>OX016540.1:124226582-124731582 GCA_943590905.1 Sphaerophoria taeniata
TCGAAAAACAAAATTCAACGACTAATGCACGTTTCGAGAAAATAGACGAACAGATCGAAACCATTACAAGCGAACTAGAAAAAGTGCGAAATATGAAAGCTCGAGAACCTTCTGGTGACTGCTCAAGAAAGAGAGAAGTGAATCCTCCAAGCTTTGATGGTCAGATTCCGTGGTCAATCTACAAGAAACAATTTGAAGCAGCAGCGTTAACGAACGGCTGGGACGATGACGAAAAATACATTGCTCTTACGCTTGTCTTAAGAGGAGCAGCTGCTTAACTGCTACAAACCATCCCAGCAGAGAAGAATGGTGACTTCAAAGTTCTGGTAAACGCCATTGAACAGTGGTTTGGGGATAGCCACATGACAGAAGTCTTCCAAGTTCAGCTTAACAATAGAGCACAGAAAAGAGGTGAAACTCTGCAGCAGCTTCAGGCAGATATCGAGCGATTGGTTCACCTGGCATATCCAACAGCTGGCAACGAGATAATAAATCAACTTGCTGTTGAAGCCTTTGTGAGAGCTGTGAGCGATATAAATCTCCAAAGGGCTATTCGCACTGCCGGAAAGCAAACACTACCAGAAGCATTGGCTTTCGCTCTGACAATGGAAGCCGCAGAACAAGCTTCCCAAAACGTGCATCGCGTGAGAGAATTGGGAGTCCAAGAATGCTCTTGTCAAAAGGCTACTCTGGAAAGAAGTCAGCGAGACGGCCCCGCACGATGCTGGAACTGCAACAAGACTGGGCATCTACAACGCCAGTGCAGATTACCGCGAAGAGGAATCTCATGCCAACACTGTGGAAACAGAACTTACTCAACAAGTCAAAGTAACACCAACAATGTTGCTTCCGAAGCTGTTTCCCACTCGGGAAACGAATAAGAACCAACTTCGAGGGGCAGAAGCTGGTTTCTGGTATCAATGGCCCCAGAAACACCATTCAGGTTTCCCAAACGATACGTGACAACAAGAGCCTGACCGTGGAAGCAAGTATAAACGGCAACAAATGTGTGGCTACCATCGACACCGGTGCCACGGCGTCCATTGTACGGCTGGACCTCGTTAAGAAGACATGGCTCCACAACACCAATAGCTATCGTCTAAGGACTGCAACTGGAGAAGCCGCAAAAGTCTATGGTGAGGTACGTCTTAAGATCCGGATGGCAGAGCTGGAATTCTCTCACCTGTTCCTGGTAGCAGATATATGCGACGAGTGCATTGTCGGCGTCGATTTCATGAAAGAGCACGGAGTGATATTGGACATCGGGAACCAAGTCCTGAAATATCGAAACATCGAAATTCCGATGATCTATGGGATCCACTCGTATGAGACCTCGTTATCTGTGAAAACCGTCATCAAAGAAGATCTCACTTTGCCTGCTTCTTCAGAAGTATTCGTGTGGACGAAATTGAAGGGTAAGCCTGGCAGCAATCGATACCTCATGGTCGAACCAGCATCTGTAAAGTCCTCCCAAAACGTCACCATTGGGAAGACTCTTGTGAGACCTGTAAATAACATGGTTCCCGTACGAATACTGAACATCAAACCGTATGAAGTTAAGCTACGAAAAGGTGAGATTGTCGGACAATGGATCTGTATCAGCGATAACAAGGGTCAGCGAAGAAGAGCCAAGGCAAACCTCTAAGTCCGGAGAGCTGAGCTCCATAAAGACCAACATTCTCAAGTCATCTAATCTTGGTCACCAACAACGAAGAACTGCAGAAGGTCTCCTCGAAGAATTTGTAGACACCTTTTCGTCATCGCAAGGGAAATATGGCAGAACACAACTGGTTCAACATCAAATCAACACCGGGGATGCAAAGCCGATCCGTCAATCTGCAAGACGCCTTCCACTAGCCAAACAAGGTGAGGTTGAAGAACTGATAACCACCATGAAAGAAGAGGGTCTGATCGAAAACTCTAAAAGCCCTTGGGCGTCTCCAGTGGTCCTGGTAAAGAAGAAAGACGGATCAACCCGCTTTTGCGTAGACTATCGAAGGTTGAATGATGTGACCAAGAAGGATAGCTACCCTCTGCCTAGGATCAGTGATACTCTAGACGCAATGGAAAGAGCACAATGGTTCTCAACGTTGGACCTGAAAAGTGGATACTGGCAAGTAGAAATCCATCCTGAAGACAAAGAGAAGACAGCGTTCTCGACAGGAAACGGATTGTGGCAGTTCAAAGTAATGCCTTTTGGACTTTGCAATGCTCCAGCGACTTTGAGCGCCTTATGGAATGCGTCCTGCAAGGACTCACTTGGAAATCTTGCCTGGTCTATTTGGATGAGAGCCGTGTTTCAAAGACTTTTCGAGAAGCCCACCTCAAGCTCAATCCAGAAAAGTGTTCACTCTTCAAAACCGAAGTGAAATACCTGGGACATATCATCTCATCCCAAGGATTTAAGATGGATCCTGATAAGGTTGACACCGTGAAGAATTGGCCAACACCACAGGACAAACATCAACTCCGAAGCTTTCTGGGTCTAGCCACCTATTATAGGCGCTTTGTCAAGAACTTTGCTGGGATCGCCAAGAGTCTACATCAGCTAACGGAAAAGGGAAAGCAGTTTAAATGGTCAAATGAGTGCGAGCGCAGCTTTCAAGAGCTCAAGCAACGCTTGTGTAATGCACCAGTGCTGACCTACCCGACTCCAGGAAAACCGTTCATCATTGATGCTGATGCCAGCAATGTCGGGATTGGTGCTGTATTGTCACAGGTACATGATGGCGAAGAAACGGTGGTTGCCTATTACAGCAAGGTACTCTCGAAGTCGGAAAGAAACTATTGTGTGACCAGAAGAGAACTTCTTGCACTGATTTTGGCAACAAAGCACTTCCATAAGTATCTCTATGGACAGAAGTTTCTTCTCCGAACCGACCATGGAGCACTAAACTATCTTTTGAATTTCAAGAATCCAGAGGGTCAAGTGGCGAGATGGATTGAGAGGCTGCAGACGTACGATTATGAAATTCAACATCGGAAGGGGAAGCTTCACTCAAATGCTGATGCACTGTCTTGGAGACCATGTAAGCAAGACTGTAAGCATTGCAGACGCCAAGAAGAAAAAGAAGTGGTCACTGTCCTATGAACAAGAACCGATCCCATTTATGGCTGGAGCAACGACGAATTGAGGAAGGCTCAACAAGAGGACCCAGATATTGAACCCATCCTCGCATGCAAGGAACACCAGGAAAAACCAGAATGGGCTGATATCTCCGACAGAAGTCCGGCTCTAAAGGCCTATTGGGCACAGTGGGACTTGTTGCATGTCCAATAGGGTGTCCTTCGACGTAAATGGGAATCAGCAGATGGAAAGTCCTATGTAATGCAGCTAGTCTTACCGAGATCGAAGATTATGGACGTTCTGCGAGAGATGCATGATGGAGTTTCGGGAGGCCATCTAGGAGTAAACAAGACGCTAGAAAAGGTTCGACAACGATTCTATTGGCTACATGCAAGGGAAGATGTCGAGAAGTGGTTCCGAAAATGTGATACCTGTGCTGCCACCAAAGGCCCGAACAAAAGAATCACAGCCAAATGCAGCAGTATAATGTCGGATCACCCTTTGAAAGGATTGCAATAGACGTGGCGGGTCCATTTCCGGAAACAAATAATGGAAATCGTTATATTCTGGTCGTCATGGATTACTTCAGCAAGTGGCCTGAAGCATACGCCATACCGAATCAAGAAGCCAAAACAGTCGCAGACCAAATTGTGTTCAACTGGGTGAGCAGATTCGGTGTTCCATTAGAACTGCATTCCGACCAGGGAAGGAACTTTGAATCAAATATATTCCAGGAAGTTTGTGGGCTTCTTCACATCAAGAAGACAAGAACAACACCACTCCACCCACAATCTGATGGCATGGTCGAACGGTTCAACCGAACCCTTAAGGAACATCTTTGCAAAGGTGTGGACGACAACCAGCGAGATTGGGATCGACACATTCCACTGTTTTTGATGGCGTATCGAAGTGCGAGACATAGCTCAACTGGCCATACACCGTCTGAGATTTTGATGGGAAGGAACATCAGACTGCCGAGCGAAATAAAATTTGGATGTCCCACGTCGGAACCGCAAGCCGAGGATGACTACATGGATGACCTCAGAGAAAGACTCCTTCAGATCCACGACGATACCAGGTCAAAAATAAAGATGTTCAGTGACCGAATGAAGACACGCTACGATATACGAGCGACAACAACACAGTTGAGTGTGGCTTTACAATCCCCATCGACAAAAAGGGTTGTCACCGAAACTTCAACGGGACTGGGAAGGTCCATATACAGTCATTAGAAAAATCAACGACGTCGTGTACCGGATACAAAAAGGAGTCATACGAAAACTTAAAGTTGTACATATCGACCGACTACATCGCTACAGTGGTGATGAGAATGATGGATTTGTTCGGGACGATCAATCCTAAGGAGGGGGCAATGTACTGTGTATACACTTTATTTATCTATCGCTCTGTATCTCTTTTTATATTTAATGTACATACTACTCTTACTCTCTTTACTTATTCTGTATCTCTTTCTTTATTTAATGTACATACTACTCTTACTCTCTTTACTTACTCTTTATCTCTATTATTCTAATATCGTTTTATAGTGAAATAAGTAAGTAGCAATAAGTTTAATTGTAGTAGTAAACACTTGTGTAGGACAGTTAAAATGAGGGGCAATACCTAGTGATTAAGAGAAACTTTTTGTTTAGCATTAAGAACGTTAGCTCCTACAAAAAAAATCCCAGTATTTTTTGTATTTGTAATATCTAATGGTTAAGAGGAGAACTTCTTGAAATTCAGCTTCTCCAAGAACCTAGTAGTTTCTAGAACCTTTAAGTGCTATAAATACCCCATTTGGAAGCGAATGGGGATAGTTGATTATGAACTGCGATAAAGTAAGATACTAGCCGTGTTTTATTGGGAACTTAGCTTAGCTTAGCAATAGGAATTCCAATAAAACGCTATAGTCAGTTTTAAACTGAGTTTCGTTCACCTTTTGTATATATATTTGATAGGTACTATCAAAAAGTGTCGCCATCTAGTTAGAGGCAGAGAAAGCCATTTTTTTTACATAGAGTTGACATTTTGACAAAATGGCGACCCTATATTCACCAGATTATCAGATATCGAAACCTTTCAAACGCCATCTTTTGAAACCTATATGAAAGCAATTTTTTTTACATGAGCAAGCAATTTTTTTTTACATGAGTTGCTGTGGTGGAAAACTATTTTCATTTAAAAGGTTTTGACATTTGATTATATCAAATACCAAAACCCAAACAAAACACAACGAAAAACACAACGAAAAACTCAAGTGTCGAATTGCTGAAACCTTATCCTCAGGAAATTCCTAACTAAAATTCCTAACTTATTTTTACTTAGCTTTCGGTTGTTGTTGTTTGACATGTAATTTCTATTGCTGAGCTGAGCTAAGTTCCCAATAAAACACGGCTACTGTGTTCGAAAAGTCATAATTGAAAGTGTTGAATAAATAAGTTTGTGAGTGATTTGAACAAAGTGAATTTGTGTTTTATTTGAAAAGTGAATAAGTTTAAGCGAAGCGAATCAATTGATTGTGAACTGTGATAAAGTAAAGATACTTTGTTTGAAAATTGAAAGTGTTGAATAAATAAATTTGAGAATGATTTGGAACAAAGTAGTTTTGTGTTTTATTTGCAAAAGTGTTATATTATAAGTTTCGGACCTAGCCCAATACTACACTTCTATTCAAAAAGTGAATGCGTTCATCGTTTTTGCGGTTTCCAATGCAATTTTATTTGCTCATTACCAATCCATCCATCATTTTGTATTTGTTCTCGCGTCGGCTCCGCGAAATTCTACTTTCAAAAATATAATTCGTCTGCATAATTGTTGAAAATCATTCGGAAAACGTCAAATAAGCCTTTATGGTTTGAATGTCGTCGGTAAGTATATTAGATATTAGCACAGATAAGAAACTATACAGATGTCTCATCCATATGGGAAAAAGTGTTCTATGAAAACGAATTTAATCAAAAAAAAGCTTTTTTTTCCTTCCCAAATCTTTTTAGTTAGTTTTCGTCTTTTTTCTTTTTAATTCGCAAACAAGGAGAATAAGATTTGTTTTTGTTATGTTTTCTCTTTTCATCCCCTATTTTGCCACCTCAATTGACCTCTTTGTCTTTGATATGGAAAGAAAACAAAAATCCAAAAACAACTTTTTTGTCGTTTTACTTTAACACATCGTTAAAATTATTCAATTGTATTTGTGTTTTATTTCGTAATGATACGATTTTGGATATGTATGCAATGAAGCTATTGCGTTTCTATTTGCTTTTATTAAGTTTTTGCACTTATACACTTGAATACCTGTGATTGTATTAACGATTAGTAGTAAAAAGTATTAAAAATCTCGATGGTCGTTAAAGCGTTAACGAAGAATGAAATTGAATGTTTTAATTTTGATCAATTCTGATCTCTTGAAGATATTAAAAAAAAAAAAATTGAATTTTGATCGGCTATCTGCCTTCTGGGTATACCGATTACAGGATAGGTATATGTAGTTGAATTGTCCTGGGACCTGGATTGAATAGTTAAGGCATATTTGAGACAGTGGTTTTTTGAAATTATTCTTACTCTTAAGGAAAAAAAATTAAGTAGATTTACTTTTTTTTCGAAAAAACGAATAGCATTGATTTTGGTTGATTACGTAAATTTGTAAATGTTAACTTCAATTATTATGAAGGTTCACAGTACTTTGTGAACTTTTTTTTGTCAAACAATTTAATGCTTTTTACTTGCGACACATAGAATATACCTGCCATTCGTAAAAAAATTTGAGATGATGATGAGATATGACATTACGATTTTCTATCATCGTAATTTCATATCTCATCATCATCTCAAATCGAAAAAAGTGGGTCCGGCGATTCCGTCGTCTGTCTGTAAACGCACTTACAGCGCCTTAACCACTAGTCCGATTGACTTCAAACTTGAAAATTAGAGGTTTGAGCAAAAACGCATAGCTTATCTTTTTGATTTTTTTAAAGACCAAAATTTAGGGTGCCACAATACAATTTTTTTTTACCAAAAACCAAAAGTTTTAATTTTCTCAAAAACGGCTCCTACGATTTTTTTAAACTTCCCCGAATTTTTTTTTTCAAAGCATTGATGTATTCGATGTAAAAAAAATATTTTTGTACTGCTCCAAAACCGTACCTCTCATAGAACGTTTTTTTGTTATAAGATTTTTTCCAAAAATGAAAATGCGATCAGCATTTTTTCTGAAAGTACGTATATATTGCCCAAATAATATTTTGTTTTTTTTGTATTTAAAAAAAAAAAATTTTAAACTTTTTTTCAAAGTTCTGTATCTCGAAAACGAATCTATATTAAAAATCGAAATTTATTTATAAAATGTATAGTTACATATATTTGAATACTGCATACCGATATTAATTTTTAGACACTTTCGAAAAATTTTATATATAAAAAATTAAATTTACTAGGATTTTTGAAAAAAGAAATTGAAAAATCAACAATTGCAAGAAATTATATGATATCAATTTTTTCAGATTGAATCTATTTTTGAAGTACATATTTCCATTTAAATTTTCAGTTATGAATTTTATTTGTTTTATTTTGTTCGCTCTTTTCTTAAATTTTTCTAGTTTTACACCAACAATTTTCTATTTTTCCGTTTGTAAAACCATTTGTGCAATTGCACCAAATTCCATGCAAAAGTTTGATTTTAGTCTGGAAATTCTGCGTGCACTCCAAGAGTTTTCCGAGATCCCCATACCAAATTTTCCATTTTTTTTTGCATTCGGTAACCAATGCACCTCCAATTCCATGCAATTTTCCTTTTGAAAACCAATAAGTTTTCCAAGATTTAAATCAAGAATATTCTCTTTACTCATTCGATAATACATTTTGAAACAAAACATTCTGAGCACTAAAATCAATATATCATACATTAGGGTGATCCTTAAGATAGAATTAATGAAGACATCCGCTCAATCGCCTCCAAATAAATAAAAAAAAACCTTCAATTTTTTCAGATTTTTATCTTAACCCCTTACTGGCCCTATATCGAAGTGAAATTCTAATACTGGGGACTTTGTGGCTGATTTTTTTATAATTCCTGTATATCTCCATTTTGGCTTTACCGACTTTTTTAAAATTTTGCACAATTATACTAAACATTGAGCCATATGCATAAACGTTAGTAAATGCTTTTACTAGTCAATTTTGATAGTATTTACTTTTTTCGTATGCATAAACTTCAAGTAAATACTTGAATAAAAGCTTTTACTAGAAGATAAAGTATCTACTAGGTATGGATGAATTTTGGTAGTAAATACTTAAAGTGATATGCATAAAAACTTTTTACCACTAGTATTTACTTCAATTTTTACAAGTTGCTAAAGAGCAACTTGAACAATTGCTAGAAAATACTTTTGGGTGTTTGAAACGAACATTTTCATTTGCAAATCAACATTCAAGGCGATCGGTTCACTATTCTTGTCCAATGTCCGCGTTTTTGCACATTAATACTGAATAAGTTAACAAGGAACGAAGATCTCCAGCGATAATTTCAAAATGCTTTACCGCTTTGAAAAAGTAAATGTTTTTTGGCTTTCTAAATACAGCTTTCTTTCTTGTATTGGAGCCTTGGATTGCACACACTGTAGATTAAAAAACCTCACTTGCATTTTGAGCATATATAAATCGAAAGGGATATGCATTTATGCATCCATCAACATTCCAGCCACCTGTGATGTAAAAGAATGTTTTACAAGTGTTGTTTGTGAGTGGATAGGTTCAGTTCATGACTCCAGTATTTGGAAAATCATTTTTCTTGAACCAATTTGAAGAAATTCAGTTAAAACAGTTCTTTTGGTAGATGAGGAGTATGGAATCGCCACTTGATTAATAACACCATTTATAGAGACCCAATCACGAGCAAGGAGAAATCATACAACAAATTACATACAAAAGAGAGGGTCATCACAGAACGATGTTTTGGTCAGTTTAAAAATCGATTCCCAATATTACAAAACTGTATACGGGTGCAATTAAAAAATGTGGCAACTCTAATAATGGCATGTTTTGTTTTGCATAATGTTGCAAAGTATTTAAATGAAACCCGACAGCTTTGAAGAGAGAGAGACTAGTTAAAAGCGAAAGTAGCAACGACCATGGACGCAGTTCTGGTTCACCTGAAATCAGGAGATAGGGGCAGCTGCTGAGAAATCAAATAGATTTGATCAAAAGAACCGAATGCACCTCAAGCAGTTTTGACAAAATCTAACGTACAATGATTTTCGTTTTTTGTCAAGATTATGAAACAACCACGCACCGTATGAAAATTTATAATTAAAAAATCAATAACAAATACTTCAGCTCAAAGTGATGAAATCTAATAACCTAATTAAAGCAAAGTTATGGTTTTTCTTGTTACTTTCTTAGTCCAGTTTTCCATTTTACTTTATTTCTCAATTGCTGTAAGTAAATGCCCGAGTCTTCCCATGAATATGAAGTTTTTACTTGGATGAATCTAGTATTTACTTTTATTTATGCATACCAAATGAAATAAATACTACGAATCTGAGCTTTTACTTATTGATCTAGTATTTACTTGAAGTATTTACTACTAGTAAATACTAGATTTTTATGCATATGCCCCATTATCTTTAGTGAAATTGCATTCCAAGATATTGGGACATATGCATAAAAATCTAGTATTTACTAGTAGTAAATACTTCAAGTAAATACTAGATCAACAAGTAAAAGCTCAGATTCGTAGTATTTACTTCGTTTGGTATGCATAAAAAAAAGTAGCAAATACTAGATTCATCCAAATAAAAACTACATATTCATCGGAAGACTCAGGCATTTACTTACACAGCAATTGAAAAATAAAGTGAAATGGAAAATTAGACTAAAAAAGTAACAAGAAAAACCTTAACATTGCTTTAATTAGGTATTTAGATTTCATCGCTTTGAGCTGAAGAATTTGTTATTGAATTTTTAATTATAAATTTTCATACGGCGCGTGGTTGTTTCATAATCTTGACAAAAACGAAAATAATTGTACGTTAGATTCTGTCGAAATGCTTGAGGTGGATTCGGTTCTTTTGATCAAATCTATCATTTCTCCGCAGCTGCCCCTATCTCCTGATTTCAGGTGCACCAGAACTGCGTCCGTGGTCGTTGGTAGTTTCGCTTTTAACTCCTCTGTCCTCTTCTTCAAAGTTGTCGGGTTTCATTTAAATACTATGCAACATTATGCAAAACAAAACATGCAATTATTAGAGTTGCCACGTTTTTTAATCGCACCCGTATACAGTTTTGTAATATTGGGAATCGACTTTTAAGCTGACCAAAACATCGTTCTATGATGACCCTTTGTATGTAATTTGTTGTATGATTTCTTCTTGCTCGTGATTGGGTTTCTATAAATCGTCGGCCTCATAAGCAGACCTCGTAAGTCGTAACTCCACCTTTGACCGAAAATGACTTTTGAATGCCACTTTATAGAAAATTTTTCTCCGCACCAACCTAGAAAATTTCGAATCATTCTAAAAGTTATAAATTAACTTTAATTCAAATTTTGAACAGAAAGAATACTCAGTAAACCTCGTATCTTTTATTCGTGGTTAGCAAAACTCGTAACTCCAATAAAAATATTTAAATCAAGTGTGCACTGACTAGAAAAACCTGTTGAATTTTTCAGAAATCCTCGTAACAGAAGATGAAACTAGTGGGAATACCTCGTAACTCCAATAAAATAAAAAGTATTGTTCTCTTCTTTTTCACAATGTTCTTTTATTGAACACACTATTTTTTTAAATATATTTGGAAAAAAAACAACAATATAGCATTCGCACTTTTAATTAACCTAAACACAAATTAGTTTCACCTTTTAACAAATATATTTCACCCTTTAGCAAATATATTTCACCTTTTAGCAAATATAATTAAACTAAAAGCAAATCAATTAAACCCAAAAGCAATTATAATTAAACAAAAGCAAACTATTTAAACTTTTAGCAAATCTATTTAAACTAAATGCAAACTGATTTAACCTTTTTGGTAAAACTTGTAGAAAATGTATTTTATTTTAAGCAGGTAGGCGGTTCGCGAAAATAATTCTCAAAATCATCTCATTAGCCAAAACTGTCAAACTGTGTAGAAGAAATTCTTGATCTTGAATTTTTTTTTAAATTAATAATGAGTTCGGAGGATGATTCTACCAGCTCAAGCAGCTCTGATGAAGGCTCTCACCAAAGCTCGAGTCATTCCAGTAATCATGAAAGTGAAGCAAGAGGTGAGTTTAATGAACTAAATTGAAATGGAAAATATTAGTTCGTTAACAAAATTTCTAGACGAAACTCCCCCCAGACGCAACAGAGCTGCAAGAGGGACGTGCTCGCGTCCCATTTTTGAAAAGAAACAGCTTTTGGTAGCGTGCTATGAACAAGGCATGACCATCAAAGATGCTGCTCGTAGTTCGAAAATGAATGAAAATACCGCTAAAACAATTATTAGAGGTTACAAAGAAAATGGTGAACTGCGCAAGGATCAACGGGGAGGAAAGAAACCCCGAAAATTAACAGAAGAAGTCCTACTCGCAATAGACGCCTATGTGGAAAGTAATCCGGGAATTACTGCCCGCAATATTCAAAGAAAATTACAAACGGAAAAAAACGTTGTAGTTTCCAATTGGACTGTAAGGAACGGTCTCCGTCATCTTAAAATAACCCTTAAATTAGCTTCAATAGAAAACGAACAAATGAACTCCCCACGTACAAAGCAATTGCGAAAGGTATATGCCGAAGAATTCACAGAATGGGCTTCTAACAATAGAAACAAAATCATTTTCATTGATGAGTGTGGATTCAATCTACATCTTAGAAGATCTCAAGCACGTTCAAAGAAGGGTTCCAGAGCTCGAGTTATCGTTCCCGCAGCTCGAGGAAGAAATGTTACTCTCATTGCGGCAATAAGCGCCCAAGGAACAGTTCACCATAAAATTTTGACAAACTCCACTTGTAATTCTAACAAGTTCTGTTCTTTCCTTCAAGAACTTAAGGAAAAACTAAGTGGAGGATCTCTTAGGGATGCCTTCCTTGTTATGGATAATGCTAAAATCCATAAAACTCAAGAAGTCCGGAACTTACTCTCTGATACGAATTTTAGGTTAAAATTTTTGCCTCCCTACTGTCCGATGCTAAACCCGATTGAAAAATGTTTTTCTAAAATTAAAACACATGCTCGACAAATTCTAAGTGACCTTAGTATAGGGATCACAACCTAGTTCCTGTTATTGAAGAAAGCTTAGAACAAATAACCCAAGGAGATTGCGCTAACTATGTGATGGACATGTTTTTAATTATTCCAAAGGCAGAAAACGGACAAACCTTACTTTGAACACCATATTCTTATGAAATTCTTATGTAATTTTACATTTTGAAATTAAATAAATTTGCGTTTTGATGAAATAAATTTGCGTTTTGGTTAAATAGATTTGCGAAAAGTTTAAATATTTTGCTTTAGTTTAATTATATTTGCTTTTAGGTTTAATTGATTTGCTTAAAGTTTAATTATATTTGCTAAAAGGTGAAATAAATTTACTAAAAGGTGAAATATATTTGTGTTTAGTTTAAATAAAAGTGCGAATGCTATATTATATCAATAAGGTCTGTGAGACATTTTCGTCGCTCCTGTAAAATTTGAAATTTGCGAGCTACGAGGTCTGCTTATGAGGCCGACGAAATGGTGTTATTATCCAAGTGGCGATTCCATATCCCTAATCTGCCAAAAGAACTGTGTTAACTGAATTTCTTTAAATTGGTTCAAGAAAACTGTTTTTTTTTCAAATCCTGGAGTAATGAACTGAACCTGGCCATTCACAAACAACGCTTATAAAACATTCTTTTACATCACAGGTGGCTGGAATATTGATGGATGCATATCCCTTTCGATTTATATATTCTCAGAATGCAAGTGAGGTTTTTTAATCTCAACATGTGTGCGATCCAAGGCTCCAATACAAGAAGGAAAGCTGTATTTAGAAAGCCAAACAACATTTACTTTATCAAAGCGGTAAAGCATTTTGAAATTATTTGTCGCTGGAGATCTTCGGTCCTTGTTAACTTGTTCAGTATTAATGTGCATAAACGCGGCCATTTGACAAGAATATTGAACCGATCGCCTTGAATGTTGATTTGCATATGAAAATGTTCGGTACAAACACCCAAAAGTATTTACTAGCAAATGTTCAAGTTGCTCTTTAGCAAACTTGTAAAAATTGAAGTAAATACTAGTAGTAACAGGTTTTTATGCATATCACTTTAAGTATTTACTACCAAAATTCATCCATACCTAGTAAATAATTTTACTTCTAGTAAAAGCTTTTATTCAAGTATTTACTTGAAGTTTATGCATACGAAAAAAAGTAAATACTATCAAAATTGACTAGTAAAAGCATTTACTACCGTTTATGCATATGGCTCATTATTTAAAATATATTCTTCAATAACAAAACAATCGGAAAAGAGATCCATTTTTGTAGTACCTTTTGAGTTTATAACACTCTTTTCTAGATTTCTCAAAAACGGCTCAACCAATTTTTTGGAAATTTCGTCAACACGTTTATATGTAATGTCTTAATAATGTTGCATACCAAAAAATTTCATAAGTGTTTTTATTTCCTTGTAAAAAAATCAGGGAAATTAAAACAAAGGATAATGTTAAGTATAATTGTGCAAAATTTTTATTTTAAAGCCTAAATTCAGATATACGGGAATAATACAAAAATCAGCGGCAAAGTCCCTAATATAAGAATTTCACTTCAATACAGGGCCAGTAGGGGGCAGTGGCGTAGATAGGGGGGGGATCAGGGGGATATATCTCCTCCCATTGGGATCCATAATTGTTCAACATAACCAGTCATGTCAAATAAGTTAAAAAAACGCGCTCTGCAATTTAGTACCTACTTCCTAAGTGGATCAAGTCTTATTAGTATTCACAGGATTCCTAGAGGCATTGTAAATTGTACATTCTATACCTACAGTGTACGGGGAAAACACAAAGTCAACTTCATCTGAAAGAAATTAATACTTCGATAAATCACCTAATATTTTGAATTTCTTTTTTATATCGATTTTTAAAAAGTATTTTTTAACGTCTCTCACCAATTGATAATAGGTAAACGTGCAAGAAAACGAGCTTCCATCCAGCTTTCCACAAAAGCCCAGACCGACACAAAAATTGAAAGTTATTTAGATTTCTTCTCACCGTGTGTCACATTGTTAATTTGGTGTAAGAAACCGCCCCAAACACGCAACACACTCATCCACACGAACACAAATGTTCGCACAACTGCGGTGAAGTTAACGCGAATCCTACCGGTAATAACCCACACTAATTCATTTTAACCAAAAAGCAAAATGCGCTATTACTCATTAAGCATGCCTTACACAAGCCACAAGCGGCAGATTGACAATCATTCGTCGTAATTTTGCGAGTTATTTGTGCGAATTATTTGGAGTGGCTTTTTTTTTAAATTAATTTTTTATATATAAAATTTTTCGAACATTTCTTAAAATTAATTTGGGTATGCAGTATTCAAGAATATGTAAATTTACATTTTCTAAGTGATTTTCGATTTTAACTGTTGATCCGATTTCGAGATATAGAATTTTGAAAAAAAGTTTAAAAAGGTTTTTAAAAAATACAAAAAAAAAAAATTTAAATTTCTTTGAAAACAAAATATTATTTATACGTAGATACTTTCAGAAAAAAGTACGCTGATCAGGCTTTTGTTTTTCGAAAAAATTGTACAAGAAAAAAAAAAACGATTCTATGAGAGGTACCGTTTTGGAGGAAGTTTAAAAGAAATCGTTTTTGGAAAAAATTGAAAATTTTGGTTTTGGCCAAAAAAAAAAAAAATTGAAAAAAAATAAAAAATAAAAAAACAACGCGAATTCGGTCAAACCTCTAATTTTCAAGATTTAAGTCAATCGGACCAGTGGTTAAGGCTGCAGGTGCGTTTACAGAAAGACAGACAAACATCCAAAACTTTTGCATATATTCTATGCTAGCAGTTGCCCGCGACTTTGTCCGTCTCTCCCTCGTACTCCGGCCAGAGGTGCGTTTCGACTTGTGCATCATGCGCGTGAATTTGGTTGCGAAGTTATTTTAGAATTGTATATTAGTCGACTCTCCCTAAGTCAAAATTCTTCTTAACTCGAAACCTTCAAATATGTATTATTTTCTCCGTTTTAGTAAGACTTTACACTGATGCTTTGCTCTTATTAATCGCAGCGTAACTTTGTATAGCTTAAAGCCTTCCTCGATAAATGGACTATTCAATACAAGAAGAATTTTTCAATTTCATTAAGCAGTTCCTGAGATCAGCGCGTTCAAACAGCCAAAAAATTAATACTTTCTTGCGGTTTTTTCCACATTTTCCACTGATTCTTCGCTCCTATTGGTCGTAGTTTAATGTTATGTAGCCTAAATCTTCCTCGATTAATGGACTATTGAACTCAATTACAATTCGAACGAGTAGTTTCTGAGATAAGCGCGTTCAAACAAACATACAAACTCTTCAGTTTTATATATTAGCATAGATGTCGGAAGTAAAAATGAGCGAACTAGATCCATCCCCTCCCATAGCGAAAAGCTATCTACGCCACTGGTAGGGGGTATAGATAAAAATCTGAAAAAAATAGAGGATTTTTTTAAATTTATTTGGAGACGAATGAGCAGATGGAATAAGAACCACCATAATGTACACAATAAATAATTATGCAAATTCTAAATTGAAATTCTAAAAAAATCAAAAATCAAATTTCGGCTCGTACATGTTTATGTTTATTGAGTCTTTTATTACCACTGTGCCGTATGCGTGTTTTTATTCTGTAACCCGAATTTAAAAAAGTAGGTAAATTAAGTACATAAGTAGTATTCACATAAGTTCTTGAATCTATCTTCTGTCCCCAATCAAAAAAAAAAATGTATGTCTAATTGCCTACATGTTAGGTAAGATTGTATGTGTACCGATACGAAGTCAACGATCAACAAGCCAACGCAATACGCAACCCATGCTCACCGGCGTTACCACTTAAAAAAAAACCGAAGTTGATTTGGGAGAAAAGCGATGTTGATTGAGAACAAGGGACGTTTTTTATATTCAATATTGACCCTGGATACCTTGACGCACAGACAAATGCACGAACAAGAAAATATAAGAAAAAATTGAAATCATTCTACCCCATACACTCGCAGTTTGCTTGCACAGAGACAGCAATCGTCATGAAGGCATATGTAGTATTCGGCCCTATAAGTTTTTTCTGAGTGAAGTAGATTTCAAGAAATTAGAGATGGTTCGATCTTAGATGTAAATTTTCAACATTTTTTCAAAAATCGGTAGATCTACTTCGAAAGGAGTAAAATGGTAACGCTGATGCTCACACACAATATTGGAAAAGAAAACGAAAAAAGAAATGAAAGAAAAAACTACCAAAACAAAAAAACAAAATTGCTTATGAGTGCTTTCATATGAACAGGCAGAGCTTTCATATGAACAGGCAGAGCTTTTTTGTGAACTTAAAGAGCTTGACGATGAGCAGGCAACTGCCTGTTCATAGTCGATCGTGAATTTAAAAAACTGACTTCATTTTTTTGTATGAAGATGAGACATCGATTCTGTATATTTTCTTATCTGTGATATAAGCTAAGTTATGTTCCGATTACGAATCGTGTCGGTTGATGTATAAGTTAAGAGCAATAACCGATTGGTGTACTAGCTAAGTGGTTTCCGTTTTAAATAACCGCTGAATGAAATTCAAAAGCTTTGTTCGCTTCGCTTCAATTGTTTCATCTAAAGTTCAAATCTAATAATTGTTTTCGGTCCACTAAATGTCATTGTTTTTGTTTTTGTATTTCGAAAGTGAAACGAGTAGTGGACTGTTAGTTTTTCAAATTAAAAATATCCCTGTTTTTCCGGTCCGATCCGTTCAGTTCCGTTCCCTTCAGTTCCGATCGGTTCAGTACCGTTCAGTTCAGTTCCTTTCCATTCCGTTTCGTTCCATTAAATTCAGTTCCGTTGCGTTCTGTTCCGTACCGATCTATTCCGTATCGTTCCATTCTATTTCTCTCCGTCTCCAGTAAAATTTTCAACGTGAAAAAGCACAGCCAACTTCACATTTCCTCGGTGTGAGCTGAGCTTGATTCTACGATTTATGTAAGCAATCAGCTATCAAAAAGCAACACACATCTCCTCTAATTAACTAAAGAAAAGGTGAAGCAAGAAACCGATAACTTGTGTTGTAGAGTTAGAGAAAATAATAGAGAAAATAATAGCTAGGTTAAATGAAAGCCAAAATCCTTAATTATTAACGGTGAAAAAGACGTGAACAGTGTTAATAAATTGCATAGAAGTGTTGCTGTAGAGTAGAGGGATTAAAAGAGATTAATTAAAAAAAGAACAGCACAGAAATATGCAACAATAAATATAATCCAAGAAAATAAAATACAAAAGTATGCAAGGAAATTTTAATGAAGGTGGATTGTAGAGTAATGCATGGTTTTAATGGCAACGAATTAAAAAATAATGTAACTTTCATTGTGTATGTGTGTTATTACACCCAGACTTTTTTTATGCTGCGTGTTTCGTGGATTTTCTTTTGAACACTCATTCCGTCAATCTCGCATTATTACACTCGGATGTTTTTCGGTTGACTGTTTTTGACACTTCTCTTTCATTGTTCTGTTCTCATCCACAAAGCCAAAGTGTGAAAATTAGTAAAGAAAACTGCATTTTTTATTAAAATAAACAGATAAACACTCATAAAATGTCATTTGAAGTTTTAAATAAAGTATTAGATACTGCAGAAATGATTATTATTGACATCATGGATACGGGTAATAGTTCCGATGAAGAAATCTTGTTAGATGTGTTAGAGTTGTTTACTCAAAGACACTTGAAACAAAAATAAAGCAACGCCAAGAAATAAAGAAAGACAAGAAAAAGAAACGTCAAAAACCATCCGAAAATCCTGACTCTGCGGGTTGAGACTTTTTAAAGTATTTCTATTTCACCTATTTTCTCTTTCGCACTTATTTGCGTCTTTCTAAAAATGTCTGAGTGTAATAACACACTATGCTGCAATTGTAGTTCTATGTCATTTCCGCTTCCCGAATCTGATTCGTCAAAATATGCATTTTCAGGATAAGCAGCCACGCTATTTTTAGAATGATGAGGGTTTTGTAGAGTGTCACTTTAGTTGCTCGGGAGAGGACTTTACTACTCAATTGCCTTCTAAGTCAAAAGAAGCAGCAATTGGCAGAGGGATTCTTCGTTTGATTTCAGCACTGAGTTGATAGCGGATCCTAAGTAGACGACGTCCTTAATACCTCGAAGTTAAATCTGTCTATGCTGACGTTTGCTCCAATACGTCGATGTATGGTTGTCCTTTCTTGTTGATAGCATTAAGTTGGTCTTGCCATCGTTAACCGCTGACCCTCCGTCTCAAGACTCACAAACGCTCCACTGACATCACACTGTGATCTTCCAATTATGTCAATGTCGTCTGCGTATCCTAGTAGCTGGGACTTTTGAAAGATAGTGCCTCTGGTCTTGACGTTGGAGTTTTGCACAATCTTTTCAAGAATGATGTTGAAGAAATCACATGACAGCGCATCGCCTTTTCTAAAACCTTCTTTTTACATCAAATGCGTCCGTTAGGTTTTTTCCGACCATGATAGAACAGCGTTAGTTTTCCATTGTCATCTTACGCAGACGGACGAGTTTTTCGCGGATGCCAAAACTAGACATTGCTCTATATAATTGGTCTCTATAGACGCTGTCATAGGCGGCCTTGAAATCGATGAAAAGGTAGTAGGTATCGATTTGAAGTTCCTGGGTCTTCTCCAATATCCGTAGGGTAAATATTTGATCGATGGTGGACTTTCTGGGTCTATAGCCACACTGATAAGGACCTATCAGGTTGTTGACGAAGGGCGTTCACACAGCACGGAAGATAAGATCTTATAGGCGATGTTAAGGAGACTAATACCTCTGTAGTTGGTGCAGTTCAGGGGATCTTCTTTCTTGATGCATACGATGCTGAGGTTCCATTCATCGGGAAAAGTGGTTCGGGGTGTATAAGCTCTGGAGGTTTGTTTTACATTTTTGTAAGACTTTCGAACCTCGTTCCTGTTGTGACATTCCTCTATCTCCTCGATCGCTCGCTTCTCATGCTCCCTTTTTTTTCTTTCTGAGAAGATTGTGCTCCTCTCTCCTTTATGCTCGTAGAGCTCACGAGCTGTTTGTGTCCTTCTTTGCAGCGCATCAAACCAGGGGTTTCGTTGTGGTGGCCGTGTAAACCCTAAAACTTCAGAGGTGGCATCTCTGATGGCTGCTTGGCAGTGTTGCCACTGGTTCTCTTCATTTTGTGATGGCAGCAAAGGACTTCTGAGGATATTTTCGGAGACACGATATGAAAAGGATCTAGCAATCTCTTGCGATTGTAGCCGTTTGACATCGAATTTTCTCCTAGCATTTTCACGTGTTGGCCTTGATCGGGATATCCGCATTCGTACCTTGGCTACAACAAGGTAGTGGTCCGAGTCGATGTTGGCACCTCGGAATATGCGTACGGAATTGTCGTGCCGTCGTGCGTCGATCGCAATGTGATCAATTTGGTTGACGGTTGATTGCCAAAATGAGTATACTTTATACATTAAATGAAAGCAAATAATACACAGGTTTTTAATTTGTTCGTTTTTATTATAAATAATAATTTTTATAAAAATATATTTAAATAACAAGATTATAAATTAAATTAATTTAAGGAAAATAAAATAAAAAAAATTAAGGAAATATCAAGGTTATTAAATTCAAATTTAGGTATATCTACGTTGTTTCAAGATGCGAGCATTTATTATTTTGTCTTAAAACTCAAACTATTGTAAATCAAAAGTGATATTTCGATGGAAGAATAAAAGAAATAAAAATAAAAATTATATAAGTAGTATGCTTAAAAACATTAGCAAATTATCATTTTTGGTATGCTCTGAAAATGTTTGTTAGATTCGATGTACAACGTACGAAAATGCTTATTATACTTTCTAGTTCTGATAGATTTTACTTAAACTCGTAAATTTGGATTTGTATAACGGACATACTTCAGTAGAGCATCATTCTCTTCACAGACAAAAGGCTTTTTATGATGGCATGCAACATCGTGCCAGTTAACACCGTCATTATAAAATTGATTCAACAGAGCCAAGCAGTTTTCTGGTGCCCCACCTTGTTTCAATTCCCTATTATCGGGCTGTGGAAGGCCAATTCCACCAGTTGGTGACCAATCGCCTTGCTGGCGTTCATTTGTTGATGCAAGTTTTTGCAGAGTCGCTGTCCAGAACCATCCATTGATTGTGGTTGGTTGAAGATCTGGACGTTCACATCCTTTGAAATCACAAATTCGACCACTTGTCCAAATGTATTTTACCTGGAATTATAAAATAAGATAAAATAACAATTTTCAAAGTCAAAAAGAAATATAAGAATTAAACGAATGCAGTACAGCACATAACTTTCACTGTTTTGTACTCTTTGGCACTTTGTGTTCCAATGTAAGTTCGGCCTTAAGTTTCCCAATATGGGTGGAAAAATTCGCGTCTTGCCAGAAGGAAGAAGACTTGTCAATCATCTACGCCGTTAAGCAAA
Source organism: Sphaerophoria taeniata (assembly GCA_943590905.1). Lineage (NCBI taxonomy): Eukaryota > Metazoa > Arthropoda > Insecta > Diptera > Syrphidae > Sphaerophoria > Sphaerophoria taeniata. The sequence goes on from OX016540.1 coordinate 124,247,318, forward strand.
ACGTACAAATGTATCGCAAAATATGGTAACAAATGCTCTGAGGCCGAGAATAGTGCGCGAAAATAGAGGCAGACCGAAAAAAAAACATCACCTACCACTAACCTTCGCGTAAAGCCAAGTCTAATCCCTTCATGTCATCAAAGACTATAGTCGCAAAAATTGAGAACGCAGTCAGTGCACGCACTATCCGAAGAAGGCATCAAAGCCTTAATCTCCCTGGTAGAGTCGCCAAGAAAGTTCTTTTGTTCAGAGCTAGCAACACAAGGGCGCGAACGGAATTTGCTCTTAGACACGCAAATTGGAATGGACCTGAAGGAGTAAAAAAAATAGCGTAATATCCTGCGGAAGGAGGAGACTAAAATAAATTTGTTTTCATCGAACTGCTGACATAATTTTAGACGCCCGAGAAGAGAATACCATCCCGGCTATACACAAAAAGCAATCAAACAGGGAGATGGCAATATTATAGTGTGGGGATGTGTTTTTCTGGTATGGTGTCGGTCCTAAAATCCTCATGAAAACCATATTAACAAAATTCAGTTATAGGGATATTTCGGAAAATGTCATGCTTCCATTTTCAACATAACAACGATCCAAAACACACGGCCGCGGCTCTCGTAAAAGACTGGTTCCAACAGAATGAAGTACCTCTCATCTCGAGGCCAAGTCCCCTGACCTAAATCCCATAGAAAACTTTTGATATAAACTCAAGCGAAAGTAAGGCGGGCAATATTTCACAAATAGAAACCAATTGATGGAAACAGGACAAAGATAATGGTATTCCATACCCCAGCAGACCATGCCAAGAATTGGTGGAATCAATGCCACGCCGAATCCAAAAAATTCAGACTTAGGGGGAAGTGGGGTACATTGATACAAGGGGCACATAGATACATTCGATATTGTTGGAAAACTAATCATAGTAGGCCACTCAAACAGGTGCACAACACACCATTTCTATAAGACCATATACACCCTCAACTGTCTTTCCTCTTCGGTCATCCGTTTTATCTCAGCAGAAGCAAACGTGTTTTTGAGGTGCATAAGTAAAATTGTTTATATTTATTTTGACTGATTTTTCGCCTTGAATATTTCGTGTCATACATTTCATTTCAACTAAGATTGTAAGATAATGTTATTGTTGCTGTGTTTTGTATCTTAAAATACATTGTTGAACTTCAGTTTCCGTTATTTTTAATGTTTAATTCAGTGAGGACACTTGGGGCACATTGATACACAAAACCACAAGGTAGTTTGATCTGTATCAATGTGCCCCTTCGGGGTAGTTTGATGCGTATCAATGTTCCCCTCTAATGTTATTTTTTCTTGTAGGTTCGTATACCTACTACTACTGTGTGAAAATACAAGCAAAAAATAGAAAGATACAATATTAATGAAGTGACTGTTTCTGCTGTCGTAAGCACATTTTCTTTTTGCCATGAATCAAAGTGCCCCATGGTATGTATCAATGTGCCCCACGTCTGGGGCAGTTTGATACAGATTTCGACTTTTATAAAAAAGCTTTAAACTTTTTTTGTAAATGAAATTGTGAGAAATATCGTTTAGAATAAGATTACAAAAATGATACTGATCAGTATAAAAATTGTAACTTCTTATTAAGCTTAATATTTTTCGACTTTTAGTCGTTTAAGTGAAAATCGTATCAAGGTGCCCCACTTCCCCCTACACTAGATGATACTCTGGTTATTAGAGTAACTTACTCAAAAAATGAGATAAATCACACTGAATGGTAATACAATCAATATTTTTAATACTTGAAGAAAACGCACCTATTTTTTGACCAGGCTGAAAAACGTCAATCGACAGTTTCGGCCTCTTATTATTGATATTTTTTATTTATTTAAGATCATTTTAATGCCCTTTATTTCCTGTGATATGGAAGTATTATTTAAACCTTGAACAATTATTATTCTACTGAAAAATGTGTAAAAAACAATAAAAAAATAAGTAGTCGCACCTATTTTTTTGACCAGCTGTGTATGTGTGAAATGAATGATTAATAATATCTACAATACACATACTAACTTTCTCTCTGAACACCACCTAAGCCTTAAATATTTGTACCAACTATAAACAGTTAAGACTTCATTCATTCCAAATGAATAGGGCAGGGTGCAGCACGTCCGGTCGCTTCGCCACCGATTACATCCGCCACATGAAACTGTTTCGAATTTTGTTTCCAAACTTGAACATGCCGTTATATTGTTGACAGGAACAGATTTGGCTTTAAAAATATTTAAAATCTCAAAGGGCGATGTTAAGTATTCCTACTCTGTACAAATAACTTTCAGTGCAACGCCAGGTCTCATTCAAATTTAACGATGTTTTATTTCCATCCTAAATAATTTGATATTTGATAGACCACAAAAAGGTATCAAATAATGTAAAAAGTTTCAAGCTCGAAATCTACTAATCCGCCACTGTTTTGAGCTTATAGATGTGCATGATGTTGCTAGGTCTGTGCTCTGTGTTATTCGTAAAAAGCACTTTCTTTTTCATTTATGTTTGTATGCCGTGTGTATTTTTTTTTTCATACTTTATGTTTTACTCTATAGCAAATGTAAAACTCCTTACTTGTTCAACGTGGAAATTGTTACCTTTGTTGAAGATGGTTATCTCGCAAAACTTGCACTTTCGGAACACGGGTTTTGTTCGCAATCAATTAAGAAACAATAACAGCAACGGATATGAGACCTGCAGTGGCCGATGTCGTGCAAAAATTAACTTCCTCAACGTTTGCAGATACTCAACTATTATCCCCGGTAATGCGAAGCAAATAAAAAAAAAACTTCCTCATTTGATTACACTCTTTTCAACCATCTTGATTTCAATGAATATAATGTCCTCCGTCTTCGTTTAGACTATTTCTGGTCAGTGATACAACGTTTTCCAGAGAAATAAAATTGAAGACCATGAGACTGTTGAATTTATTATGTTGCTAGTTTTAACAGCGCATATATCCGTTTTGTCTAGCTCTTTGTGAGGTGAAACACTATGTTACGGGTTACGTTACGGATGGTGATAAAATTAATAAGTAAGTCTTAGTATTAAGGACCAAGATTATGATACATTTTGATGTAGGTACTAACGAATTTAAGGTTCAACGTTTTTGAGGGAAAAATAGGATTTTTTTTGAATAAAGTGCAAAGATTTTTAGTTGAAAATGTATTTTCTGCAGCACTATGAAATATTTATTATTAAGTATCTATGTATTTTATTTATTCCTGGACCTTCTTCCGATTGAATATCAGGTGTCCTGCAGTATCTTGAGACTCAAAGAAATAGGCTTCTGGAAAACCAAATCCTACGGGCACTGCACCCAAACAAGACTGATACCATCAGACATCCTATCCACAACCACCGATTACTGCATCCCTACACTAAACACCCCAAATAAGTTTAGAGTCTTGCTTTCGTCAAAAATCGACTGGGAGGAAGGCGATGTGACGGAAGACTTCGACACAACTATCTTCACGGACGGTTTGAAGATGGAATGCGGTGTTGGTGCAGGTGTCTTCTGTGAACTGTGAATCTCTTACGATTTCAAAATCCTATAGACTTCCCGATTTTGCCAGTGTATTCCAGGCAGAATTGTAAGCGATAAGGTAAGCTTGTATGTAGCTCTTTAAAATATCCGACAGAACCAAAATGTAGCTATACTAACAGACAGTCAGGCAGCTATTAAAGACATTGATTCAGCTTTATCATCCTCAAAACTGGTCCAGCAATGCAAAGAGGCCCTCAAGGAACTTGATCTGAGCGTCACTCTAATCTGGATACCGGGCCATAGGGGCTATGAGGGAAATGAGAAGGCAGATGAGCTAGCTAGGCAAGGATCAGCCCTTCACAACTCATTGGCAGTGAGAGTATATGCTCCTCTTGGAGTTGTGAAGGGCAATATCCTGACCAAATACACATCAGAAGCAAATCATAGGTGGAGTAGTTTAACGAGTTGCGTTATATCTAGGAAAATCTGGCCCGCCTATAACAAACCAAAATCAATCAATTTAATTTCCAAACCAAGGCATAACATAGCCAGGATTGTCGCTACCTGCACAGGGCCTGTAGGGGAGCATGCCTCAAAATTGGGTATACCACATAACTCTTTCTGCCGTAGCTGTGAGAACCAGGATGAAAAAGAAATAGTCCCACACTTTCTATGCCATTGTCCGGCCTTGGCTAGGAAAAGAGCACTCTACTTAGGTAAAGAATTCTTCAAGGGTATTGAGGAACTCTCAGAATTCAAGATCAAACACATGATCTCATACCTCAATAACACAAAGTGGCTTTAGCGCCCCCCTTATTTCTCCTAAACAAGATGGCACTATGAGACAAAAGGCCGTAGTGTAGGAGAATAAAACTACATTATGTATGATTAGGATTGTAGGTGCGAAACATACATCCTTCCTAACCCATCCTTAAATCTTTTTAGAATCTCATGAGGTATGGTATCAAAACGGCGCACTCACCGCCATTTCTACCTACCTACCTGCCTACATGTTTTACTTCTACGGTTATTGTTATGATTGCATTCTTCCAAAGTCTATTTGAAGTTTTTTTGTGCAATTGAAATATCTTATGGAATTTCATTTTATTTATAAATTCTGTCGTTCAAGTCACCGAGAAACTAGACCCAAAAGTATTGAAAATGAATCACACTTAGTTTTTCATTAAAGAAAACAATCAATTGAAAGCTATTGATGATCTGTGCATTAAAAATGCAAAACATGTTAAAAAAAATGTAGGTCATTGTGCACCCAGGCAAATGTTAAACCGCTTTCTTTTTCATCACCGGTAGGTTTTACCTTCTCGTTATGTCATATGCCATAAACTTTTATGAATAAATTAAAGTTACCAAATGAAAACGAGAGTTTAAGCTTAATGCTTATTATACTGACTTTTCTAGCATTCATAATCATTTTATTGGTTGTTTTGATTTGACATTTTATTTTGTGTTGGATGGAAATAAATAAGATACAAATTAAGCTGTAGCATAGCTGCATAGCGTAGGTATAAGTATTTGGTATGCTTATCAAAAACTTCAGTTCTAAAGGAAAAACGGATTTAACGCATACAATAGGTGTGTTTTTTTGCACGCGTATATACGCTTAAAATGAACAGTACACAAAAAAACGACAATTTGTAATTTGGCATTACTAGTCAAATGCCAATTTGAAATTTCCCTCATTTGCTGAGCTGTGATTGGTCCAATGTTTCATCTGTCAAAAAAACAAAAACTCGAGTTCAGGGGCGCATTTATTTTTGTTGGTGATCGTTAGGCGCTACACAATTTCTTGTACTTTTTAACACTTGATCAAGTTTTCATAGAATGCGCTTTCGAATACGACCCGAAAAAGCACAATAAATATGATGAATTATAAGGATGAAAAATTAAGAAAATGTAAGGAAGTATAAAAAATAATAATAAAAATCGTACATGTACACCTTGAACGTTAAAACACCATGTAGTCCAAAAAAAGAATTGAAATTGAAAATAAAATTGATGTACACGCGTATATACGCTTAAAATGAACAGTACACAAAAAAACGACAATTTGTAATTTGGCATTACTATTCAAATGCCAATTTGAAATTTCCCTCATTTGCTGAGCTGTGATTGGTCCAATGTTTCATCTGTCAAAAAAACAAAAACTCGAGTTCAGGGGCGCATTTATTTTTGTTGGTGATCGTTAGGCGCTACACAATTTCTTGTACTTTTTAACACTTGATCAAGTTTTCATAGAATGCGCTTTCGAATACGACCCGAAAAAGCACAATAAATATGATGAATTATAAGGATGAAAAATTAAGAAAATGTAAGGAAGTATAAAAAATAATAATAAAAATCGTACATGTACACCTTGAACGTTAAAACACCATGTAGTCCAAAAAAAGAATTGAAATTGAAAATAAAATTGATGTACAATCGATATAATCTTGATTCAATTAAATTTCGCTTGGCGCCCCTGAGATTAACCATTCAACTGCAGACCAGCCATGTATCCTTGTATGTAAAATGGAATGAATTTCGAATGAATTTCGAAATGAAGTTCTGACATATGTTGAAAATTCATCGCAAACAATGAAAAAGATATTATGGAAGCACTGTTTTTATATCCGCTTATTTCTTAAGCGTGGATAATTATCGGCGCTTACTAAGCGGATATAGACATTTGTTGTTGTTGCATTTTGCATGTAAATATTTTTTTAAGCGTATATACGCGTGCAAAAAAACACGCCTAATATGAAATAAAATTGAATATCAAAGGGCACGGTAGTGCCCAGCCAAGTTCTAGCACTACTCCCTTTTTACAGGATCGAACTCAAACACATTTTTAACCCTCCATAACTTGTGAGCCCATGGAGTTAGAAGCTTTAAATTTGAATTTCGTATTAACTTCATGGGCACAAAGGCCCTGTAAAAAAAATAATTTTGTAGAACCACTACTTCCTGAGATATTGGCCAGTAAAAATTTCAAAAACCGTAATTGACTGACTGACTGACTCACTGACTGACTGATCATCAAAATTATGAAGCACTTCTAACAATAGCAGAATCTTGAAATTTGGTACAATGGTAGGTTTTCAGCTGTATACAAAGGAAAAAATCGAAAATTTCAATTTTCTCATTCAGGGGGCGTGGTATCCGCCCACTTTCTAAAACTGGTCGTAGGATCTTGAAATTCGGAAGTCTGATAGGGTTTTGGTTGAATATAAGAAAAATGTAAGTAAAATATTTTAGTTTCATTTATGGGCGTGGTTTCCGCCCACTATCTTAAAACGGTAGTAGGATGTGGAAATTTAGAATTCTTGTAAGGTTTTGGTTCAATAACATGAAAAAAATGAGAAAAAAAATCTATTTTCATTTAGGGGCGCGGTGTCCGCCCAGTGCTGTTCGCACATAAGAGAACTTGGCTCTTTTTTTTACATTTTATGTTTTTGTTCTGATTCAATTTATCATCAAGGCTTTAAGGCCTATTTGCTGGATCGTTACTTATGACGTGAATTTTCACTTTTATCAAGAACTGTCATTTTTTCCATATATGTAGAATGTAGGTAGGTATTTATGGCGCGAAAAAAATTGGAGAGTTAGCTGTTATCTAAGTGGTTGTGACACCATGTTAATATCATAGCTTACATACTTGGCTCAGAGGAAAGGGTAGTTGATTGCTAAGCCGAACGCTACGGGTTCAAGCCGCAGCTTCGGCGGCCTTCTTTTACTACAAAAATCGCCAGCTTATCTGAGGCCACCTGTGCGATAAGTCTCCTCCTCTGAGCCACGTAGGTTTCTGTTATGTGTGCTTTCTTTCTATGTGTCTATCTGTCTCTCTCTGTTGTATTAATGTCTTGTTCTGTCGCAGCCGATGGCCTCAGCAAGGTTCGGACTTAAGATTTCCTAAAACGCAGTAGGTCTAACACAGAATCGCAGTGAAAAGAAAATTTACGCAGTAGAATTGAATTTCAGCAAAAAAAAAACGAGTCAATTTTCTGTGTTTGGTTTTGTGTATCAGTTTTCAGTTCAGTTTTCACTTCAGTTAAAAATCAACTGTACGTCGAACTGACGTCTAAATACGAAAGACGTTAGTTCGACGTTCAGTTGAGCTTTGATTTTACTTGTGATAAATTTAAATTTATTAGGAAAACTGAGAACTGAACTGAAAACTGACAGTTTCAATTTCAGTTTCAGTTTAACGAGCATTTACACATCGGCTCAATTGCAACTGAAACTGAAACTGAAGCTGATGAAACTCAGTTTTCAGCTAAAGAGAAAACCCCATTTAGACAATCATTTCATGAAAAGGAAAAGAAAATGAAACAATTATTGCAGAACGCAGCGACCATACAAATAGCTTGCATGAAATAGATACGAACAATTTCTTACTGTCATAGGTTTGACACTTTGTTGTACAATAATTTCTGTGAACAGTTATTCTAGCCAAATTTGGCAAAATCGCTACTACTACTGCAATCGCAATGAAGTCCGAACGCTGGGCCTCAGTTGCCAGTGCTGCTATGTGTCTGTAGTTCGTTACACTCATGTGCGAAGTACTGTGAAATGTCAATGTGAATTACTTTGAAATTGTAAATCATTTGTATAGGTATTTAAACAGTTATTTTTTTGTGATGAGAAAACCAAAGCTGCATTTAATTGAACATAATTATGTGTGGGACTCTGCCAAGATTACACAAATATTTCGCATTAAGGCCGTGTGTGAATTGCGTTAAAATGTGTATTAAAACTTGATGTTTGGTTAAAATTTGACATTTGGTTTAAAATGGGATCAAATTTAGCCAATTCCGTTAAAAGAGATTTTTTTAACCAACATTTCTGCGCAGAACTAAAAAATTTCCCTCGACAAAAGTGTTTTTATCTTCTATGTAAAATAATTTTGTGTTCAAAACCAAACTTTAAGCAATAAATTTCATGAAAAGTCACTAAAGATAACAAACAAACTCTTTTCTATTCATTTTTCTCGATTTTGCAGTAGTTATTTGATATTTTGAAGCAACAATAATTAAAAAACATTCTAGCTAAAATTCCCATTTTGGATGGTTGGTTTTTTCTGTGTAGGAACACCGCAAAATTTGTTTTCACAGCTGATAACTGTTATCATTCTCAAAAGATCGAACAGTTATTTCGTATTTCAATTTTAAAAAAATGATAAATTAAAAGTATTTTACTTTAATCTTTTGAAATATCAATGCAATAATTAATAAATCATAACAAGGAACAAAATAAAACGAAGAAGAAGAGCAAACAACAAAACAGAAGCAAACTTCTCTATCATTCATGAGAACAAAAAGACACGTCAAAATTTTAACCCATTTAACCTGCTCCACAGCGGAATAAATTTTAACCCATTTTATTCACCACGCTAGTGTCAAATTTTAACCAAACTTCAAGTTTTAATGAACAGTTTAACGCAATTCACACACGGCCTAAAGATCTAAATTGTCACCTATCAACGGGTTGAAGATGAATAGGCCAGTTCCACCTAATAATATCTCACACTCACTGAGATCTCAATGTCACTTTGACTGAGGCAAAATCATTTGTTGGAACATAATTCTCAGTTTCCATTGAGATATAATGGTTACCTTACAAATTGTTGTTGCACATCTGTCAGTCACGTCAAAATAGCTGAGTGGGAAATCAAATCCAAAATAATTTCATCTCAGAAATCTCAGAAAAAAATCTTAGTTCTCAGATTTTTTGTTCCACTTACAAAATCTCTGAGATCTCTGTCAGATGTTGTTAGTGGAACTGGCCTAATGCTTAAACCATGAAAATTGATTATTGATTATTTAAAAATTCCGGTCGGTATGAAAAACGGAGTATTCAGCTCAATTCATTTTTTTTTTAGAAATCGCTCTGTTTCAAAGTTTACTCATACGAAAAAGCAGAAAATATGCAATCTTGAATTGATCACCACATTCTATATTTTCTTGAGTAGACTGTAGACGTAATTTACTCGCCTAATCTGCTAAAAACTAACGGTTAATTGAACCAATTTGATCGTATAAATTCAGTTTTTCCTATCAAACAGAAATTAAAAAAAAAAATTGTTGATTCAAAATAAAGTCTCAATTTGTAATAAAAGATCGGTGTTTGCTGTCAATTGTAAAATTGTATCTTAAATTACATTAACGTGCATTCACTACATCTAGATCATTAGTTCAGTTTCGAACTAGTTATGCAAACTTACATTTTCATTAACAACTCTTGCTTTAATCCACTCGTTTTCTAAACTTGTTTCTAGGGAAACTGAGTCCATGCACCGTCTGCGACAATAGTTTCTAGCAGTCAACCAATCCTCTTCTACACCCTTAAGGCTGGGATCTCTCCACGAGAAAAAGTATCTAAATGAGTAAATCGGTTTGGAAACAAATTAATATAATTTCAATATTAAATATTTTTGTTAATTAATATTTGGAAAATTTCAGTAGCAAAATTCACTTAATAGCCGATTTTTCATTCATCGACAAAATCTACAAATAACAAACTGGCAAATAAACTTATCTGAGTATCCATCGGTCGAATAAATCAGAGCGTTATTCATCAGATAAAGTCTATCTGATGATTTAAAAATCCAAAATTTTGTTATCTGTCGAATAAACACTATCTGCTTGTTATCTGACGATTGAAAAATCGACTCTAAGACTAGATAATTGATGTATTTTAGCGTAAATGTATTCTCATTTCAATCATTGAAAAGAAAACACTTTTTTTAACAGGTGGGATAAACAAAAGTACTCCATTAGATTAAAGCAAAAACACGTATCAGCCCGGGAATGAAGTAATAATTATTATTATAATTCAGGCAACTCTCAACTCACCCTTTTCCGTCGGGGGTTTTTTCATGAATAATTCTCTGTGCGCATAGCTGTGGATTTGGTGGGTCAAGAACTCTTCCGTTTGAAAACTGTCCTGAACCAACACTCAAAACACTGAATAAACAAACACTAGCCAAAACGAAAGCTCTCATTTTGTTAGAAATTTTATTAAGAAAATATTACAATGGAGCAAATACAAAGACACTATTTTTTGTACACTATAAGAGAGCACCAACAAAACTCTTAACCGGACGTCTCGACCGAAATATATTAAATGACACGACATTTTTTGTGCCACCCTCCTTTATATGCGCACGGCTTCAATTTTCCCATCTCCAATCAAGAAAACTACCTGGCTTGTATTTAATATTTCGTATCTGGCGATCGGTGATGTTTGCGGTATAGCGCGACGGAGTGACGCGTCGGTGCGGCTCGAAGTCGATGGCTGGTGTTTTGCTTCAATGGTAGACTTATCTTCAGCACGTAAACTTTTTTATGATATTTGCTGTTATGTTCGATACTACCTTGATTTTCAAAGCTCTTCTTTTTTTGGTGCAAGTCATGTAATCATGTACATCCGGAGTGGAGCGGTGTCAGAGGAACAATAAGCATAACAACAAACAGTTTGGTATGTCTTTTTGGAAGAGTAATTTTGTCTGCATTTTCATTTGTCAATAAAAAATTATTTTTTGGCGCTATGGTATGCAATTGTGACGTACCCAACTTCGGTTTACACCACCGTAAACAATTGATTCAGGGTAATCTTTCTGTTGAAATATCTCATAGTTTATAATCGTGATTATTATGCAATTTACTACATTGGCCGATGTTGTATCGGCGACTTCTTGTCTACGCGAACAGATAAGACTTTTATAATCCTCACCAGCTAATGACATTGAATCAGAGTCAGTGTTAAGTGTCTTAACAAATATCCCATGAAGTTATGAATTTTATAAATTGTTTTCCTATGAATAATAGTGAAATTTTTACTTGAGAAAACAAATTTTTTGTTCACAATAATGCAACAATATATTTTTGTATCTATCTTTTCTATGAGAGGAATGTTTGCGCTTTTTTTATTGCAAATGGTATCAAAAAATGTTGATTCAATTGAAAAACGTTTGCTACTCAGCTCTTTTGTATATAGGCAGATAATACTTGTATGCAATTTGTATAATCCCTCCATGGTGTAAGCCTTGACGAAGCGGAGCGGCTTACGGTAACTACTACTATGAAGCTTAAAGTTATGCGATCGTGAAACTTGTTTTCGCGGAAGGGCCTCCCATGGTCGACAGGTCGAAGCGGAGTAGGCTGTTACTACTAATTACCCCACAATGAAGGAGTGTTCCCAACAAAGCACTCGTTTTTGGAATCAACGGTGCCGTCTTCAGTTCCAGTTAGGCTAAACTACTTGGTGAACAACTTTACGGGCTACTTTGACTTATTTGAAGCCCAGGCCGTAAAAGGAGCGGTTTTTCCGGCCCTTGCACTTGGAGTAACATCAAGTAGGTCGGGGTGACTTCCGGGCTACGTAGAAAAGCACTTAGTTGCGAAGCAACAACAGGCCTCGGAAACGGACGGATACACTGATGATGACCCAATCAAATGTTTGAAGGACAACGAATTGAGCAATGTCCTAGCTATGACATGAAAATGGTCTTCGGCGATTTTAACGCAAAGCTGGGACTAGAGGAAATCTTTGTTGGAATAGTCGGAAAGCACAGCCTGCACGACACCACTTCCGATAACGGATTCAGGCTGATCGATTTTGCTGCGGGGCGAAATGTTGTGGTAGCAAGCACCTGGTTCCCATATCTCAACATCCATAAAGGTACACGGAGATCTTCTGACCAATCAATCGTCAATCAGATTGATCACATTGCGTTGAAGGCACTTGTCCAGCATTCTAGATGTTCGAACTTTCGAGCTCCTTCTCTGATCGAGTGTCAAGTAACTTCTTAAGGAGTCCTATGCCGCCAACATCAAGTATCGAAGACCAGTGGCAAAATTGCCAGAAAGCAGTTAGAGATGACGCCTCTAATGTGCTGGGTTTCTCACAGCCACCAAAACGAAACCCCTGGTTTGACGAAGAATGCAGACAGGTCCATGCAGCCAAGCAGGAGGCCTACAAAGCGATGCTGCATAGAAGGACAAGAGCTGCTCGTGAGCTCTACGAGCAAAAGAGGAGAGAGGAACGCCGGCTTCTCAGGAGAAAAAAGAGAGAGCATGAGAAGCGTAAGATCGAGGATGTTGAGAGAGCCAATGGCAGGAATGAAGTTCGGAGGTTTTATCGGAAGATAAAAAAGCTGGCTCAAGGTTATCGAGCAAGAACCGATTCCTGCAGAGATAAACAAGGGAACATCATAGTAGAATCGCGTTCAATGCTGGGGATTTGGAAAGACCACTTCTGTAGACTGTATAACGGCGACGACGAATAAAACCCCGCCGTCAGACAGGAGCCTTTCATCGGACACGATGATAGCCAACAATTCTGTGAACCCGACCTAAAAGAAGTGAAATCGGCAATACCATCAATGTCGCTTCAGGCCAGGAAAGTAAACCAGCGACCAAATTTTCACTTTGCGGCAGATTCTGGGAAAAACCTATGAACTCCAAATCGATACCCACCACCTTTTCATCGATTTTAATTTAAGGCCGCGTATCACAGCATCTACAGAGACGAACTGTATAAAGCTATGTCTAGTTTTGGCATCTCTGCCAAGCTCGTTCGCTTGTGCAAAATGACGATGGAGAACTCACGCTGCTCCATCAAGGTTCGCTTGTACAAAATGACGATGGAGAACTCACGCTGCAATGGCAATGAGCTTACGGAATCTTTCGATGTCAAAAAAGGATTCAGACAAGGCGATGCACTTTATTTAACATCGTCCTTGAGAAGACATTGACATCACGCCTTTGTGAGAATTGAGACAGAAGCGGCAAAAATGGGTTTAGCGGTAAATGAGGGAAAAACGAAGTATATGCTGTCTTCGAGAAAGGACACCTGACACCGACGGCTCGGACAGATCGTCACAATAGACGCATACAACTTCAAGGTAGTAGAGGCGTTTGTCTACCTAGGCTCCGCTATTAACACGGGCAATAACACCAGTGGCAGAATAACCCTTGCTAATCGCTGTTTTTTTGGGCTAAGAAAGCTATTGAGTGGAAAAGCCCTCTCTCGAGCAACTAAGGTAAAACTGTACAAAATCTTGATCATCCCAGTCCTGCTGTATGGTGCAGAAGCATGGACCTTGACAAAATCGGATGAATATGCCTTAGGCTGTTTCGAGACAGAAGTTCTTTGGGTTATCTTTGGCCCCGTGTGCATTGAAGGGGAATGGCGAACGGGTTGTACAACGACATGGACTTAGCCAGAAGGGTCAAGGTCCGGAGACTCAGATACCTCGGTCATTTAGAGCGGATGGACACCAATAGATAGATTTGAAAATCATTAAACATCTTTAAGGTCATATTACCTGCAGTAAAAAATATTTATCATCATCGACGCGACGTTTTGCCCATCCAAAAACAATTAAATGCGACAGCAACAGCATTACTACTCGTCTGTCCAGTTTTTGGTGACTTTTTTCATACTTGTAGTGCCGACAATTTGCAGAAGCACTTATGACATGGGCATGAAATCTATTATTGGACAACACAAACGAAGAAATTTAATTGTATAAGCATTGACATACAAAAATCGCATACCCTAAGTGGTTTAGCACACCTTTATGGTAGACGTAGAGCGCATATTTTAGAAAGAAAACAAAATCTAAAAAATTATAGATATATGTACACAAGAAATATGTACACACACATTATGGTTTTACAAGAAATCATAGATAATTACATTTCATGTAGTCTACTGTCTAGATGAAATGCTTACCATAAACAAGATATTATGGAAGCATTAAGTGATAATCATTTGAAAAACATACCACCTTAGGAGAATATGGATGGAATTATATTGGCGAAGGTCAATGGACAATAAAACTATTAAATGTCAAATAATGGTACACACATATAATTAAAATTACTCAGTCATTGCGGTAAAATTTTTGTTTAAGGGTAGTAGTTTCACTTAAGAAGCATTTAGAAAAATATGGCTTACGAAGGCCATGGTTATTTTTTTCAGGTTATTCCATACATTTTTAAGTAGACTAGCTGACCCGACAAACACTGTTTCGTCAGTTTTTGTGATTGTGAATTAATTTTCTTTGAATATCTATATTGCAATTTCAGTGTAAGAGGTCTTGATTTTCAACTCAGTGGATGAGCACATCACGACAATCCGCATCAAGGCTAAATTCATCAACATCAGCCTCATCTGCGATCATGCCACCACTGAGGAAAAGGAAGAAAACACCGAAAACAGGTTCTACGAGCTCCTCGACAAGACCTACGAGCAATGCCCTAGCTATGACATTAAAATTGTCCTTGGAGATTTTAATGCTAAGCTGGGTAGAGAAAAAATCTTTGGTGGAATAATTGGACGACATAGCCTACACGACATCACCTCCGATAACGGATTTAGGCTAATCGACTTCGCTGCGGGGCGAGACGTAATGGTAGCAAGTATGTGAGTCCCACATCTCGATATCCACAAGGGGACAGGGAAATCTCCTGATCAATCAACCGTCAAACAGATTGATCACATTGCGATCGACGCACGACACTTCTCTAGCATGCAAGATATCCGCACATTCGGAGGTGCCAACATCGACTCGGACCACTACCTTGTTGTAGCCAAGATACGAATGCGGATATCCCGATCAAGGCACGCGAAAATGCTAGGAGGAAATTCGACGTCAAACGGCTTCAATCGCAAGAGATTGCTAGATCCTTTTCCGATCGTGTCTCCGAAAATCTCCTCAGAAGTCCTTTGCCGCCATCACAAAATGAAGAGAACCAGTGGCAACACTGCCAAGAAGCCACCAGAGATGCCGCCACTGAAGTGCTAGGGCTTACACGGCCACCACCAAGAAACCCCTGGTTTGACGATGAGTGCCGGCGATCATATCCAGCAAAACAAGTGGCATACAAAGCGGCGCTGCAAAGAAGGACACAAGCAGCTCGTGAGCTCTACGAGCAGAAAAGGAGAGAGGAGCATAAACTTCTCAAAAAGAAAAAAAGGGAGCATGAGAAGCGCGCGATCGAGGAGATAGAGCGATGTCACAACAGGAACGAGGTTCGAAAGTTTTACAAAAAGGTGAAACAAACCTCCAGGGCTCATACAACTCGAACCGAAGCCTGAAGAGACCATCATGGGAACATCGTAGTGGAACCACAGTTAGTGCTGAGGATATGGAAAGACCACTTTTCCAAGCTGTATACTGGCGATGACGAGCGAAATTCCACCAGCAATACAGAACCATTCAATTTGGGTGAAGCAGGCTAACAATTCCACAAACCCGACATTGACGAAGTGAATATAGCGACGGTCTAGCCGCCGAATTGAACAAAGCAGCTGGAGATGATTTGGTTAGGAGCATGCACCAGCAAAATTTGGTCGGAAGAAAGCATGCCCGACGAATGGAACCTCAGCATTGTATGCCCGATCCTCAAGAAAGGAGATCCCCTGTACTGCGACAACTACAGAGGTATAAGTATCCTTAACATCGCCTATAAAATCTTGTCTGCCGTGCTGTGTGAACGTTTGAAGCCCTTCGTCAACAACCTGATAGGTCCTTATCAGTATGGTTTTAGACCCGGAAAGTCCACCATCGATCAAATATTCATCCTACGGCAGATCTTGGAGAAGACCCAGGAACTTCAAATCGATACCTACCACCTTTTTATCGATTTTAAGACCGCGTATGACAGCGTCTATAGAGACCAATTATATAGAGCAATGTCTGGTTTTGGCCTTAGAAAAACTCGTCCGTCTGCGTAAGATGACAATGGAAAACTCACGCTGTTGCATCATGGTCGGAAAAAACCTAACAGACGCATTTGATGTCAAAACAGGTTTTAGACAAGGCGATGCGATGTCATGCGATTTCTTCAACATAATTCTTGAAAAGATTGTGCAAAGCTCCAACGTTAACACCAGAAGCACGATCTTTCAAAAGTCCGTCCAGCTACTAGGATACGCAGACGACATTGACATAATTGGAAGAACACAGCGTGATGTCAGTGGAGCGTTTGTGAGTCTTGAGACGGAGGCCAAGAAGATGGGTCTTTATGGTGACTTTATGGGAAATTTCTAACCGATTAAACCTTCCCTGAAGTTTCACAAATATTTCAAGACCAAAATTAGCCAAATCCGTTCAGTCGTTCTTGAGTTTAAGCGAGACTAACGAACAGTAATTCACAAGACTCCATAATGCATAATCAATGTCAACAAATAGAAAATTTTTGCGTAGATGAACAAAAGTAGAACGAATTGGGCTTATAACTGGAGAAAATCGCAAACAAAATTAAACACTTGACAAAATAATAATAAAGAGCAAATAATGGAGGGAGAAAGTTTCACTCCTTTTTTTCATCTCATTCATGTGATAAAAGTGAGATGTGTTGATATTTACACTGCCACAAAATATATGAAAGAAATACCAATGCAATGACTAAATGCGAGTTTATTTTCCATAAATCGGTCAAAATGTAGGCATGTCTTATTAGGCGTGCAGTACTTGTTGGACAAGGATTGTGCTGTTGGTTGTTGTATAATAGTCTGGTTTAACGATATAGGCTTCCGATAAATATATCCGTAGGTATGTGTGTGAACCTGCTTAAAGACAGACTAAGCTTATAACATGAACTGTTGGCTTAAGTTGAATTATGTAACTCCTCTGTTTTGTTTTCAAGTTCGAATATTCACTTTCGCATGTGGTGAGATGATGCTATTTCTAGAGAGAAAATACCCGGACGTTATTTTGGTATTTTATTGAATTAAGACTTTCGGATAAGTCTTTGGACCATTTTGTCTGATGTTTGAAAGTCGGAAAAAGGTACTTCCTGCCTCGTTTGTGTTTTAGGTACTAGGTGTATATTCATTCCTATCACAGAGTCCCTCGTAGCAAAGTTCCCCTTCGAATACGATAAAAATGTAATGAAATCAAAAAAGGCATTGCCACTCAAATCAATCAATCAATCATTGCCACTCGGAATCAGTTGACATGTTCAAAACAAATTAAATTTCTACGAAGTGTATAAAAGTTTTTTAAAGTTTTTCATTTTACAAAAGATGGATTCAAGCAATTGCTGACGAAGAGTATTGAACGAATGTCTGGTCTGAATAAAGACAATTTCAGGAATGAAATCAAGAGCAATGATGTTGACGTGATGAACATCGAACCAAGCGCGCCGCCGCCGCGACGAGTCACGTTACTTACTTACTTATGGTGGCGCTACAGCCCAGGTCGGACCAGTGCCTCATCCAACAAACGTGTCCAGCCAGCTCGGTCTATAGCTAGCTGTCTCCAGTTTCGCACGCCAAGTTGGTTCTGGTCCTCTACCCCCTGTGTGCTTCACCTGAGTCACGGTCTTTCTCTTCTGCGACGTCATTTCGGGTTAGATTCGAAGACTCTACGAGCCGGAGCATTATTTTCCATTCGCTCTACTTACCCTAATTATCTTAGTCGTTGGACCCTTACATTTCTAAGTCAGTGCCGCTGAACAGCTCTAACAGTTCTTGATTGAATCTTCGTCTCCATTCTCCATTTATGCAGGCAGGACCAAAAACCACTTGAAGAATTTTCCTCTCGAAGCAGCCCAAAGCGTTTTCATCGTATGTTGTCATGGTCAATGTCTCTGCACCATACATCAGGACCGGAATGATAAGCGTTTTGTAGAGTGTCACTTTAGTTGCTCGGGAGAGGACTTTACTACTCAATTGCTTTCTAAGTCCAAAGAAGCAGCGACTGGCAAGAGTGATTCTTCGTTTGATTTCAGCGCTGGTGTTGTTGTTTGAGTTGATAGCGGATCCTAGGTAGACGAAGACCTTAACTACCTCGAAGTAAAATCTGTCTATGTTGACGTTTGCTCCAAGACGTCGATGTTGGTTGTCCTTTCTTGTTGACTGCATTAACTTGGTCTTGCCCTCGTTAACCGCTAGACCCATCTTCCTGGCCTCCGTCTCAAGACTCACAAACGCTCCACTGACATCACGCTGTGTTCTTCCAATTATGTCAATTTCGTCTGCGTATCTAGTAGCTGGATGGACTTTTGAAAGATTGTGCCTCTGGTGTTTACTTTGGAGTTTTGCATAATCTTTTCAAGAATGATGTTGAAGAAATCGTATGACAGCGCAGCGTCTTGTCTAAAACCTTTTTTTCTATGTTGTTTGAACAACGATAGCAACTTAGAGGTGCTTCCACCAATGGCTTTTTCCGTCAATTTCTTTGTTTGGCTGGAGTTATAGCTATTTCACGGGTGCCAAGCCGATCATCAGACTCCTTTGTTAGTGGTGCTGCCTAGTTATTTTTCATATTAATCGAAAAACTTTTTGAGTTCACTTTGGGATTTGAACCTAGGACCTGCTAGTTGTGAAGCCAATGCACTGCGCATTGCGCTAACAACTTCACTGATTTTTGGTTTCCCATTGCAGACTTTTATTGTTTATCATTTGCAATGAATATAGGCGCATTTTTACAAGCTCCTCAAAGTATGCTATCTTGTTCCGCTTTCATTTTTTCTGATTTCCTATATTTGTATCACAACAATTCGTTGCGTACACCAAGGGTCAGATTATTGAAAGTTTTGACACTAGTCAGTTTATTTGTTATAGTTTGTTTTTGTGTTATTTAACACTGCAGTTAGGCTGCGTCCGTCAATTCTATTTATGTTGTTTGAACAACGATAGCAACTTAGAGGTGCTTCCACCAATGGCTTTTTCCGTCAATTTCTTTGTTTGGCTGGAGTTATAGCTATTTCACGGGTGCCAAGCCGATCATCAGACTCCTTTGTTAGTGGTGCTGCCTAGTTATTTTTCATATTATTCGAAAAACTTTTTGAGTTCACTTTGGGATTTGAACCTAGGACCTGCTAGTTGTGAAGCCAATGCACTACGCACCGCGCTAACAACTCCACTGATTTTTGGTTTCCCATTGCAGACTTTTATTGTTTATCATTTGCAATGAATATAGGCGCATTTTTATAAGCTCCTCAAATAGCTATAACTCCAGCCAAACAAAGAAATTGACGGAAAAAGCCATTGGTGGAAGCACCTCTAAGTTGCTATCGTTGTTCAAACAACATAAATGGAATTGACGGACGCAGCCTAACTGCAGTGTTAAATAACACAAAAACAAACTATAAAACCTTTTTTGACATCAAATGCGTCCGTTAGGTTTTTTCCGACCATGATGCAACAGCGTGAGTTTTCCATTGTCATCTTACGCAGACCGACGAGTTTTTCTGGGATGCCAAAACTAGACATTGCTTTATACAGTCCGTAACATTTGGATAGCCTCATGTATTGTTTTTTCTTGTTGAGAAACTGTTTGGAGAGCTCTTTGATTTCTTCCAAAAAATTATGTATTAGCTTTCATGGTGAGAGCGAGAGGTTCTGAGATCAAGAGAGTGTTCGTCATTTTTTAAGCTAACGGGACCTTTTAAGCTTGTTTTGTATGCGTCCGTTTAAAAATGAATTTATTTTTTGTAACAATAGAATAGCCTCATCTTACATTCTTAGTTATTTAAAGCGAAAACAAGTGGCGCGATCATCGGAAAGCTATCGGGAAAGAAAATCGGTTTATTTTTTGTGGAAATAACATTGTTTTCTTTTAAAATGGGTAGAAAAAAATCTTTAAGTGCAACGGAAATTGCTAAAATACAGGTCTATCATGAACAAATCCTTTCTAATCGCGATATAGCCAAGAAAATTAATCGAAGTCCAAAAGTAGTGAACAGCTATTTTAGAGATCCATTGTCTTATGGAAAAAATTACAAAGGCCGTACATCAACTGTACTTTCAAGTCGTGATAAACGGAAGATTATAAGGTTAGCATCGAATTCAACCGATTCTCTTAGTAAGATCAGGTACAAAGCTGGGGTAGAAGTGAGCCGAATGACGATTAGTAGAGTTATTAAGAGTGCCGGACACCTTAAGCGCCAAAAAATGAAAAAAAAACACCACTTAACAAAGTGCGAAAACAACAGCGGCTAAATTTTGCAAGATCGCACTTGGCTTGGAATACTGATGGAAGTAGTCACTCAAACGATTGGAGAAAAGTGATATTTTCTGATGAAGAGAAATTCAACCTTGATGGGCCCGACGGATAAAATTATTATTTTCATGATTTGAGGAAGGAAAAGCTGTTTTTGGACCGTCACCACAGCCGAGAGGGAGGCGTTATGGTGTGGGGAGCCATATCATATTATGGAACCATTGATTTGGTTTTTGTGAACTGCAGAATGACTGCACCTTATTATAAAACTGTACTGGAAATGGCTTTACCTCAATTTCAGGATATTTTTGGACCGGTACCGATTATTTTCCAGCAGGACAACGCGCCAATTCACACCGCTTGAATAATTAAAGCTTGGTTACAGGGCCAAAATATAGAACAACTTTCCTGGCCACCCTACTCACCAGATTTGAACATCATTGAAAATGTGTGGGGTTGGTTGACACGAAAGGTGTATGAAGGCGGGAAGCAGTACAAGAACAAAGAAGAGCTTGTTGAAGGCATAAAAGTGGCCTGGGCCAGTATTTCCCTTGACCTTCTAAAATCATTGTATGATTCATTAAAAGACCGCATTTTTGATGTTATTCAAAATAAGGGAGGTTGTACAAAATATTAAAATAATTTAATAAATAAAGAAAAATATTTTTATTAGCACAAAATAATACTCTTTTTATTTAAACTAAGATACACAAAGTGATTCTATTCTAATGTTACAAAAAAAAGTAACATTTTAGTGCATCCAAACGAAATAGTCTCAGACATTTTCTGTTAGCTATTCAAAATTATTTTAAATATCTCTCAATCTGAAGAACTAATCTCTACCTTTCAACACAACATATAATTTCATATGTCCACATCAAAAAGCAACAAAAAACTGCTGATCTTAAAAACAGGCACGTGTGAGGCTATTCAAATGTTACGGACTGTATAATTGGTCTCTATCGACTCTGTCATACGCGGCCTTGAAATCGATGAAAAGGTGGTAGGTATCGATTTGAAGTTCCTGGGTATTCTCCAAGATCTGCCGTAGGGTGAATATTTGATCGATGGTGGACTTTCCGGGTCTAAAGCCATACTGATAAGGACCTATCAGGTTGTTGACGAAGGGCTTCAAATGTTCACACAGCACGGCAGACAAGATTTCATGGGCGATGTTAAGGAGACTTATTACCTCTGTAATTGGTGCAGTTCAAGGGATCTCCTGTCTTGAGGATCGGGCATACGGCGAGCCACCAGCTTATGTTATAACTGTCGAAAGGTTAACAGAAAACACAATTTATAGATTTTTTTTATTTTAAATCGAATCTTAAAAAAAATCGATCTTTTTATCTTCCCGTTCTGTGGACTCTTGCTTTTCCAGGACCACTTTATTTTCTTATTTCTCTGTGTTGCGTTTCTCCTTTGATTTAGGTGAGCATCAATTAATTCATTCTTCATTCTGGCTTTTTTCAACGGTAGTGCGAGAAAGCGATGCGATGCGAGAAACGTTTGTATGCGAGAAAAATATTTACATTGATTACAGCAACACGCTTCAAAATTCTTCCGACCAGTTTTTTAAAGCGGAAAACACAAAGCTGCTTTGCTGTTAGCGTTGAGTGACGTATAAAGTTCAAGCATAGGAATTGCTAACAAGCTATCACAAAGCAGCTTTGTTGCTCAAACTTTAATTTGACATACTGAAGAACCCCGTAACATAAACGTAACGTCTCAAAAGCTGTAGCAAAAGTAGAAATGTTTTCTACTTTTTCATATGAATTTGCTCACCGACATGTTTTCTTGTTTGTTTGTGTGAAAATTTTTATTTTATTTTTACTTCCTTTTCGCTTCACCTGTCGGTTTGTTTTCAAAAATCAAAATAAATTAAATTTTTGAGAATTTTTTTTTGAAAAACATAAAATAAAATTAGTAAAATGGCAGATGTCAGTCAAAGTTCAATCCAAAGTAAAGAAACGTAACGGAGTCAACGCTAACAGCAAAGCAGCTTTGTGTTTTCCGCTTAAGCTAGTTGAAGCGAGTTGTAGCGAGAAGTTTGTTTCAAATTTGACGTTGACGTTTGAATTATAAAAAATAAATTGAAAAATTGAAAATTTGATTAGATTTTTTTTCCTTTTGTTGTGTTTTCAAAAATTTATTTGGTGGTAATTATAATTATTAAAGAGTTATGGTGAATAGGATATAGAATTATTTCTTTTTAGGTAAAAAATGACTTCGGAGCTACTCATTTCCGCTGTGTTTGAAAGGCCTTGTTTTTGGAATCAGCGAAACAAAAGTGATCACAAAAAAATTGCTGTTTTTTTTTTTTAATGGGAAAAAATTGCTTTGGAATTGGGAGAAAAAAGTAAGCATCCATACGAGTGGTACGATTCTTATTGGAGAAACCTTTTTACTGTTGAAAAAAAAATGTCAGGAAAAACTTCATCGGTTGAAGAAATAGAAATCGCATTGGTGCACTAAAACCTGCATTACTGGAAGAGTAATATAGTTCTGACGACAAATTGTTGAGTGAATTTAATCAGAGCCGGAAACTATAATCGGCAAATATCTTTTCGGTTTTAGTCAAGCAAATCGATAATATTATTTAGTTGTTATTTTGGTAAAGTATACGCCGCAGTGAACATAATGTTCTGTTTCTTCTGTGAGCTGTGAGTTGATAGTTGACAGTCAATTCTTTACTTGTTTGCCTTTTGACTGTCAACTATCAAAAATCAGCTTACACGATTCCACCCCTGAGTGCTTAGCCAATGGTATACTCTGAACTCTTAGCCGCGTTCGAGAGAAAAGTCTTACGGAGAATGGTTGGCCCCGTTTGTGAGGAAGGACGATTCCGCAGACGATACAACCACGAGCTGTATCAAATCTACCACGAAGCAGACTTGATAAAAAAAAAAAAATAAGCTTGGTAGACTCCGATGGATACCTAGCTCGGTGAACCAAAAGCAACTGGCCCCGTAAGTCCTTTGAAGTATAATTCATAGTAGGATAAAGAAGGGCAGACCAAATTTGCGCTGGAAGGATGGCGTAGACCAGGTGCGGAACTGGATGGCATCGATAAACAATCGGGAGACATCGACAAAAAAATAATTTTTACAAATCAAAAAGTACAATTTGACACTTTTTATTTTGATTTCTATACAATGCTGAAAGACGATTTTTCATCCCTGCTGCACAGCCATAGAGTCATACAATATAGATTATGTCGTTTTCCATTGGTCGTCCAGAAGCATTCGGAAGAGTCCAGAAGTCTTCTGAAACCATTCCATTGGACTGACTTTGACAGACGGAATGCTTCTGAGAAGAGCAGAACTCTTCTGTTTTGAAAACAGAATCGTCCGAAGAATGACACATACATCATAACCCGTTTCATTGGAGGTAGAAAAAGAAACGTCAAAAAAGACCAATGGAAAACGACATTAGTTCTTTGATTGAGTTATATTTTTACTTATTTGAAGAAGTAAACAGATATGACTTGATTATTTATTTAACGTTAATAAAGACATCTTAATTAGGTATATAAGGTCTTTGGTATTAACTGATTTTAATTATTTCATTGACAAAACAAAATACTACATGTTAAAACTGACGACAATTTTCCTTATAGGTACTATGTCCAAGTCAAATTCTCACCTTCGCATAATATGCTGGCACGATTTCACTTTTAATAGTCGTTCACCCAGAATAACAAAACCTTAATGACTGGCAAACAATGGATTGCAAATTCTACCCGCATCAGTAGATACTTTTTTTAATAGTTTTTTGTGTACATTGCTACATTACATACCTACATATCTATCTATCAATTTTAACTGGAATGAGAGCCAGAGACCTTCTCGCAAGTTCGACTTAAATATGAGTAAACATTCGACGCAATTGTATGCATAGTTTCTGAGTCATCTATATGGGAGGTAGTGTGTTACGAACGATTGCTCTTAATATTATAATAATTACTATCAAACTTGAAAAAGATACACAACCTTCTTGGCATGAGATAGATCCGGCCAAGTTCAATGCCAAAGTACAAGAACGAATGTTCGTGTTTATGAGCATAGTGATACATACATACAATTTTGGACGCAGTCCAAAAGTGATCGTGGCATTAAAATGCCTTGCCACTCACTCCAAACGATCTTAGGACAAGTGTTATCAACTTTTTTTTAAATATTAATGGCGACGGATTTTTAAGCTCTATGTAGGTTAGTAATACTATATAATACCTGAGGTTCAAAGTGGAGAAGTGGCGAGGTAAAATGTTTTTGTTTTTTTGGATATCAATCAATTTTACTTATAGGCGGGGAGCGCTCTGCATATAAGATTCGCTAGGTCGCGGTCGGCGTGAATTTAGTTAGCCGGAAAGTCCGAATGGGGATTCCATTTTTGTTTCTTTCGTTGCACGGGAGCGTTGCCGCGAAGAAAAAATATTTAAGGGCCATTTCCAAAATGTGCGGGCCACTAGTCCACTACCCTAGAGATAATTTGTTCGAAAAAAATAATAACAATTTGTCTTTTCATAAATAAACTAAATAAATTTATTCACAACTGTGTCACACGGACACAGCTCTGGGTCGGCCAAAAAGAGGTCTACGACGGTACAGGCGATCGAGATCAGCCACGCGAATTCTGGCAGTCAGTATCTTAGCGGCGGAAAAAATGCGAAAACTCGAATGTTCCAGTGACTTCTTTAGCAGAACCACCGAACCGACCTGCAGCGACTCAACGTCAAAGCGTTATAGGTCTTTTGAATGCGAGAAGCCTGAAGCGAAAAGGCAGAAGGTGCATTCCAGCAGCACAACAGCCTTCAATAAAGATCTCTAATAATTTAGCGACGCGCTCAAAGGCAAGATCATAGCCGCGGTCATTGACAGGGATCATGTGGATTGTAACATTTCTCATGATCAATGGGTAGACGTCAAGGCTCATCTCGGTTTCTGATTTTTATCTGTCATCGAGGAGAATCCGGGACCTCTCCCAGACACAGCCGATGCAGGATGGAACCAAAATCGTTTCAAACTCATCACCTGTGGAAATAAGAGATCTTACGATCTGTACAGGGCTGCTGTCAATGGCTTGCCAGAAGTCTGGCTGGTTGCCAAGCTCGAAGTTGTTACAAGGTAGAATATTACATTAAGACCAAGAGCATGCATAATGGTCCCGGTTCCACACAACTGCCGAAATATGATCATGAAACTGATTAACCTGCCTACTCACGAGTGGAAAGTCCCAAATGATGAGGAGGCAGTGAATCACTGGCTCCACTGGCCGCGACCGAAGGCGTGATTAAGTACGGTTTCAAAGAAATCATAGTCAGTATTTACAAGAAATACGAAGACTCGATAAATGCAACCCCTCCAGAGGCCCCTTAAGCGAAAGAAAATGCTTCAAGGAACACCAATATGGAGATCGATGTAACAAAACACGTGGAACCATCGAGCTCCTCAGCCTCTAACAAGCCATCAAACGTGGAAACTGATCTCGCAGTGGACAGTAATTCCGACATGGAAACTGAAGACTCTACTCTAGGCATCACTCTAAGCGAGGAAGTTCTACTTCATTCCTCCTCAGACGATGAAAACGCCGATAAGACAGTGCTGGAGGTTGATCTGGCTAAATGTAGCAGTGCTGCGATTAGTTCAGATAAATCTTCATCGCGTCATCATAGCCTCTACAAACTTTTTACTCCGGCTGCATAAAACCAGAGAGGACATCGAACTCAAACAGGAGTCGTGGGTCTCAAATCCACCATCAACGGGCTCAGGACAATAACAGTAAACGTATGACAATGACAAAACAAACAGAGGAGATACGTACTAGGTAGAGAAAAATAAATAAAGTGGCGATTGGCGAAAACAAATAAAAAGCAAACGTCAGTCTGAATGAATTGATAATTTTGTTGATGGAATAAAAAGATTGTGTTTTGTAGAATATTTAGTTTTAGAAAAAAGAAAAAAATATGTTATGGGGGTCATTTGATGTTGGCCCCGGGCCACGGGCCAAAATAAAAAACTAAGGGCCAACTGGCCCGATCGGGCACATTTTGGCAACGCTGGCCACGCGTCCTTACGAAAGATGTATATAAACACCTTGGTTTGCTTGCTTGATAAATTCATAAATTGATCGAAATGCTTTTACTGTTTGCGGATCATATGCGCGATACAGGCCTATAAGAATTCCGAAATCAGTCGGCCGAACCTGTGAATTTTTCAACATAGGATTTTTAACTTCCCAGAGGAAATTATTGTAATGGGGCCGATTTTGTGAATCTCCAATTTTCGCATTTCTCGATGTTTGAGGCCACTAGAGTCCGAATCAAGCGTTTTTAAGATGATGTCAGTGTGTGTGTATGTGTGTTCGTACGTGCGTTACGTTTTTTCAGCTCGATTATCTCGCGAAACACTCATCGTATTGTCATAAAATTGGTTTCATTCGACGCGGTATTGTGGATTAGATTTTGAGCGAAAATGCGGTTTTTAAATGGCAATCAAAAATCTAAGACAACCTTATAATTATAAAAAATGAATTATTTTATTATTATAAAGGGTTTTCCAATAAGAGGTGTTATTTTGAATAGCCCGCTATTTCGGTAGTTGTCGCTTTTGAAGCTGTCATTTTTTAACATTTGACAAGTAGAAACTACGCCATTAAGGCTAGGTTTCCCATTGAAAATTTCGTTGGTCTTTTGCGTAAAACTGTGTAGCTCCCAAAATATTCCGAATATTTAAATGAAATCAACGAGTATAGATTATAAATTTAATAAGCTAAGAAGTTATTTAGCTAAAAAAATATTAAAAATGTATTTCATCCCAAAAGGGTAATGCATAACGAAGAATTATGAAATTTTTGGAGACGTTTGCGGTGGAATAGTTTTATTGCCTTAAAAATTCATTTTTTATTCTTTTTATATTTTTTATCTATTCTTTAAATGCTTCACGACTCAGTAACGTGGCTTTTTTTTTAAATATTTTGTCCAGTTTCGTCAAAAAAAATTAACAAAAACACGAAAAATGGGGAAAATTTAGCAAAAGTAGGTGTGATTTATTTGGAATAATTTCTAAAGTAATAAAGATAAAAAATTGAAAATATTTTTTTTATACTTTCGAAATATACATAATATCACATTAATTTTTTTAATTTTTTATAAATTGTTTTACTAAATTTTTTTGAAGTGCAAAGTAAAAAAATGCATGTTTTTCTTAGAATATTCTGCGGCGAACAAGATTCCAGCCCCATTTAGTTTGACTCAACAACAAAAGTATTTTTTTATGAAAATTGAATATCTCTTCGACTCAGTAACGTTTTTAGAAAAAAAAGAAAAAAATTTAAACATATTTAAAAATGCATTTAAAAAAGTCAATATTTGTGTATCAATTATGAGGAGAATGCAGCAAACAATATTTTCAAATATTTTTTTTAATTTTTTTTCATATTTTTTATAAACAAATCAGAAACTAAAATAATTTTACGATAACCCGTTTATTTTATATTAATATTCGAAAATGGGTAATTTTTTTAGATTTTTACATGAAAAATCGCGTTTGCTCACACACACTAAGGTACTCAGTTCAAACGAATTGAACTAGGTGGCGTTGATTTATATTTCATTCTCTTTTGCTTCGTTTTTTTTTCATAGGATAGAGAAAAAATTCTTCATACCAAACGTTCTCATAGAGTTCGTTTGAGAATGAAAATTCATTTTTTGTATACTTCTGGAATGTTTATGATATGCAGATGCAGACATATAGATAGGCAATTGTGATCACTTACTATGTACTTTGTAGGTATTCGATGAAAAAGTTGTTTTGAATACCTACCTACATTTGTCATATTTGAATGCATATGTACATTTCGAATATGTATGTGATTGCGCGTATTTTTTGAAAATGAGTCAAGAGCAAGGGTTTGAGATGTAAAATACCTGTTACGCAATGAGGAAACGATCTTTTTTTCGTGGTGGTGTCTGGTGTGTGCCATTTCTTAGGATTATGTAAAGGGTTTTGTTTCTTTTTTTGTTTTTTGTTTTGCTTCTGTTATTTGTAGCAATGACATTTTTTTCATCTCGTTTCTCTATGCTGGTGGGATCGTAATATTCTTTTAGAAGAAGAACAAACCTGTTACGCAATGAGGAAACGATCTTTTTTTCGTGGTGGTGTGCTATGGCTCTTAGAAATAGAAACACATTGATATTCACGGATATAATTCAGAAAACATTCATGAACAGACAATGAAATAAATTAGTATTAAATAAGTAATATTGCAGTTGAAAATTAATTTTTTTTTCTTTGATATCTTTGTTTTACAATTATAAAATTCAATCTAATGTCTAATCTTGACCTAATCTTGTTTTGTTGTTGTATACCAAAAGATTGTGTTTATTTTGGTTTAGTACATAAAGGTAAGATGACTAGATGACAAAAAAATAATGTTTGATTCCTTTGAATCATTTTTTCTTCATAATATTATTACTTTCGTAGGTAGGGTTTGAAAAATAAATTTTAATATATTATATTCCTTGAAACCTTGAAAAAATAAACCCCAAAGCATTTGGGAATAATAAAAAAATGTTATGTAGGTAAAGTTTGAGTAATTTTTTGCCTATTAAAAAAAAAAAACAAATAATCTCCCAACCGTGACCCAAATCGGCTAAAGAACAATCGTAGTTGAAGACAATCGGGTAAATTTTGCCTAAATACAGGAAAGGAAAGACAGAATTGAAGCAATTACTTTTTTGATTTTCCTATCATCGTAAAATCATGTTTGATCAAAATGTCGTCTTGAACTTTTTTAATTGTTCATAGCTTGTCAAAAAGTACCCCTACGTCTCTTTATAGATTAATATAAATATGAAACCAAAGAAAAATTAAAATCGTTCGTCAGGAACCCAAAAAAAGAAACAATTCGAACACAAATGTTATCAAACCTCAAAACCATCATAATCCCAAATTACAAAATTTGCGAAGAAAAAAGAAAAAAAACAATTCATGAATTTCCCTACTCTTAGTGCACATCATAATAGGTATATCGTCGGTGACGCGCGAAAAGTGTGTATCTCCAAATTTTTCGAAAATGAGATTTTGATGCCATCTGTTAGATTTAGGCGATATCTACAATCCCTCATACCAGGAATTCCTATTTTAATCATAGTAACCGTTGGATTGACGCTTTAGAAAATAGTGTAACTCCATTGCCAATAAATTCTGTACGAAAAAAGTGTACCTCCATAATTACTATTTGAAAACCGTTTTGAGTGTCGTGAAAAAAGTCAAATATTCGTGAATATAAGCTTGTTTACACAAGTTTTTATAACTTTTATTGAATAATAAAACCGGTAAGTGTATTATAAAAGATTTTAAGTAGCCAAACTTTAAATATTTTGCCAAAAACAACTCCTGAAAAGTGGTAAGGGAGTTACACGATTTGCATTTGTCGACTCATAGAAAAAAAAAGGAGATACACAATTTGTTTGTTTGTTTGCTCTCCTGAAAAATGTGTGTCGACGGAGTTACACACTTTTCGCGCGTCACCGACGATATGTAGAATGTAGATGCATTTTTGTGTATGTCCACACCACAGTCCACAATTTCACATAGTAAATAGATACATGCGAAAATAGGTATGTACCTCTTTTTTTCATCCCTATTTTGTGGACCTTCGTAAGCGAAACTCATTTCTTACTCGCTCACTGAATTCTGAGTGAGCAGAAAAAAAAAACTAGAAAACTAGAAATTTCAAGTGGCTATGTTAGACGGAAATAAAAAAAAAGAAAGGGAAATATTCACTAACACTCGTGCATGCTTTTACACGAGCTCGGAGTTCAAGAAAAAAGGAAACCCAGTCTTAATAAAAATGGGACGATACACGCTTCAACAACGCATTGAAATTATTAAAATTCACTATAAAAATGGTGAAAATTTGGCAGAGACGGTTCGTAAAACTAAAACATTTTTGGGTCGTCGTGAAGCACCTTGTCGGACCGCAATACAGAAATCGGTGGACAAATTCGAGCTGTTGGGACAAGTTAGTGATGTGAAGAATAAAACCCGTGCACGTCGCTCAAGAACAACTGAGAATATTGCTGTTGTAGCCCAAAGTGTTGAAGAAAACCCAGGTTTGTCCATTCCTCGTCGTTCTTTGGAATAAGGCATTCCACAAACGTCATTACACCGTATTTTGCATAAAGACTTGGGTCTTAAGGCTTATAAAATTCAGTTAACATAAGAACTCAAGCCGGCTGATCATCAACAACGTCGTGTCTTTGCTGATTGGGTCCTTGAAATGCATGAAATTGATCCGGAATTTAATCGAAAAATCATCTTGACTGATGAGGCCCATTTCCACCTTGGAGGCTACGTCAACAAGCAAAACTGTCGCATCTGGGGCTCGGAAAACCCAGGAGTTATTGTTGAAAAGCCTCTCCATCCTCAACGCGTGACTGTTTGGTGCGGTTTATGGTCCCGCGGGGTCATTGGATCTTACTTTTTCGAAAATGAGGCTGGAGCAACAGTTACGGTCAATGGATTGCGCTATCGAGAGATGATTAATGATTTTAACTTCCCAGAGGAAGTTATTGTAATGGGGCCGATTTTGTGAATCTTCAGTTTTCGCATTTCTCGATGTTTTGAGGTCACTAGAATCCGAATCAACCCTTTTTATGATGATGTCTGTTTTTTTTTCAAAATTCATTTTATTCATTATTCACTTATTACTACTTATTACTAGACAAAGAATTCAAAACTAGCTTATTATCTAAAATCTTATATTTACTTACTGGCCCCAACCGGGCGCTCTAAGGAATTCATGGTTTCTTACAATTAATGCCTTTCGGCTTATGAACTATATCTTTTTTTTATTTATTTGTATTTGAAATTTGTTAGAAAATTTATAAAAACTAACATCATGTTATCAATTTTATTTTTTCTTACAAGCTACTTAAAATTAGGTCCTTAAAAAATAAAACTTAAAATTAACTAAAAGTACCTATTCTACCTAACAACTACTTACAAACTAGAACGGCCAAAGCAGCAAATCTCTATCTTTTTTCTTTTTTTTCATATCACTTTTATGTATATAGACTAGTGCCGATAGCTTCAAAAATGGAAAAAAAACGAAAAAAATCGCAGTAGAATAAAATAAATGAGAAATGGTGGGGGATAGGACAAAAATGAAAGAAAAAATAAATTACGGGCCATCCGAGTTCGGGAAGTGGGCGGGGGGCAGGTTTTAAGGGGAAAAAATGGTTTATCTTGATTTCCGGCAAAACTAGAGGTTCTATGGAAAAATGTTAAATGGCAAAGTTGTAGGTAACAAAAAGATCTATAACTTTGGTTCGGACAACTTTTTCACATAACCTCAAAATATATGTGAAAAATTCAAAAAACCAAGTTTTTGGTTTTTTATTTTTATCTTTTTCAAAAAAAAAAAAAGATTTTTCTACGAAATTTGGTGAAAACTTCCCTTATTATATCCCAGATACACTGTAATTTATTTGGTTAAAAATATTTATTTTTTCCTCTTATATTGAGATAATATCAAAAAAATACCCTAATTTTGAATCGAAAATTCACGTGTCAAAATTTCGCCTTTTCTTAAAAAGTCAGCATGCTATTTATTTGTTCAAACTGTTGCGTTATAAATTCACGCAACCAGGTTTTTTAATTTTATTTCACTTTTTTTAAAACACTTGATGCATTTTGCATCCACTATTCCTTTTTCTAATAATTTTGATTTGACAAATGTCACTACCTTCCCATACGAGAATGAGAGAGAGCGGGACGGCCATAGTCCTTCTGACAATGGTTCTCTCTTTCATTGTCGTGAAGATAAGTTTCTTTCACAGGTAGTAAGGATTGTGAACCAAACACACAATGGGATTGAGTGATGCCAAAACAGACGGTCGGTCTGCAAATAGTAATGGATTTACACGGGGAGCGATATTCGGAGAACGGCTGTGTGCCCAACGACTTTTTTTTGTATCATGTTATATTTTTATAATTGCTATTTTAAAATAATGTTTTAATATGTTTCAACTCTTTTAAACATAATTTTAAGAATTTTGTATAGAATTTTGTATATTTAACTTAACTTAACTTAAATTCAATTAAGACCAGATGGACTCTTAAGAGTTATTTTCCAAAGTATTTTGGACCACTTTTTATATAATTCTGCGATCTCTTTTTTTAACGTTTTCAATTCAAGCCCTTACGGGCTAATCAAAATATCTTCTCCAAGTCTTCTCGAATATCGTTAGTAAATTCATTTAAAATCATTTTGTTGTAACCTTAAGGTTCATTCAGCGCAACATAGCAACAATTGTGAATCATCCCCAAACTGATCGTCCAATGTCGGCGAGTTTCGGGATGACTCTCGATAATTTGAGAGAAACTACGGCGAGTAAGCAGGACCGCGAGAATCTTCTCACAAGTGACTCTCAACTAAGCCAAATATGACTGGCCGTTGATGACGGGATGAAGATCCGCCACTCCAGATAGGCTGAAAGCGCGGCGAATTAAAAAAAACGAGAGTAGGCGATTTAGGACCTAGGTGAGCCTAAACGCCACTCTTATCTGAGACTTAGAAAAGACAAGAAGCTGAGAATCTAAAAGGTTACAGGAGACTTTCAAATTTGGAACTTTTTTGGAAATTTTTATTGAGCAGCCATTTTGGGTATTATTCGAGGAGACAAAGAAGACTGGGAAAAATTTTGAAAATTCTGGGAGTTAAGTAATATAATCAAGGATTTGGTAACTATAAAAAAAGGTTGTATTTATCTAAAATCATTTTTTTTTAACAAATTTATTGAGTTTATCTGTGATCGCATTTCCATTTTTCGTGATTCTTAAATAAGACCTTAACGGTCCATCTTGGTCGATTTGATTAATTTTCGAAAATTGTATTTCAATTTTGTTTCCACTTAGATTGAAAAGATCCGTGGTTTTTATCCTGCTTTTGAAAGGTTTCCCCGGCCTTAACAATAAAAAAATTACATATCAAATTAGCCGCCATCTTTCTTTTATTTTTACCTCGTGTTGGCTTATTTCTTTCTTTGAATTTCGTCGTTGTTTCTTACTTTGGAAAGGTTTGCAATTTCCTTTTTTTTCAGATAAAAAAAAATTGCTGGCGCCCTTATTAGCCACAGTGTGGCAACACCATCAAAATTTTATATCAAATTGATATAAAAGCATATTCATTTAAATTAAACTTTCGATTAATCGATTCATCGATTAATCCATTACCGAACTCACCCCTCACTGAGCTCGTCGTGGTGGCAGCACTTTAATTGCTGCCTGTTGCACTTATTGTGAACGAACCCTTTGTATATGGATTTACCTAGTACTATCAAGAATGGTTTTCGAGCAAGCAAGCAGAGAACACACATTACAAACTAATGTAAAAAACTGTCAAAAAACTGTCAAACCAAGCAGAAAACCATTCTTGATATTATCTGGTAAATCCATATACAAAGAACGAACCTATTTCAAGTTTCATCTGTCAATTGTCAATTCATCACTCGTGGTCGTGCATCAAAGTTTACCTTTTTTTCTCCTTCGGTGGAAATTTCCATAATTTCATTTTTGTCGCGATTTAATTCTTCAATTCGAAGTTTCATTCGGGATTAGTTTGATTCGTTTTTTTCGTTTTCCCTCATTAAATAAAAGTGCAACAAATTGGCGCCCAACGTGGGGCTTTTGGAAATTAGAGAATTAAATATTTGGTCTTGTGGAATTGTGCTGTGTCTGGTGTCTGTTCTTTTAGATAAGTGTTGTTATTTTTCCTATTGCGTTGTTGAGCTTTTTACTTTTAATTAATTTTGTTTTCTGTGCAGGATCCAGTGAAGTTTTGATTAAATCAACAACATACCTTTTTGGTTGAAAAGCGGTGGAAAAATTATAAGTTGTGGTTAAAAGTTTTCTGTTCTTCAAGAAGCGGATTATTAAGGTTTGCGGAGTTAAAAAGTGAGTCTTTTCTTATATTTCTCGTAAATCATTTTCTGTTTAATTCATTTTGGAAACATTGCATATTAAATTTATTATATAAATATATTGTAATGTGTATACACTTTATTTTATCTCATACGCTCTGTATCTCCTTCTATTGTAATGTCTAATGTGTATACGTTATTATCTCTTACACTCTGTACCTCTTTCTATATTTAATGTATACACTTTTCTTACTCTCTTTACTTACTCCGTATCTCTTTTTATATTTAATGTACATACTACTCTTACTCTCTTTACTTACTCCTTATCACTATAACTCTAATATCATTTTATAGGAAATAAGTATGTAGCAATAAGTTTAATTGTAGTAGTAAACACTTATGTGTATGACAGTTAAAAATGAGGGGCAACATCTAGTGGTTAAAAAGAGAACTTCTGGAACATTCGGTTTAGTAGTTTCTAGAACCATTATCAGAACTATAAATACCCGATTCGAAAGCGAAGCGGGATAGTTGATTGTGAACTGCGATAAGTAAAGTACACTGTGTTTGAAAAGTTATAATTGAAAGTGTTGAATAAATAAGTTTGTGAGTGATTTGAATAAAGTGAATTTGTGTTTTATTTAAAAAGTGAATAAGTTTTAATTGTCGGACCAAGCCGAATATTACATTGGTGTCAGAAGTGGGATTAAAACTTATTGAGAATAAAACAGTGAACAGTGATTAAACTATTTTGTGTGAAATAGTGAAGTTAAAAAAAAAATGAGTAAAGTTTTGAAAGACTTAACTGTCGCTGAGCTAAAGGCCGAATTAAACAAACGTGGCTTAAGTGGGGCAGGAATTAAAAACGAACTCGTAAAACGGCTACAGGAATATCTGGAACAACAAAATGAAAATCCAGATACATTTGCTTTCGAAGTGGAAGCAAAATCGGAAGAGGTAAATGCAAATGCCGACTTATCTAACATGATGTCACTTCTTCTAGCCAAATTCGAGAAGAATGTTCTGGAGCAACTAGAAACTCAAAGAAACGAGGAGAAGAACGAGCAAGAGAATGTCCTCAAGCAATTAGAAACTCAAAACAAGAATGTTCTGGAGCAACTAGAAACTCAAAGAAACGAGCAGAAGACCGAGCAAGAGAATGTCCTCAAACAACTAGAAACTCAAAGAAACGAGCAGAAGACCGAGCAAGAGAATGTCCTCAAACAACTGGAAACACAAAAGAATGATGTTCTAGAGCGTTTTGATGAACAGAAAAATCTTCTAGAAGGCAGGTTTGCGGACTTCGAAGAGAAAATCAATACTCTCGACGAGTGCGTTGGAAAACAAAATGCACGTATCGAGAAAATCGACGAACAAATCGATACCATCACAAAGGAACTGGAAAAAGTGCGAAAGATGAAAGCTCGAGAACCTTCTGGTGAGTGTTCAAGGAAGAGAGAAGTGAATCCTCCAAGCTTTGATGGTCAGATACCGTGGTCAATCTACAAGAAACAGTTTGAAGCAGCAGCGTTAACAAACGGCTGGGACGATGACGAAAAATACATTGCTCTTACGCTTGCCTTGAGAGGAGCAGCTGCTGAACTGCTACAAACCATCCCAGCAGAGAAGAACGGTGACTTCAAAGTTCTGGTAAACGCCATTGAACAGCGGTTTGGGGATAGCCACATGACAGAAGTCTTCCGAGTTCAGCTTAACAATAGAGCACAGAAAAGAGGTGAAACTCTGCAGCAGCTTCAGGCAGATATCGAGCGACTGGTTCACCTGGCATATCCAACAGCTGGCAACGAGATAATTAATCAACTTGCTGTTGAAGCCTTTGTGAGAGCTGTGGGCGATATAAATCTCCAAAGGGCTATTCGCACTGCCGGAAAGCAAACACTACCAGAAGCATTGGCTTTCGCTCTAACAATGGAAGCCGCAGAACAAGCTTCCCAAAACATGCATCGCGTGAGAGAATTGGGAGTCCAAGAATGCTCTTGTCAAAAGGCTACTCTGGAAAGAAGTCAGCGAGACGGCCCCGCACGATGCTGGAACTGCAACAAGACTGGGCATCTACAACGCCAGTGCAGATTACCGCGAAGAGGAATCTCATGCCAACATTGTGAACACAGAAATATGTCAACTGGTCAAAGTTACACCTACAACAATGTTGCTTCCCAAGTTGTTTCCCATCCCACCAACTTCGAGGGGCAGAAGCTGGTTTCTGGTATCGATGGCCCCAGAAACACCATCCAGGTTTCCCAAACGAAACGTGACAACAAGAGCCTGACCGTGGAAGCAAGTATAAACGGCAACAAATGTGTGGCTACCATCGACACCGGTGCCACGGCGTCCATTGTACGGCAGGACCTCGTTAAGAAGACATGGCTCCACAACACCAATAGCTATCGTCTAAGGACTGCAACTGGAGAAGCCGCAAAAGTCTATGGTGAGGTACGTCTTAAGATCCGGATGGCAGAGTTGGAATTCTCTCACCTGTTTCTGGTAGCAGATATATGCGACGAGTGCATTGTCGGCGTCGATTTCATGAAAGATCACGGAGTGATATTGGACATCGGGAACCAAGTCCTGAAATATCGAAACATCGAGATTCCGATGATCTATGGGATCCACTCGCATGAGACCTCGTTATCTGTGAAAACCGTCATCAAAGAAGATCTCACTTTGCCTGCTTCTTCAGAAGTATTCGTGTGGACGAAATTGAAGGGTAAGCCTGGCAGCAATCGATACCTCATGGTCGAACCAGCATCTGTAAAGTCCTCCCAAAACGTCACCATTGGGAAGACTCTTGTTAGACCTGTAAAGAACATGGTTCCCGTACGAATACTGAACATCAAGCCCTACGAAGTTAACCTTAGAAAAGGTGAGATTGTCGGACAATGCGAATCTGTATCAGCGATAACAAGGATCAACGAAGAAGAGTCAAGGCAAACCTTAAAATCTGAGGAGCTGAACTCCATAAAGACCAACATTCTCAAGTCATCTTATCTTGGTCACCAACAACGAAAAACTGCAGAAGGTCTCCTCGAAGAATTTGCAGACATCTTTTCGTCATCGCAAAGGAAATATGGCAGAACACAACTGGTTCAACATCGAATCAACACCGGAGATGCAAAGCCGATTCGTCAACCTGCAAGACGCCTTCCACTAGCCAAACAAGGTGAGGTTGAAGAACTGATAACCACCATGAAAGAAGAGGGTCTGATCGAAAACTCTAAAAGCCCTTGGGCGTCTCCAGTGGTCCTGGTAAAGAAGAAAGACGGATCAACCCGCTTTTGCGTGGACTATCGAAGGTTGAACGATGTGACCAAGAAAGATAGCTATCCTCTGCCTAGGATCAGCGATACTCTGGACGCAATGGAAGGAGCACAATGGTTCTCAACGTTGGACCTGAAAAGTGGATACTGGCAAGTAGAAATCCATCCTGAAGACAAAGAGAAGACAACGTTCTCGACAGGAAACGGATTGTGGCAGTTCAAAGTGATGCCTTTTGGACTGTGCAATGCTCCAGCGACTTTTGAGCGCCTTCTGGAATGCGTCCTGCAAGGACTCATTTGGAAATCTTGCCTGGTCTATTTGGATGACGTCATCGTATACGGGAAAACATTTGACGAACATTGTACAAATCTGAGAGCCGTGTTTCAAAGACTTCGAGAAGCCCACCTCAAGCTCAATCCAGAAAAGTGTTCACTCTTCAAAACCGAAGTGAAATACCTGGGACATATCATCTCATCCCAAGGAGTAAAGACAGATCCTGATAAGGTTGACACCGTGAAGAATTGGCCAACACCACAGGACAAACATCAACTCCGAAGCTTTCTGGGTCTAGCCACCTACTATAGGCGCTTCGTCAAGAATTTTGCTGAGATCGCCAAGAGTCTACATCAGCTAACGGAAAAGGGAAAGCAGTTTAAATGGTCAGGTGAGTGCGAGCGCAGCTTTCAAGAGCTCAAGCAACGCTTGTGTAATGCACCAGTGCTGACCTACCCGACTCCAGGAAAACCGTTCATCATTGATGCTGATGCCAGCAATGTCGGGATTGGTGCTGTATTGTCACAGGTACATGATGGCGAAGAAAAGGTGGTTGCCTATTACAGCAAGGTACTCTCGAAGTCGGAAAGAAACTATTGTGTGACCAGAAGAGAACTTCTTGCACTGATTTTGGCAACAAAGCACTTCCATAAGTATCTCTATGGACAGAAGTTTCTTCTCCGAACCGACCATGGAGCACTAAACTGGCTTTTGAATTTCAAGAATCCAGAGGGTCAAGTGGCGAGATGGATTGAGAGGCTGCAGACGTACGATTATGAAATTCAACATCGGAAGGGGAAGCTTCACTCAAATGCTGATGCACTGTCTCGGCGACCATGTAAGCAAGACTGTAAACATTGCAGACGCCAAGAAGAAAAAGAAGTGGTCACTGTCCTACGAACCAGAACCAATCCCATTTATGGCTGGAGCAACGACGAGTTGAGGAAGGCTCAACAAGAGGACCCAGATATTGAACCCATCCTCGCATGCAAGGAACACCAGGAAAAACCAGAATGGGCTGATATCTCCGACAGAAGTCCGGCTCTAAAGGCCTATTGGGCACAGTGGGACTTGTTGCATGTCCAATAGGGTGTCCTTCGACGTAAATGGGAATCAGCAGATGGAAAGTCCTATGTAATGCAGCTGGTCTTACCGAGATCGAAGATTGTGGACGTTCTGCGAGAGATGCATGATGGAGTTTCGGGAGGCCATCTAGGAGTAAACAAGACGCTAGAAAAGGTTCGACAACGATTCTATTGGCTACATGCAAGGGAAGATGTCGAGAAGTGGTGCCGAAAATGTGATACCTGTGCTGCCACCAAAGGCCCGAACAAAAAGAATCACAGCCAAATGCAGCAGTATAATGTCGGATCACCCTTTGAAAGGATTGCAATAGACGTGGCGGGTCCATTTCCGGAAACAAATAATGGAAATCGTTATATTCTGGTCGTCATGGATTACTTCAGCAAGTGGCCTGAAGCATACGCCATACCGAATCAAGAAGCCAAAACATTCGCAGACCAAATTGTGTTCAACTGGGTGAGCAGATTCGGTGTTCCATTAGAACTGCATTCCGACCAGGGAAGGAACTTTGAATCAAACATATTCCAGGAAAATTGTGGGCTTCTTCACATCAAGAAGACAAGAACAACACCACTCCACCCACAATCTGATGGCATGGTCGAACGGTTCAACCGAACCCTTAAGGAACATCTTTGCAAAGTTGTGGACGACAACCAGCGAGATTGGGATCGACACATTCCACTGTTTTTGATGGCGTATCGAAGTGCAAGACATAGCTCAACTGGCCATACACCGTCTGAGATTTTAATGGGAAGGAACATCAGACTGCCGAGCGAAATCAAATTTGGATGTCCCACGTCGGAACCGCAAGCCGAGGATGTCTACTTGGATGACCTCAGAGAAAGACTCCTTCAGATCCACGACGATGCCAGGTCAAAAATTAAGATGTTCAGTGACCGAATGAAGACACGCTACGATATACGAGCGACAACAACAGAGTTCCAAGCAGGAGATCGAGTGTGGCTTTACAATCCCCATCGACAAAAAGGGTTGTCACCGAAACTTCAACGGGACTGGGAAGGTCCATATACAGTGATTAGCAAAATCAACGACGTCGTGTACCGGATACAAAAAGGAGTCAGAGGTAAACTTAAAGTCGTACATCGCGACCGACTACATCGCTACAGTGGTGATGAAGATGATGGATTTGTTCGGGACGATCAATCCTAAGGAGGGGGCAATGTAATGTGTATACACTTTATTTTATCTCATACGCTCTGTATCTCCTTCTATTGTAATGTCTAATGTGTATACGTTATTATCTCTTACACTCTGTACCTCTTTCTATATTTAATGTATACACTTTTCTTACTCTCTTTACTTACTCCGTATCTCTTTTTATATTTAATGTACATACTACTCTTACTCTCTTTACTTACTCCTTATCACTATAACTCTAATATCATTTTATAGGAAATAAGTATGTAGCAATAAGTTTAATTGTAGTAGTAAACACTTATGTGTATGACAGTTAAAAATGAGGGGCAACATCTAGTGGTTAAAAAGAGAACTTCTGGAACATTCGGTTTAGTAGTTTCTAGAACCATTATCAGAACTATAAATACCCGATTCGAAAGCGAAGCGGGATAGTTGATTGTGAACTGCGATAAGTAAAGTACACTGTGTTTGAAAAGTTATAATTGAAAGTGTTGAATAAATAAGTTTGTGAGTGATTTGAATAAAGTGAATTTGTGTTTTATTTAAAAAGTGAATAAGTTTTAATTGTCGGACCAAGCCGAATATTACAATATATACATAGATATTCATACATATTCATATAGATATACGTACATATAGGCATAAGCTAAGATTTGGGGTGCATTTTGAAGGTGACCTGTTGATCACTTCGTTACATACATACATATCCTATAATTTTGCGCGTTGGTACAAAATTGAATCCTTGTTTTGTGGAAAATTTCATTAGTTTAGTTTTGAATATAGTTTTTTTTCTGGTGGTACTTTGAATACAGTGGAACTTTTTTCAATTTTGCTGGAAAATCGGAATTTTGTTTTGGTGTGACCATACTGGTTTCTTCTTAAGTAGATTGTTATTGGTGTTACCATCTTTCGGAATTGTTTTTTTTTTTGGAAAATTATATTTCGTTTAGAATTTTGTACCATATTATTTTTATAAAGACTCGAGTTCTGCTAAGATTTGAATTGAGCATTTTCATTTTAGTTTTTGTTATCAAATAAAATTAACTTTCGGTGAAATATCTTTAGTTTTAAAGAACTGCTTTCGATTTAATTGTTTTCTTAGTGCATATATTTTATTTTTCGTGTGTTTCTATTTGATCAAGTGGACAATGGACATAAATAGGCTTTCGAAAGAAGAGCTCGTTTATGAGTTACGGGCGCGGGGACTAAAGGAAGGGTCTAAGGTTGATGAGATGAGGATGACGCTCAGAGCTAGCCGCATGCTGGAGCGGACCGGTTCAATTTCTTCGGATAGTCCTCACTATCCATATTCATTTGAAGAGGATTCAAAAGCAGTTAGGGCGAAAATTTCCGAAGTTAGAGATTTACTTCCAAATGTTTCGAAGAATCCGAAGTCGTCGGATTACCAGAAAGTCCTGACAAAAATCGAGTGGTCGTTGGGTAGGATTTCGAGGTCTAAGGCTGAATCGTCGGATGAGGTTAACGAAGTAGCGGATTTAAGGGGGGAAATTTTATTATTGATGGCTAAGTTAACTGAGGTAGAAGAGGTGACGGAACCTCCGGAAAAAACTAATAACACAAATGATTCAACAATGTCGAAAGCAGTCGTGGAAGCGCCACCTGCACAAATCGGCCAACGAACGAGCTCCAGTGGGTTCCAACTACAGGGTGACACACCCTGTGACCGGAATCCCGAGCGCCCATACAAGTGGAACGTGCAGTTCTCTGGTGAACGGTGTGGTTCATCAGTGAACTCTTTTATAGAAAGAATTGAGGGAGGCTCGCGGTGTTTCTGAAGAAGCTATTTATAGGTCAGCGGTTGATTTATTTACTGGAAAGGCGCTTCTCTGGTTTAGGGCGATTAGGGATACGGCTTCAACATGGGGAGAGTTAGTTAGGGAATTGAAGTTGGAATTTTTGCCCTCCAACTATGATGATCTCTTGTTGGATGAGGTCAGGCGTCGAACCCAGGGTAAGGAAGAGTCGATAGGCATGTACGTTGCGCTCATGCAGACTCTTTTCAAACGTTTTTCGGAGCCTCTGAGTGAGAGTAGGAAGTTGTCTATTCTCATGAAGAATATCGCTCCCTTCTACCAGACACAGCTAGGTTTAGCCGACATTAAGTCGGTCAATGATTTGGTGGCCTTGGGCAGAAGGCTGGAAACCATTAGGGCAAATGTAGAATCGTTCGTTCCTCCACCCTCTCATCGCAGCAGGTCGGCTTTGGAGCCGGATGTTGCCTATGTTGCCTCCGTATCGGAAGCGCGGGTTGCAGTCAATCCTGATTCCCCACCCAATAGGACCATTCGTTGTCTTAACTGCAACAGAGAAGGTCATTTCGCTAATACCTGTTCTGCTCCTAGGCGCTGTTTTGGTTGTGGTACTGTAGGGACCACAAGGCAAAATTGTAGACGCTGCTCGTCGGGAAACGGGCAACGGACTCTTGGGCCAGCAGGGCAAGAGCGCCGGCGTCAGAATTAGGGAGGTTGCCTGCTGGCGACCAGTTGGCTTGCAAAGTTAGGTTAGGTTTCACATTAGATTCAAGTGGTATAGATAGACGTCCGTTTTTAGGAGTTAATATTTATGGTATTAGGTTTTTAGGATTACTAGATTCTGGGGCATCGCGAACAATTATTTGTAGGGACGCATGGCGTGTTTTAAAAGATGTAGGAT
Source organism: Sphaerophoria taeniata (assembly GCA_943590905.1). Taxonomy (NCBI): domain Eukaryota; kingdom Metazoa; phylum Arthropoda; class Insecta; order Diptera; family Syrphidae; genus Sphaerophoria; species Sphaerophoria taeniata. The sequence goes on from OX016540.1 coordinate 124,290,179, forward strand.
TACAATTAGACAGTTCAAATGTTAGGGAAGTTCACTTAGCAGATGGTGCAGGTATAGGAGTTTTAGGAGAAGTTAAATTACCCATTGTTGTCGAGAGTAGGTCAATTCTGATTGAATGTTTAGTCATTCCCAACCTACCGCATGCTTTGATTTTAGGTGCAGATTTTTGGGCATTATCGGGTATAGTCCCGGATTTACGGTCGAACATGTGGAGTTTTTCGAGCCAGGAGATAGTGGCCTCGATAGATACTACGTCTATCACAGATGAGTCTGAATTAGACGAGGATCAGAAAGGGAAGCTTAAGCATTTAGTCGAGAATGCTTTTAAGAATATGCCAGAGGGATTAGGAGTAACGACAATGGTAGAACATGTCGTTAAAACCTCGTCTGAGCCTATTAAACAAAGGTATTACCCGGTTTCACCGGCAATGCAGGAACATATAGATAGATCACTTCAGGAGATGTTGGAAGAGGACGTAATTGAGAAATCAAACAGTTCAAACAGTCCATGGGCTTCCCCAATTGTTCTCATTAGGAAAAAAGATGATAGTTTTAGGTTTTGTGTCGACTTTAGGAAGGTTAACCAGGTTACAGAAAGGGATGCGTACCCGTTGCCGATAATTTCGGCTATTTTAGATAAACTTAGGAATGCCAAATTTTTAACATCGTTGGACATCAAGTCCGCTTACTGGCAGATTCCAATGGCATTGGAGTCGCGGAAATACACTGCCTTTACGGTACCTGGTAGGGGTCTCTTTCAATTTGAAAGAATGCCTTTTGGATTACACAATGCGCCTGCAACATGGCAGCGTTTCATCGATAGTGTGTTAGGGCCTGAGTTGGAGCCATTCGTTTTCGTGTATCTGGATGATATCATTATCATCACAGATACATTTGACAAACACTTAGAGATTTTAAGTGAGGTTCTTAGGAGACTACGAGAGGCGGGATTGAAAGTAGGCCGCGACAAATGTTATTTTTGTAGACCTTCGCTTAAATTTTTAGGTTATGTAGTCGACAAAAACGGGTTACATGTGGACCCAGAAAAAGTAGATAGTATGATCAAGATACCTGCACCCAAAAATGTAAAACAAGTTAGGAGTTTCATAGGGACAGTTTCATGGTACAGACGCTTCGTACCGAACTTTGCAACATTAGTTAGGCCTTTGACAGATTTATTAAAGAAGAGTAGGAAATTCGTTTGGTCACAAGAGTGTGAAGATAGTTTTCGAAAAGCAAAGGAATGCTTAATCACGGCTCCAATTTTGACATGTCCAGATTTCAAGCTTCCATTTGTCGTTCAGACAGATGCATCCGACTACGGCATCGGGGCCGTACTCACCCAAACATTTGAAGAGGGGGAAAAGGTAATATGCTATTTAAGTAGGTCACTTAATAGAAGTGAAAGAAATTATTCCACTACGGAAAAGGAATGTTTAGCAGTATTATGGGCGGTTGAGAAGTTACGGCCTTATATCGAAGGAGTTCGATTTACGGTCGTAACGGATCATTATTCATTGATTTGGTTGAGCAATCTCAAAGATCCACAAGGTAGACTTGCACGTTGGGCAGTTCGGCTCCAACAGTTTGACTTTGAAATCATTCACAGGAAAGGGAAAGAACATGTAGTACCAGACATGTTGTCTCGGGGAGTTCCAGAGTTGGCTGGGATTTCGGATGAGGATAAGGACCCTTGGGAGGCTAAAATGGTTTCTTCAGTTGAGTCTAATCCGTTAGCTTTTCCAAATTGGAGAGTAGACAATGGTAGATTATACAAGTTTGTTAAATCAAACCATGTGATAGTGCATGATAATAACGAAGAGTGGAAGTTAGTAGTTGGGAAGACAGATAGATTAGGAGTTCTTAAAGAGTGTCACGATAGTCCACTAGCTGGACACATGGGGGTTAGGAAAACGTTCGCGAGAGTAGGAGCTAAATATTATTGGCCTAAAATGAGAGCAGACGTCACTAAATATGTTAGGAAATGTAGTATATGCCAACAGGTGAAACCAATCAATGACAAGCCAGCCGGTCTTATGACTGAAAGAGTAGGAGCATCATCTCCCTGGGAGATGATTAGTGTAGATCTAGTAGGGCCCTTACCTAAGTCCAATAGAGGATTTATGTACATTCTGACAGTTGTAGATTATTTAACGAAATTTCCGTTATTGTTCCCACTTAGGACAGCCACCGCAAAGGCGGTGTGCAAAGAATTAGAAGATAACGTTTTTCTGTTATTTGGAGTTCCCAAAATTGTCATTTGTGACAATGGCCCCCAGTTTAAAAGTAAGGAGTTAAAGGCACTTTGTGAGGGTTATTCATCGAAGATTAGGTTTACTCCGCATTACCATCCACAGGCTAATCCGGCAGAAAGGATTAATCAAATCATTAAAACAACTTTGAGAGCATATGTGTCAGAGAATCACCGAGTCTGGGATTCTCAGTTAGCGAAAGTAGCCTGTGCCATACGCACTTCTGAACACGAAGTTTTAGGTGTTAGTCCTTACTATGCTAACTTTGGGAAGAATATGTCAACGAGTGGGAATTATGAAGGAATTAGTAGCGAGACTATCGAAGGGAATAGGACAGTGGAAAGAGGAACTATTGAAGAACGGTTTGGAAAGTTGAGAACAGATATAGCTGCAAAATTAAAAGTAGCTGTTAAAAAATCCGCCGAAACATACAATCTCAGGAGGAGAGATACTCAATATCTCCCTAATGACCTTGTATGGCGAAGAAATTTTGTTTTGTCCGATGCTGCAAATTACTACGCGGCTAAATTAGCACCAAAGTTTGTGGGCCCTTTTAAGGTCGCAAGAAAGTTATCTCCCTGGACTTACGTTCTTGAAGATGACAAGGGCAAAGATCGTGGCACTTGGCACATAAAAGATCTGAAGCCGTTTACGTCATTATCGGAAAATGAGTAAATATTGGAAGTCCCTTTTAAGTAATCTTTCTATCTCATGATTGTTAAACGAGAGAACTTTTTGAGTACATAGTTTGTATTATGAACAAACACTCTTTTCAAGGAGGAAAGGGTGAGATTTGTTGCGTTATAAATTCACGCAACCAGGTTTTTTAATTTTATTTCACTTTTTTTAAAACACTTGATGCATTTTGCATCCACTATTCCTTTTTCTAATAATTTTGATTTGACAAATGTCACTACCTTCCCATACGAGAATGAGAGAGAGCGGAACGGCCATAGTCCTTCTGACAATGGTTCTCTCTTTCATTGTCGTGAAGATAAGTTTCTTTCACAGGTAGTAAGGATTGTGAACCAAACACACAATGGGATTGAGTGATGCCAAAACAGACGGTCGGTCTGCAAATAGTAATGGATTTACACGGGGAGCGATATTCGGAGAACGGCTGTGTGCCCAACGACTTTTTTTTGTATCATGTTATATTTTTATAATTGCTATTTTAAAATAATGTTTTAATATGTTTCAACTCTTTTAAACATAATTTTAAGAATTTTGTATAGAATTTTGTATATTTAACTTAACTTAACTTAAATTCAATTAAGACCAGATGGACTCTTAAGAGTTATTTTCCAAAGTATTTTGGACCACTTTTTATATAATTCTGCGATCTCTTTTTTTAACGTTTTCAATTCAAGCCCTTACGGGCTAATCAAAATATCTTCTCCAAGTCTTCTCGAATATCGTTAGTAAATTCATTTAAAATCATTTTGTTGTAACCTTAAGGTTCATTCAGCGCAACATAGCAACAATTGTGAATCATCCCCAAACTGATCGTCCAATGTCGGCGAGTTTCGGGATGACTCTCGATAATTTGAGAGAAACTACGGCGAGTAAGCAGGACCGCGAGAATCTTCTCACAAGTGACTCTCAACTAAGCCAAATATGACTGGCCGTTGATGACGGGATGAAGATCCGCCACTCCAGATAGGCTGAAAGCGCGGCGAATTAAAAAAAAACGAGAGTAGGCGATTTAGGACCTAGGTGAGCCTAAACGCCACTCTTATCTGAGACTTAGAAAAGACAAGAAGCTGAGAATCTAAAAGGTTACAGGAGACTTTCAAATTTGGAACTTTTTTGGAAATTTTTATTGAGCAGCCATTTTGGGTATTATTCGAGGAGACAAAGAAGACTGGGAAAAATTTTGAAAATTCTGGGAGTTAAGTAATATAATCAAGGATTTGGTAACTATAAAAAAAGGTTGTATTTATCTAAAATCATTTTTTTTTTAACAAATTTATTGAGTTTATCTGTGATCGCATTTCCATTTTTCGTGATTCTTAAATAAGACCTTAACGGTCCATCTTGGTCGATTTGATTAATTTTCGAAAATTGTATTTCAATTTTGTTTCCACTTAGATTGAAAAGATCCGTGGTTTTTATCCTGCTTTTGAAAGGTTTCCCCGGCCTTAACAATAAAAAAAAATACATATCAAATTAGCCGCCATCTTTCTTTTATTTTTACCTCGTGTTGGCTTATTTCTTTCTTTGAATTTCGTCGTTGTTTCTTACTTTGGAAAGGTTTGCAATTTCCTTTTTTTCAGATAAAAAAAATTGCTGGCGCCCTTATTAGCCACAGTGTGGCAACACCATCAAAATTTTATATCAAATTGATATAAAAGCATATTCATTTCAATTAAACTTTCGATTAATCGATTCATCGATTAATCCATTACCGAACTCACCCCTCACTGAGCTCGTCGTGGTGGCAGCACTTTAATTGCTGCCTGTTGCACTTATTGTGAACGAACCTATTTCAAGTTTCATCTGTCAATTGTCAATTCATCACTCGTGGTCGTGCATCAAAGTTTACCTTTTTTTCTCCTTCGGTGGAAATTTCCATAATTTCATTTTTGTCGCGATTTAATTCTTCAATTCGAAGTTGCATTCGGGATTAGTTTGATTCGTTTTTTTCGTTTTCCCTCATTAAATAAAAGTGCAACAAAACCTCTACTTTTTGATGGTGTAAAAAAAAGTGCACATTACCATAGTAAATATTGGGCTCATTCCGAAACGTAGTGAATACGTAGTCAACTCGTTCTGATTGGTTGAAAACAACTAAGAAATGAGTTAACATTTCCCCTCCGACGTAGTGTAAAAATTTTGTCTACAAAAGTAGTTTGACACTTCAAGAACCAGCTGTGGCTGAAAATTGTAAAATTGAAATTTGATTTGGTTGGTTTTTGTTTTGCTTTTGTTTATTTTTGTGTCGTGGAAAATTGAAATTTGATTTGTTTGGTTTTGTATTGTAAGCAAAAAGTAAATTCGCAGAAGTTTGTTCACAGACCATCAAAAATTACAAAATTACAAATGTTTTATTTTTTTTTCATGTTTACATCTGTGAAATATGACAGATAAGAGTTGACTTACTTTATAGTGCAAATTCCCCATTCCAAAAGCTAGTTGAATTTAGACTACGTAGTCACTAGGTTTCGGAATGAGCCCATTCTCAGAAAATGCAAAAAATTGAAAAAACTCGAATTCGATTTTTTTTTTTAATCATGATTTTTTTTCTATACAGTATATACATTAGGGTGGTTCTTATTTGCTTTTTTTTCGAAAATTAATGAAGACATCTGCTCAATCGTCTCCAAATAAATAAAAAAAAATCCTCTATTTTTTTAAGATTTTTATCTACACCCCTTACTGGCCCTGTAGCGAAGTGAAATTCTAAAGGGACTTTGCGGCTGATTTTTTATTATTCCCGTATATCTCCATTTTGGCTTTACCGATTTTATTAAAATTTTGCACAATTATACTTAACATCACCCTTAGTGAAATTGCATTCGAAGATTTTATTTAAAATTTATTCTTGAATAACAAAAAAATCGGAAAAGAAGTCCATTTTTGTAGTACCTTTTGGGTTTATAAAACTCTTTTCTAGATTTCTCAAAAATGGCTTTACCGATTTTGTTAAAATTTTGCACGATTATAGTTAACATTATCCTTAGTGATATTGCATTCCAAGATTTTATTTAAAATTTATTCTTGAATAACAAAAAATCGGAAAAGAAATCCATTTTTGTAGTACCTTTTGGGTTTATAACACTCTTTTCTAGATTTCTCAAAAACTGCTCAACCAATTTTTAAGAAATTTCGTCTACACGTTTGTATGCAATATCTTAATAATGTTGCATACCAAAAAATTTCACAAGTGTTATAATTTCCTTGTAAAAAAATCAGGAAAAGTCCCTACTATTAGAATTTCACTTCGCTACAGGGCCAGTAAGGGGTATGATAAAAATCTGAAAAAATTAGAGGATTTTTTTTTATTTATTTGGAGACGATTGAGTGGGTGTCTGCAATAATTTTATCCTAAGGACCACCCTAATATACATATAAGTAGGATGACTACATTTAACAAACACAAAAACAATCTTAGTTAAAGCCAAACATATGGGCACTTACACTTTTTGAATTCAATTCAAAATCATTGCATTTTTATGAAAAGACTTAAGGTTAGACTTAGACTAAAAAAAATGTAAAGTAACTATTTTTTATTCGGTCAAAGAATTACGTCATGAAAAGTAAAGTGTACGACAAGAAAAGTCAAACTAAGAAGAGTAAAAGTCTAGTGAAAGTCAAATCGAAGATCCAATTTAAATTACCTATTTTCCTATATTTTTTATATTTAACATTAATTAATTACGGTGGATTTTTACTGCACAAAGTAATTTGGCAGAAAAATGAAACGGTGGAAGAGATCCTAAATAAATATTTGCGCTATGTTGAAAAACATTACGCAGCAAGCAGCTATATTGTCTTTGATGGGTACCCCGAAATTAAAAAATCAGTTACTGTCGCAACAGTACCAGCAGCTACTTCAACTAAAAGAGGAGAACGTATTCGACGAAAAACCTCAGAAAATATTCCAGAATTCGATTTTCAAAATCATACAAGAATACCATTTTTGCAAGAAAATTTTTTATCCAACGAGAAGAACAAGGACAGAATAATAAAAACTTTGATGAAAAAATTGCAATCACAAGGGTTTTCCTGTAAGCAAGTAGAAGAAGATGCTGATGCTGACATAATTAAAACCTCGATAGAAGTTGCTAGAGACTCTAATAGAATTGTCATTGTTGTGGGTCAAGATATTGATCTTTTGGTCCTTTTAAATCAATTGAATTTAAATAATAGTCATGAAATTTATTTTCTCAAGCCAGGCTCTGGAAATGTAAAGGATCTATTTTTCACATCTAATAGTTTCAAACATCACTCCTTTAAAAATATTATTGCACTTCTGCATTGTTTTTCTGGTTGCGATACAACATCTGGATTTGCCGGAAAAGGAAAGAAAAGTGTCGTTAATTCATTATTAGATTCTAAAAATTTGTTAAATTTGGCCAATGTTTCTTATAACAAAAATGAAAGCAAAGAAAATATTAAAATAAATGGACTACAATTAATCAAAACTATTTATAAATGTAAAAATGAAAAAATAACACTAAATCAATTAAGATTTCAAAAATATCAATTGGCAAATATTAAATCATCGTTTATTTTGGCAAACCTCCCACCCACAGAAGGAGCAGCAGAACAACACTGTTATAGAGCATATTATCAGCTTCAAACTTGGTTGGGTAACGAATTGAGAGCAATAAATTGGGGCTGGAAGCAACACCAAGGTGGCATTATGCCCAAATTTACAGAAAAAGAATTAATTCCGGAAGTTTTGCTTAAAACTATTTGCTGCAGCTGTGAAAGTGGATGTAACAGTTTAAAATGTGGCTGTCGAAAACATGGTTTAAAATGTACAAATCTATGCACAAATTGTCATGGTTCCGAAAATTGCTCAAATATGGAAGAAAAAACTTACGAGGAAGTAAATGAGGAAATTTTGGATGAAGAACCAATGCAGTCCGAAAATATCATTGGAGACGAGGAAGGTGATGGTCTTGAAGATTTCGAAGATTAACTGCAGTTGGAAAGGTCTGTCACATCTTACGATGAAGAAATGCAAACAGAATCATCTTTTTAACTTATGTGTATATATGTAGAGGATAGGAAAGGAGTTAAGCAAGAACACTAGATTTTAGTTTTAATAAAGTTTTTGTTCAATTATAAAGATTTTAAATAATGTTTTGATTGTAATTAATTAATGTTAAATATAAAAAATATAGGAAAATAGGTAATTTAAATTGGATCTTCGATTGACTTTCACTAGACTTTTACTCTTCTTAGCTTGACTTTTCTTGTCGTACACTTTACTTTTCATGACGTAATTCTTTGACCGAATAAAAAATAGTTACTTTACATTTTTTTTAGTCTAAGTTTAACCTTAAGTCTTTTCATAAAAATGCAATGATTTTGAATTGAATTCAAAAAGTGTAAGTGCCCATATGTTTGGCTTTAACTAAGATTGTTTTTGTGTTTGTTAAATGCAGTCATCCTACTTATATGTATATACTGTATAGAAAAAAAAATCATGATTAAAAAAAAAATCGAATTCGAGTTTTTTTTCAATTTTTTGCATTTTCTGAGAATATTTACTATGGTAATGTGTACTTTTTTTTACACCATCAAAAAGTAGAGGTTTGAACAAATAAATAGCATGCTGACTTTTTAAGAAAAGGCAAAATTTTGACACGTGAATTTTCGATTCAAAATTAGGGTATTTTTTTGATATTATCTCAATATAAGAGGAAAAAATAAATATTTTTAACCAAATAAATTACAGTGTATCTGGGATATAATAAAGGAGAACAATTATTGTCTTGAAATACACTTGACTCTTGACTTCCTAATTGCTTCCAAATTATTTTTTAGATTTTAAATACTTTACCGAATTAACCACGATAATTGTGGCGTGGAGAAACTGCGTTTTAGTTTTATAAAAAAAAAAATGATCTGCGTACTTCGTGTCGAATGAAAAGAAAAGGCGATGCGTTCGGTACAATGGTTCACGTTCGAAATGAACGAAGCAACAAAAATTCTTTTTTATTCTTCTTTTCATGTTAGTTCTTAAGTACAAAAGAAATATGGCCGATGATTTTTGATGGCGGCAAATTAAAAAATGAGAACATTTAGTACTAGATTTTTAGAATTAAAAATAATGAAGTTCAGGTTTTAAATTTTAATGTACGTTTAGACTAAGTTTTATTTAATGCAAGTTTCAGACTAGGTTTAAGTTTTATTTAAGATCTGACTATTCAAAAAGCAAAATTTTAAGATCAAAGTTATTTTATAACTAGTTTTACAATACATAGATTTAAGTAGTTTTAATTTTTTACAATTTTGATTCATTTTAATTGAATTGAATGAAATGTTGATTGATGAACTGGTTGTGCTCCAACATTCCGCCCCCTTTGAAAGGACCCTCTTTCAACAAGGCAGTAGGGTAAGTTTGTGAATAGGACTTTTAGAAATGCCTTTTGCAGTACGAATTTCAGTAATTCTTGTAGATATTCTTTTTGCCAGCGTTGCCAGAAGTGTTACTTGACATTGCTGATACGGCGCCAATAAGGTAGTATATCAGGGTTTGTACTAGCATCTGACGGTTCTGGAATTGCTCTCATCGATGAACCAATCAAGAGGTGCCCTGGTGTCAAAGCTTCGAGATACTTCGAAATAGTATTTTGAAGAGACCGGTATAGATGACCTTTAGTAACTTTTACAGCTGATTCCCAGATCTCACCAAAATGCGGAGACCTAGGAGGAATAAAATGAAATTTAATATGTTCTGTATTATAAAAATTAAGAATAGAATCATTTGGAGATTTATTAAGCCACATGCTACGAAATTCAGAGAGTTTGGATTTGGCCCCCACGAACTTGGTTGCCTTGTCACAGAAAACATCAGATGGGAGCCCTCTTCGACTAATCATGCGCTTAAAAGAGGCGATAAAAGCGTCAGATGATAAATTAGAGACAGGTTCTAGATGAACTGCTTTAGAAGTGAAGCAGACGAAGACTGCAATGTAGTATTTGTATGAAAATCTCCCCCTGACACGGTGATAAGTGTAGACAGGTCCAGCAAAATCCACTCCACAACGTAAAAATGGTCGACAAGCTCTTAGCCGTTCGGCAGGAAGATTCCCCATGACCTGTTGTAGCAGCTTAGGTTTATATCGAACGCAGTGAACGCAGTTACGAACCACTTTCCTGGCCAGATCTCGAGCGTTAATTATCCACAGTTTCTGTCGAAGTAGGGTGACCAATAGCTTTGGTCCGGCATGATAATTGACACGATGAAGATAGTTAGCATAACATTGGCTGAAGTTCGATTCTTTAGTTAAAAGAATGGGATGTTTCTCTTCTTCCGGAATTTCGGCGTTCGCCAATCGCCCTCCAACTTTGAGGATAGGAAATCCTTGACAATCTTCTAAGAACGGATTCAGGCACTCTAGTGAACTTTTCGGCTCTTTTCCGTGTCGTATATGACTGATCGTTTCTGATGAGTTCTTCAACTTCCGTTTGTTCAATTGCTCGCGGAGTATTTGTTTTCTCAATAATACCAAAACCTCCTTTGATTTCCACATCTTTAGCTGAGTGATGTACTTTAGAATATAAGCGAAGATGTTTTTGATCTTGGTGTAGCTACTACAACTGTTGATAATGATTATAAGGTTGTTTTCAGTCTTTTGGTTGCATACTAGTGTAGTTTTCTGTTTTTCCATTTCCAATTCTTCAGCAGAAAGGAAATGATGTGGACTTGTAGACAAATAACTTGACGGTTTGAGCAAAAGTGGAGGAATATGATCGCCATTTTTCATTCGAGTTATGCTCCCTTTGGTAGAAGCATGAGCTGACTTTAGTCCATCTAGAGTTTGTGTCATTTTGAGTTGATTTACTTCAGTACATGTGGGAGTACGCGTTACAATTCTTTGAGACCCCAGAGTATATGTACGCAAGCAAATAGTAGCCAATTGTTTAATGCGGATATGGCCGCAGCTTAATGGCTATAGTAGCCAATTGTTAAATGCTGATATGGCACCAGCTTAATGATATAGTAGCCAATTGTTGAATGCGGATGTGGCACCAGCTTAATGCTATAGTAGCCAATTGTTGAATGCGGAGGTGGCACCAGCTTAATGCTATAGTAGCCAATTGTTGAATGCGGAGGTGGCACCAGCTTAATGCTATAGTAGCCAATTGTTGAATGCGAATGTGGCAGCAGCTTAGTTGCTATAATGGTAGCAAATTGTCAAATGCTGATATGGCACCAGCTTAATGCTATAGTAGCCAATTGGTGAATGCGGATGTGGCACCAGCTTAATGCTATAATGGTAGCCAATTGTAAAATGTGGATGTGGCAGCAGCTTAATTGCTATAGTAGCCAATTGTTACATGCGGATAGGGCAGCAGATTAATTGCTATAGTAGCCCTGGACCAAAGAACAACAGCATCCAGCGAACCAATATGGATATTCGACGAATAACAGCAGTAATAATATTAAATAACCTGGCAGCAGCTTAATTGCTATAGTAGCCAATTGTTAAATGCGGATGTGGCACCAGCTCAATGCTATAATGGTAGCCAATTGTAAAATGTGGATGTGGCAGCAGCTTAATTGCTATAGTAGCCAATTGTTACATGCGGATAGGGCAGCAGATTAATTGCTATAGTAGCCCTGGACCAAAGAACAACAGCATCCAGCGAACGAAAGCATCCAGCGAACAAATATATGTAGATATTCGACGAATAACAGCAATAATAATATAAAATGACCTGCAGTACGCAACGAACAACAGCCTCCAGCGAACAACAGCAACTGACGAGTAGTTCCAGTATAAACGAATTACGCAGCGAACGTGCCTTGCAAACAGCACCTTGTTTAACAGCAGGAATTGTCCAGCAGAACAACGCAACAACGAACAAATATGGACATTCGACGAATAACAGCACTAATAATATTAAATAACTTGGCAGCAGCTTAGTTGCTATACGAGCCAATTGTTAAGTGCGGATGGGGCAGCAGCGAAATTGCTATAGTAGCCCTGTGAAATGCGGATGTGGCAGCAGCTTAATTGCTATAGTAGCCAATTGTTGAATGCGGATATGGCACCAGCTTAATGCTATAGTAGCCAATCGTTAAATGCTGATATGGCACCAGCTTAATGCTATAGTAGCCAATTGTTACATGCGGATAGGGCAGCAGATCAATTGCTATAGTAGCCCTGGACCAAAGAATAACAGCATCCAGCGAACAAAAGCATCCAGCGAACAAAAGCATCCAGCGAACAACCGCAACCGTCGAGTAGTGCACGTATAAACGAATTACACAGCGAACGTGCCTTGCGAACAGCACCTTGTTTAACAGCAGGAATCGTCCAGCTGAACAAAGCAACAGCGAACAAATTTGGATATTCGACGAATAACAGGAGTAATGATACTAAATAACCTGCAGTATCCAACGAACAACAACATCCAGCGAACAACAGCACCGACGAGTCGTGCAAGTAGAAACAAATAACGCAGCGAACGTGCCTTGCGAAAAGCTACTTGTTAACAGGAGGACTGTCCAGCTTAACAAAACCGCAGCCAACTACGAAAAGTAGTAATATTTAATAACCTGCAGCAACGACAATTAATTGGATGGGCAGTAGCATAAAAAACCGAATAGGTTGTTTTGATAGATAATCTTCCAAAGTATTAGCAGGTGAGACAACCAGCGACGAATGATAGCAACCAATAAATAACAGCAACCGAAGAACAGGCTCATGTACATGCCCACTTATGTGGAACGTAATTTTTCGATGACATTTGGTTGTGGATTGTATATATTTATGTGTCTATGCGTTATTGGCGGCAAAATATTTGTCCAGCAACTTATTTCTCACATGCATTAGTTAATAGAGTTGATATAAATACATAAATGTACATGCGTCACGTACCTTCTTCCCATTGCAACCATTCCTCTTCGTAGCTTTGAACTCCAATCTGCACTGCATCCACGGTTCACTGTTCGCTCCCGCCACCGACACCGTACCGACACGATTCTTTTCTATGAAGCACCGCACACTTCAATAATATTGAAAAATTATTTCGTTTCAGTTTTTGTCTTTTTGTCAATAGTTTATAGTTTTTATGTGCAAAGCACCGAACACTTTGTATTTAAAAAAGAAAATTACAGGATTGTCCTGTCACGGTCGCCAAAATGGACGAGCAAAGCGTTTTCTGCTCGTTGGAGAACAATTATTGTCTTGAAATACACTTGACTCTTGACTTCCTAATTGCTTCCAAATTATTTTTTAGATTTTAAATACTTTACCGAATTAACCACGATAATTGTGGCGTGGAGAAACTGCGTTTTAGTTTTATAAAAAAAAAATGATCTGCGTACTTCGTGTCGAATGAAAAGAAAAGGCGATGCGTTCGGTACAATGGTTCACGTTCGAAATGAACGAAGCAACAAAAATTCTTTTTTATTCTTCTTTTCATGTTAGTTCTTAAGTACAAAAGAAATATGGCATAATGAAATATGGAAATAATGAAGTTCAGGTTTTAAATTTTAATGTACGTTTAGACTAAGTTTTATTTAATGCAAGTTTCAGACTAGGTTTAAGTTTTATTTAAGATCTGACTATTCAAAAAGCAAAATTTTAAGATCAAAGTTATTTTATAACTAGTTTTACAATACATAGATTTAAGTAGTTTTAATTTTTTACAATTTTGATTCATTTTAATTGAATTGAATGAAATGTTGATTGATGAACTGGTTGTGCTCCAACAGCCCGTAATTTATTTTTCCTTTCATTTTTATCGCATCCCCCACCATTTCTCATTTGTTTTATTCTACTGCGATTTTTTTCGTTTTCAAAAATTATCTACCCTGGTCTAATATTTTTTTATTCTTTTTTGTAAATTTTTTTTGTGTTTTCTTTTGTTTCTTTTTGGTTTTTTTTTTTTTTTGCATTTTTGTTTTTTATGTTGTCCATGTCAATGTTTGTGCCACCGTGCCTACTCTACTTAAACCTAAACCCAAAACCCTTAGACTAAAACAAGTATGCAAGCCGGCCAAGGCTCAAAACCCCACCCCGACTACCCATTATCAAGTGCTGACTGAAGCCACCAGAACTGGTGCTCCTGCTTCACCCTATCGATTCGGTCCCGATCGGACACAGCCCTACTGAACCGAAGGAGCTCTGCTGCGTGCTGTGCGAGGACGTCGCGATGGTAAAGGAGCCGCCGATCGACGGTTCTCCGCCTGACGTGGTAGATTAGCGGTGTCGCCAATCTGTCCTGTATCAGACCGCATTTATCTAAATGGAGGAATGCCTCTGGTGGAATGAAGCCACTCAAGCGTGCACTATCAAAATATTCGTCGTTCGGATAGAACGCCCCAAAGATCAAATTATTCGTCGAAGTCATAGCTCTCGCAATGTGACCCCGAACAAGTTTTATCACGAAATTGTCAATTCTGTTGATCCGAGCCCTGTTGTACAGAACCTCGTTAGAATAGTAATGTGCATAAGAAGATTCCGGTGTCCGATACAAACCGAGACAGCGCCGAAGACACTGCCTCTCGAACACCCGAATCTTCTCCATTTGAGATGGTGCAACGTTGAACCACACTGGACAGCCATAAACGATCATAGGCCGTAATCGGTCTTCCTCTTCTGCGACGTCCTTCCGGGTTGGATTTGAAGACATTATTTTCCATTCGCTCTACATGACCCAACCATGTAAGTCGTTGGACCTTAACTTTTCTGGCCAGGTCAGTGTCGCTGAACAGCTCGTACAGTTCTTGATTGAATCTTCGTCTCCATTCTCCATTTATGCAGACAGGACCAAAAATCACTCGAAGAACTTTTCACTCGAAGCAGCCCATGGTCCATATCTCTGCACCATACATAAGGACCGGGATGATAGGGGTTTTTTAGAGTGTCACTTTAGTTGCTCGGGAGAGGACTTTACTACTCAATTGCCTTCTAAGTTCAAGGAAGCAGAGATTGGCAAGAGCAATTCTTCGTTTGATTTCAGCGCTGGTGTTGTTGTCTGAGTTGATAGCGGATCCTAGGGAGATGAAGTCCTTAACTACCTCGAAGTTAAATCTGTCTATGTTGACGTTTGCTCCAAAACGTCGATGTTAGTTGTTCTTTCTTGTTGACAGCATTGATTTGGTCTTGCCCTCATTATCCGCTAGACCTATCTTCCTGGCCTCCTTCTCAAGACTCACAAACGCTCCACTGACATTACGCTGTGTTCTTCCAATTATGTCAATGTCGTTTGCGTATCCTAGTAGCTGGACGGACTTTTGAAAGATTGTGCTTCTGGAGTAAACGTTGTAGTTTTGCACAATCTTTTCAATAATGATGTTGAAGAAATCGCCTTGTCTTAAAACTTTATGTTGAACCACACTGGACAATCATAAACGATCATTGGCCGTATGAGGGCCATGTAGCAAATTACCTTCACTCTGGGGTCAAGCCGACTGCTGTAAAACAGCCGTTTCGTCAGAGCGAAGGCTCCTCTGGCCTCAGTCAGAGCAGCATCTATATGTCTGTCGAAACACAGATACTGGTCCAACCGTCTGTGTGTGTGTGTATGTGTGTTCGTATGTGCGTATGTGCATTACGTTTTTTCAGCTCGATTATCTCGCGAACCACTCATCGTATTATCATGAAATTGGTCTCATTCGACGCGGAATTGTGTTGAGCTGATTAGATTTTGAGCTTAGCGGTTTTTTAATGGCAATCACAAATCTAAGACAACCCTAATATAATGAAAATTATGATAACATCTGCAATAATTTCAATAATAGTGCAAAAAATCTTATAGTTAGTGGGAAAAAAACAATATTCAGGAGTATCATATACTATATTTGATTACTAGCTGACCCATTAAACGCTGCTTTGCCGTATAAATATTAATCTTCGGAAATACTAATCCGATTAGAAAAATTGCTTCAATAATAGAAAACTACAATATTCAGGAGCAATATAGGCTGTATTTTACTGTGCAAAGTAGTCCACGAAATGGTACGATCAACTTTTGGCAGATGGCGCCACTGTTATGCGATAAACTTAATGTTTTTCATAAAATCGTCAGTTTTATGGAATTTGACTTTGAACCAACGTGCGTGTACAACTACAACGGGATGCATCGGCTGAATATTTTGCAAAACAACTAATGTTTTTACGTATTTTTCTACTCTGGGAAGTTAGTCGTGTGGACTCCATGGGTCGCACTCATATTTTTTTACTTATTGAATTTGCCAAGCATTGCCACCGCATAATTTACATCTGAAGGTCGGATCTCCAGTTATTTGGCTCCAATATTTGAGTTTCGGCTCAGTGAATGAGCGCATCGACTTCGCTGCGGGGTGAGACGTAATGGTAGCAAGTACGCTGTACGCGTTTCTCACATCTCGATATCCACAAGGGGGATGAAAATCTCCTTATCAATGAACCGTCAACCAGATTGATCATATTGCGATCGACGCACGACACTTCTCTAGCATGCAAGATTTCCGCACATTCCAAGGTGCCAACATCAACTTGGACCACTGCCTTGTTGTAGCCAAGTAACGAATGCGGATATCTCGATCAAGGCCAACACGTGAAAATTCGACGTCAAACGGCTACATACGCAAGAGATTGCTAGATCCTTTTCCAATCATGTCTGCCAGCACAAAATGTAGAGAACCAGTGGCAACACTGCCAAGCAGCCATCAGAGATGCCACCACTGAAGTGCTAGGGTTTACACAGCCACCACAACGAAACCCCTGGTTTGACGATGAGTGCCGGCGAGCACATGCAGCTAAACAATAGGCATGCAAAGAGGCGCTGCAAAGAAGGACACGAGCAGCTCGTGAGCTCTACGAGCAGAAAAGGAGAGAAGAGCATAAACTTCTCAGAAAGAAAAAAAGAGAGCATTTAAAGCTCGCGATCGAGGAGATAGAGCGATGTCACAACAGGAACGAGGTTCGAAAGTTTTACAAAAAGGTGAAACAAACCTCCAGGGCTCATACAACTCGAACCGAAGCCTGAAGAGACCATCATGGGAACATCGTAGTGGAACCACAGTTAGTGCTGAGGATATGAAAAGACCACTTTTCCAAGCTGTATACTGGCGATGAAGAGCGAAATTCCGCCAGCAATACAGAACCATTCAATTTGGGTGAAGCAGGCTAACAATTCCACCCACCCGACATTGACGAAGTGAATATAGCGACGGTCTAGCCGCCGAATTGAACAAAGCAGCTGGAGATGATTTGGTTAGGAGCATGCACCAGCAAAATTTGGTCGGAGGAAAGCATGCCCAACGAATGGAACCTCAGCACCGTATGCCCGATCCTCAAGAAAGGAGATCCCCTGTACTGCGACAACTACAGAGGTATAAGTATCCTTAACATCGCCTACAAGATCTTGTCTGCCGTGCTGTGTGAACGTTTGAAGCCCTTCGTCAACAACCTGATAGGTCCTTATCAGTGTGGCTTCAGACCCGGAAATTCCACCATCGATCAAATATTCACCCTACGGCAGATCTTGGAGAAGACCCAGGAACATCAAATCGATACGTACCACCTTTTCATCGACTTCAAGGCCGCGTATGACAGCGTCTATAGAGTCCAATTATATAGAGCAGTGTCTAGTTTTGGCCTTAGAAAAACTCGTCCGTCTGCGTAAGATGACAATGGAAAACTCACACTGTTCCATCATGGGCGGAAAAAACCTAACGAGCGCATTTGATGTCAAAAAAAGGTTTTGGACAAGGCAATGCGCTGTCATGCGATTTTTTCAACAGCATTCTTGAAAAGATTGTGCAAAACCCCAAAGTAAACACCAGAGGCACAATCTTTCAAAAGCCCGTCCAGCTACTAGGATACGCAGACGACATTGACATAATTGGAAGAACACAGCGTGATGTCAGTGGAGCGTTTGTGAGTCTTGAGAAGGAGGCCAGGAAGATGGGTCTAGCGGTTAACGAGGGCAAGACCAAGTTAATGCTGTCAATAAGAAAGGACAACCAACATCGACGTCTTGGAGCAAACGTCAACATAGACAGATTTAACTTCGAGGTAGTTAAGGTCTTCGTCTACCTAGGATCCGCTATCAACTCAGACAACAACACCAGCGCTGAGATCAAACGAAGAATCACTCTTGCCAATCGCTGCTTCTTTGGACTTAGAAGGCAAGTGAGTAGTAAAGTCCTCTCCCGAGTTACTAAAGTGACACTCTACAAAACCCTCATCATCCCGGTCCTAATGTATGGTGCAGAGACATGCAACATGACAACATTCGATGAAAACGCTTTGGGCTGCTTTGAGAGAAAAATTCTTCGAGTGATTTTTGGTCCTGTCTGCATAAATGGAAAATCGAAACGAAGATTCAATCAAGAATTGTACGAGCTGTTCAGCGACACTGACCTAACCAGAAAAGTTAAGGTCCAACGACTTAGTCATTTAGAGCGAATGGAAAATAATGCTGCGGCTAGTAGAGTCTTCGAATCCAACCCGGAAGGAAGTCGCAGAAGAGGAAGACCGCGACTCAGGTCGCCGTAATGTCTCATGCCTCACCCTATTTTACCGTTACTTCAAAGGTATTTGCTCTAGTGAAATAGCCATTTGCATTCCTCCCCTAAAGATATTCAACCGTAATACCCGCGCCTCCAGGAATGCCCATCAGTTCACCCCTGAGCACAACTTCGGTCGTACCCTCAAGTATAGAGAATCGTTCTTTAGCCGTACTACGCGAATGTGGAACTCCCTTCCACACTCTGTCTTTCCAAATCATTGCAATGTTCTGGAATTGAAGACCAATGTACACCGGCACCTCCTCTCCAACACCTTTCCTCCTTCCTAAAGCACTGACTGTGTCTCTGGCATAATAAGGGCATAAAAAACCCCTTGAATGTGTGATAATTATAAAAAAAAAAATGTGGAGCACACAGGTGGTAGAGGACCTGAACCAACTTGGCGTGCGAAAATGGAGACAGCTAGCTAGGGACCGAGCTGACTGGAGACGTTTGTTGGATGAGGCCTTGGTCCGATCTGGACTGTAGCGCCACCATAACATAAGTAAGTAAAGTATTTGAAAGGCACACGATTGGTTTTTTTTTTTAATTAGTGAACGTTGTTGAAACCTGCATTTTAAATGGCAAGTTCCGAGGTGAATATCATATATAAGGTGTGTTTTATTATGCTTTTATCTGGGTTAAGGTTATTTTTTTGCACACAAAACAACAACGGGACCCCGATACCTATCGGGGTTTATTTTGTAACCCAAAAATTAGTTCTTATTATGGCGGATAGATGGCGAGTTTGATACAAACAAGAAGTTGATTAATATCAGCCATCAGAGTTTTAAAGACTGCAGTCATTTTGGTACTTTAGTTAAATCACGAATAAGACTGTTTTTTTTTAGTCTTTTAACTTACAAAAGTACTTTAACTGGAAAGGAGCAGTCTCCAGTTAGTACTTATTTATTAACTTGCAGTCAATTATATAAAGTCAATTGACTAAAAGTTAATTAACTGCAGTACTTTTAACTGGCTTTAGTCAGTTAAGTCACTAAGAAGTCTTTTAACTTAAGCGAGTTTGGTTTTAGTCAATAAGTCTTTTGACTGCAGTCAATTAACTTTAAGTCAATTGACTTTTTCTTAGTCTTTTTGACTAAAAAGTAATAAATTGAGTTTGAGTCAGTATTATTGAGTCATTTGATTTGATTTGATTTGATTTATTAGTCTTTTTGACTAAAAAGTAATAAATTGAGTTTGAGTCAGTATTATTGAGTCAATAATATTGTAGTACCAAAGAAAACAGGGATTTTTTTGTTTGAATTCACATTGTGAAGAATTCTGTCTATGGATTCTTCCAATAATTTACTCCAGTGTGGGATATGAACGTTCGCATATGTTGTCCAACTTTCAGAGGCCAGGGCCGTATACTTCAAGAGAAACAGATGGTCAAAGGGGCGACATGATGGTTTTTTCGGTTGAATTCACATTGTGAAGAATCCTGTTCATGGATTCGTCCAATAATTTACCCCAGTGTGGGATATGAGTGTACGCATCTGCTGTCCAACTTTCAGAGGCCAGGGCCGTATACTTCAGGAGATACATACAGGGTCCTGATTATGGGATTCGCGGCGAATCGTTTTGCTAACGAGTTTGACATTTTTCAATTATTGCGTTCGCTTTCGTCTTCTTCGTTTTGAATTCTATCAATTAACGAATTCGAAGGCGTATTTGAAATGTCATAATGTTTGCTGGCGAGTTGAAATACGACAACTTTTTATTGGCGGATTCACAGGCGAAAGAGTGTTTAATCAGAGTTACCACTGGGACTCATTTGAGTCAAAAGGGACTCTTTTTGTTTATGTTTGTTATTGCGAACGCTATCAACTGCCAAAGTTCAGAATCTTCTATTAGAAGAACCTTTGTTTGAAAAATAATATTTATCAAACGTTCTTTTACTTCGTTCCTTTGAGGGACTCATTTATTTTCAAAATGACTCATTTTTTCAGCTGCGGAGACTCATTTAAATTTTAACATGCGGTAACACTGTTATCATTATTAACTGGAATATTAAGTGTCAAATCACTGGAATATTGGAAGACATTTTTTCGCTTCGCCGTGAATTCGTTAATAAGGAAATACGACGCGAGTCGAATTTGAAAGGTCGAATTGAAAACGATCCGCCGCGAACCCCATAATCAGTCCCCAGGTCAAAGGGGCGAAATGATACACGAGGTTGTAAAACAAGCCAACAAAATTCCGAACCAAGAAAATTAAGAAAAATCTGTATTTCGAAAGATTAGAAAAGTAAGTTTAAATTTGAATAAAAGAATTTTAAAAGGGATGTTAAGACCACTATCTTGGAAAAAACAGAAGAAATTTCAAAGTTAAGAATTAATAACTAAAATCGAAAAGAGTCCAAGTTTACTATAGCACTTGAATGTTAAAAAGATCAAGTGGTTTAATATCAATAGAAATGTCAGCACTGAATCCCCTTAAAATACGAAAACGCATATCAACGAGATTATGAGTAGTGATGTGCCGAACCGTAAATTTTGCAAACCGAGTTAACTCGAGTTGGTTTTTTTGCAAACCGAGTTGCAACTCGGTTTGCCCAACTCGAGTTGAACGAGTCAACTCGGTTTGCCAACTCGGTTTCCCAACTCAGTTTGCCAACTCGGTTTGCCAACTCGGTTCGCCAACTCGGTTTGCCAACTTGGTTCGCCAACTCGGTTTGCCAAATCGGTTCGCTAACTCGGTTTGCCGACTCGGTTCGCCAACTCGGTTTTCCAACTCGGATTGCCCTGAAAATCGATGTAGAAGACACTTAAAAAGCGGAAAAAATTAGGTTTTCAATCCGTCAAAATCTCTGCCATCCGCTGATGGAATTTGAATGTTAATGGCTCAATAGAGAGATAAGATACGAATCTAGGTCGCTAGAGGGATATTTCGTTCTAAATGTTACCAGATCGCCCCGAAAATCCGTCTAGAAAAGAAATGTTAACTCGTTTTTTTTATCGATTTTGGCGAACCGAGTTGGCAAACCGAGTTGGCAAACCGAGTTGCAAACCGAGTTGGCAAACCGAGTTGGCAAACCGAGTTGGCGAACCGAATAGTTAAACCGAGTTGGACCGTTCAACTCGAGTTGGCAAACCGAGTTAGCTAACTCGAGTTAAAAAAAAAAAAAAACCGGGTTGACTCGAGTTAGGGGTAACTCGAGTTGATTCGAGTTAGCGAACCGAGTTAACTCATCACTAATTATGAGTTTGAGTTTAACACGAATGCTCAATTGAAGATTATGTATGTTTTTTTATAAATTTCAAAATACTGTCTTTTCTACGACTTAATGGCTTGTTTTTATACCTCGTGTATCATTTCTCCCCTTTGATCTCCATGTATTTCCTGAAGTATACGGCCCTGGCCTCTGAAAGTTGGACAGCATATGCGTACGTTCATATCCCACTCTGGAGTAAATTATTGGAAGAATCCATAGACAGAATTCTTCACAATGTGAATTCAAAAAAAAAAAAAATAATACTGACTCAAACTCAATTTATTACTTTTTAGTCAAAAAGACTAAGAAAAAGTCAATTGACTTAAAGTGAATTGACTGCAGTCAAAAGACTTATTGACTAAAACCAAACTCGCTTAAGTTAAAAGACTTCTTAGTGACTTAACTGACTAAAGCCAGTTAAAAGTACTGCAGTTAATTAACTTTTAGTCAATTGACTTTATATAATTGACTGCAAGTTAAAAAATAAGTACTAACTGGTGACTTATCCTTTCCAGTTAAAGTACTTTTGTAAGTTAATTAACTGTAAGTCTTTTTTTAAGTTAATTAACTGAGACTTTACTGACTGCATTACCAAAGTACTGCAGTCTTTTAAATCTCTAAGCCATATTAAGAGAAAATAACGCGTATTCCACTAACAGCCTGATTCTGCCCGTTGTGAGGAATCACAAGTCATAAGCCCTTGTGACTATTTCTTGTGAGGATTGTTGTGATTCGATAACATTTGTCGGATTCTCCCATAATCCTCACAACACAACTAAAGTCACAACGAAACTCACCACAGCTAAGGTGATAAGGAAATGTCATCAGCTTCTCATTGAAAAAATTTAAAAGATTTCAAATTTGCCAATAAACAACTCAGCTCTACAATATGTCTATGATAAATTTTATAGGAATGTTTATAGTTTTAAAATTAAACAAAGTAATTTGACGAAATTAATGTAATTGAAATTTTATTATTTATATGTATTCATACAGATTGAATAAAGAAAAATATCCCCTGAAGAAGTAAGGAATTCTACGAAACGTTGGGAGAAAGAATGAAATAGTTTTTTATTTGCATTCCCAAACCAAAAAGACCAAAAGAGCCTATTTTCAACACAATCAATAAAACAAGTTCAAAGAATTGGTCAAACACAATCAGAAATGTTTATAATTGAAGTTATAAATTTATACGTTTTAGACCATTTTAACAAAGTGAGCAGTTTTTTACATAAATTTGTATTATAGCTACCTGCTGACCATTGTATTTCTATCTAGCTAGTACCCGCGAGATGAAAATCGATTGTAGTGCCACCTTGAGATCTGGCGCAATGCTATTTTTTTTACATAAGTTTGGTATTGGGAAAAAAATAGCTTTGCGCCAGATCTCAAGATGGCACCACAATCGATTGCCATCTTGCACATACTAGCTAGACAGAAATACAATGCTGCTGACAGATCTTCTGTCAAACCAAGCAGAGAACCAATCTTTATAGTACTGGTTGTTCCATATACAAATATTGCAACGTTTTTGCAAATTGCAAATGGCAAGGAATTGAATTTTAATAGCAAATCGTCTTGGTTTTAAGAAAAACCACCTGTGTAAATTCGTCTCCAAAAACAAATTCGAAGGAAATCAGTTCTTTAAAAAAATCAATTCTTTTTCCAATGGAAAAACTTGCCGCAGATGCGTGAAGAATCAATTTCTTGGCTGAATTTAAAACCACATAAGGCGTTTTTCTTTTTTAGTTCAGAGCTTGCCGAGCGCGTCGGTCGAACGGGTCGAACTTTGAACACTCGGAATCAGTGCTCTGAATGAAAAAGTAACACAAATTTGATGCTCTGAACACACTGAACTAAAAAAGAAACACAATTTTGAGTTTGGCAGTTCCAGAGCCTGATCCAGATGTTAAAAAGAAAAACACCTAATATTCAATATTCAATTGTCGGCAATTTGGTTTTACTGTGACTAGCGTGAATGTAATTTGTTATTAAAGAAATATAAACGGAAAATTAGTATGGATATAGGAGAATTGTTGTCATTTAAAGTAAATTATTCTCTAACAAAATGTATAACTATTGTAAATATTTTTTTCAAACACGCAGCCAGAGCAAACTCCGAAGCGTTCGCACGACGACGAAAATGATTTCTCAGAATTGTCTGCTGACCAAAAAGATGAAAAGTCCAAAAGAATGCGTCGGATCGTTCAAGCCAAAGAAGCTGCTGAGTTCGTTAAACCTGAACCAATACCTTTGAATGCAGATCTTCAACTTACGGAAGAAGAAAAAATTAATATTGTTAAATTTGTCGAAAACGAAGAAGCCGACGGCAGTGTTTTGGACGAAGTCGGTTTAAAGAAGCTCATTCTACTTTTTGAAAAGAAAAATCTGAAGAACCAAGAGATGCGCATTAAATTTCCTGATAATCCTGAAAAATTCATGGAAAGTGAATTAGAACTTCACTCTGTCGTACAAGATCTTAAAACTGTAGCTACTGTTCCAGACTTGTATCCGGTTCTTGTTGAACTCCACGGGGTCCCAAGTATTTTAGAGCTTTTGGCTCATCCTAATACAGATATTGCAGTAGCTGTTGTAGATCTACTTCAAGAACTGACAGATGTTGATATTTTGGGAGAAAGCCGTGAAGGTGCCGAGGTACTTCTAGAGGCACTTCGGAAACAACAAGTATGCGCTTTGCTGGTACAGAATCTGGAAAGACTTAACGAAACTGTCAAAGAAGAATCCGATGGTGTTCATAATACCCTTTCGATTATTGAAAATCTCACTGAAATGAACGCGGGATTCACTAAAGAAGCAGCCGAACAGGGTCTTATGGTGTGGATTCTCAAACGACTTAAGCAAAAAACTCCATTCGACCAAAACAAGTTGTATTGCAGTGAAATCCTATCAATTTTAATTCAAACAGATAATGATAACCGTCTCCAACTGGGTGATGGTGATGGTATTGATGTACTCCTCCAGCAACTGGCCGTTTACAAACGCCATGATCCTGCCTCAACAGAAGAGCAAGAGTTCATGGAAAATCTCTTCAACTGCTTGTGTTCGGCGCTGATGGCAAAAGAGAATCGTGAAAGATTTCTGAAAGGCGAAGGTCTCCAGTTGATGAATCTTATGTTGCGTGAAAAGAAAATGTCACGAAATGGTTCCCTGAAGGTCCTTGACCACGCAATGTCCGGTCCAGACGGAAAGGAAAATTGCAATAAATTCGTTGACATACTCGGACTGAGAACGATTTTCCCACTTTTTATGAAGACTCCAAAGAGGAATAAAAAACGTTTGTTAAGTGCCGATGAGCATGAAGAGCACGTAGTTTCAGTGATTGCAAGTATGTTAAGGAACTGCAAAGGAGCACAAAGACAGCGACTGCTGTCGAAGTTTACAGAAAATGATCATGAAAAAGTTGACCGTTTGTTGGAAATGCATCTGAAGTATTTGGAAAAAGTGGAAGCGATTGATAAGGAAATCGACCAACAACCTAGGGTACGTAGCATCGTTTTTTTCCTGTTTCAGACTCAGTAACTGTTTTTTTTAGGATCCCGATTTCGATGAAGAAGAAGAAGCTGAAAATAACTACATCAAACGGTTGACCGGTGGCTTGTTCACGCTACAGCTGATTGACTACATTATTCTTGAAGTTAGTACAACTTCGGACACAGTGAAGCAGAGAGTTTGCCAAATACTAAATCTTCGAGGCGCGTCTATGAAGACAATCAGAAATATTATGAGAGGTAAACAATTGACGTCTGCAAG
Organism: Sphaerophoria taeniata; assembly: GCA_943590905.1. Lineage (NCBI taxonomy): Eukaryota > Metazoa > Arthropoda > Insecta > Diptera > Syrphidae > Sphaerophoria > Sphaerophoria taeniata. The sequence goes on from OX016540.1 coordinate 124,315,611, forward strand.
CTGAGATGTTTTCTTAATATTCAAATTTGTTTTACAGAATATGCTGGTAATTTGGGAGACGAAGGGGACCAAGACAGTGAATGGAAAGACCAAGAGCAAAACCACATTCTTTCATTAGTAGATAGATTTTGAAAAATTGTGTACTATTAAACAAAAGTAATAAGCAAAGAAACAACAATGTCTTAAGTCTCAGTCTTCAGATCGTCTGTTTTGGTCTTTTTATTTTTGTTTTAACTTGTAATGATCGATGATTTCAGTGTTGATTATTGCAATATTCGTGGGCTAAGAATTAATTTTCTTGCTGCGTATATCCACACTGTTTCGAATAGGCCAGCTGTATTGGCACTGACTGAAACCCAAGTAGTTGAGAATTCTGTTAACTTCCCAAGATTCAATTGAAACAATTCATATATATATATAAGAGAATAGTATAATCAATAAATTTATTGTTCGATGGAAAACAACAGCACAGCAGTAGAATTATTTCAGAAGTAGTTTTATAAGCCTAGTATACAGTTCTGCAAAAAAAAAAGTAATGTATTTCTTATGGGAGAGATTTTTGCCGAAAAAAAATATTTTTTCATTTCACCACTGTCATCCGAGCTGTAAACCAAAATCGAAAAAAAATTTATTCTCACCTCGATTTTTTTTCACACAAAACAATGAGAAGCTCATTGTTTTGGCAGAAAAAAATTAAAATATTCGACATGAGTTTCACAGTGACAGCTTATTTATTTTTCAGAAATTTTTTCATGAAAAAAATTTTTGTTTCTCCTCTTATTTTTTTTTCATACAGAACTGTATACTAGGCTATAAAAAGAAAAATATTGACAAACAAATATTTAAGTTATTCGATATTTTAGATTGAATGTAGTGAGGTTGATTTATAGCAAATTACGACCCTACTGAATTTCTTATTCATGGGTATTGCTTAGTGCCTTTAGGGCCAGTTGTACAAACGTGGTTCATCCTCGGATCAACGTTTGAACTCGGTTCAACTCAAAATGGCTGTTGTACAATCGAGGTTCAGGTCTTAACCCACTGTTGAACCATGATCAGAAGTTACCCACCGATTTTGGGGGGTTAGCTGTGGTTCAGCCATGGATCAGGTAATTTTTAGGCCGTGTGCGAATTCAGTTAAAAATAGGTTAAAAATTGACGTTTGGTTAAATTTTGACACTTCGCATTATTTGACTAGCTGCTGAGCAGGTTAAAAAATGACAGTAGTGGTTAAAAATTCATCCATTTTTATTTTTTAACCACAATTCATCCAATTCGCACACGGCCTTAGTGCGAAAAATGTTGCTATCTCACTTTAATCTGAAAATTTTTGACAGTTCAGCTAAAAGCTGGTGGAAATTAAAATTAAAGAAATAACTGGGACCCTACTCTTGAATAAAAAAAAATAAAATATCGCATACATTATCGTATGCGAGATCAAAAATAGTATTCTTGAACGCTTTTCGAATGCTGTCAAACGTCTCGTATACGATAATTATCGAATGTTCGTCTCGAGTGGTCAGACCCACTCGAGATGGAATTTCGTATACGACAATTGTGTGTTTTGCCTATTTTGTGACTGATTTTTTTTAGTAAAACATCAAAATGTCCTCGTGGAAAAAGGCCTCAGCAAGCAATCAACAAATTAACAGAGAACGTCACCAACCGGAATGAAGATAACATCTTGGAACCCTCTTCCTCCCCCCTTCTACAGAGGAAAAAAAAATCAGTATTCATGTTTTTAAACGAAATTTGTATTGTAGGGTAAACTAAAACTAGAAAACAAATGAAATAAAAAAAAACATTTAAAGAATACTTTTCAAATAATCGCAGTTCTCGCACATAGTACCTACTTAGGATTTTCTGGCTTCCATTTGAATTTTGTCCCACGAAAAAGTCAAGCATCTGATTGCAGTTCGTTTCGTGTTGGGCGAATGTCTCTTTCAAGGTTTCAGCTAGGATCTCAAGTTCTCAAGACTTCCACAGAAATTAAACGATATTCCACATTCACAAGAGTGACGAGTCCATTCTCTTTGGTCAGCTCTGCCTTTTCACAAACTGGATAGAAAACAATGCCATCGGCTTCACCGACATTGATCAGGTACTGCTCCTCGGCTTCCATTTGCTGAACAAACCATTCGTCGTCCTCGGCGATGAGTTCACGGAATATGATTTCTTGCAGGTTGATGTCGGTCTCAAGATCGGCCAATTCCTGGTGGAGGATGAGCTCAACAAGTGTCTGAAGTTATTTTAAACAGTCAGATATCTTGTCAAGTGCATTGAGGAGATGATTGTTCTTACATTCCTTCCAGATTTGCCTACATAGCGATTGCCATCGAACTTAGATTAGCGGGCTTCTCTGACTCGGGACCGACATTTCTGTTGATTAGAGAATGCATTGTTTGATTGAACTGTTTTCAAAGATAACATTTACCTCTCGCAGTAATTCCTTGAGCTGTGGCTTCGCTTGAGAAACCACAAAAATCTTAAGCAACTGAAGCTCCAAATCCCGTTCTGTGCAGGAATTCGGGCAGACCCTTGTCGTGCTGACAAATTCGACCAAGTATATTGAATTTTGCTTTATTGACATGCACCTCGAAAGGGTTGGATAGCGCTTTTTCTCCAGGATTTGAACTCTTTTGATTGAACTTGGGGTTTTTCATGTTTCTTTTCTTGTTACTTTTGGACTTCATTTTATTTGTAATTAATTAATTTCTTTTAATTTTCGTATGCAGATACTAAACCGCAGAAAAACAATTTGATTTGACAACTGACGGTGACATTAGGTATATATATACTTAAATTTTCATGTAAATAGATCTGAACTGCGGTTCAGCTGACTCTCTTTTGATCCACAACTGTACAACCCATTCAAAGTTGAACCCGGTTCAAGAGTTAACTCGAGTTCAGCTGATCCGTGGGTTCCCAAGTGGCACAGATTTGCGTTTTGTTATAATAATGTTACTAAAATAGTAACATTAAGGTGACAAACAAGTTTTTCAAAACCAATTCGGTTGCATGAAGGTAACTAAGAGGTTTTGAAAAATATCAGGAAAAAAAGTGTGTAGCAAAAAGGTAACACATAAGTTTTTCAAAACCAACTTAGTTGCATATAGATAACTAACAGGTTTTGAAAAACCAGGAAATTATGTCAATAACAAAGGGGTAACCCATAAGTTTGTCAAAACCATCTTAGTAGCATGCAGATTACTTACAGGTTTTGAAAAACAAGTAAATTATGTGAATAGCAATAGAGTAGCATATACATTTTTGAAAACCAACTTAGTTGCAAATAGATAACTAACAAGTTTTGAAAAAACAGTAAAATATGTGTGTAGCAAAAAGATAACACATAAGTTTCTGAAAACAAACTCAGTTGCAAATAGTTTCAAATCAGTACCAATTCAATTTGCACATGTTTTCTTTACAAAAGAGTAGAAGTGCTAGTGCTAGAAGAAGAAAGAAGGTTACAAAAACAGAAAGAGAAAAAGGATTTATAAAGGATTTATAATACTAATTCTTTATGTATGCAGTGGGTAAAGTTAATCAAGGTTGGAAAAACAGTGCTGTCGAAATTTAAATTTAATTAAACTTTCAAATATTTTTGTGGGTGAGGTTTTAAAAGTGGTATGTTTGGCAAACAATTAAAAATATTATCAAGTTAAAATATTTATGCATTCCGTCTGGGAGTAATTGCATTTCACTACTGTCTACGCCTGTTTGAAATTTTCTTGGCATTTAGTTTCCATCTTTTAGCTGAGCGAACCCAATGTCCAAGAAACAAATTATTTTAACTTTAAGAAAACGTATAATTATCAATAAAGATTTTATTTTTTATTGCAATTAAATAATTCACGTTAGTATACATTCTTAATAAATTTCAGACCTTCAACGGCAAACTCAAAGGGAAAAAGGAATTTGCTTTTAAATTATAAAGAGGAAAGATTTATGTCATTTATAAAGAATCGTATTGCCATACGAATGTTAATCAAATGTTAATACCTAGTAGATGTAATTAGTCAAAATATGATTTCTTAAGTTTTGGTGCTGATCGTACCAGGAAAGAGGTATTGGGTGAACGAAACACCCTAACAAATTTAATCAATCAGTATGGAAATGCATGCTGATACACAACTCGGCAGATTAGTTAACCTAAAGTTTAATGGAGAGTCAAGAAAATGGGCATAAGTGAATTAATTCACTGAAGGCAATAATGAAAGATTTTTTGATTTTGCTCATAAAATAGTTAATATTTATTTGCTTGATTTTTTAAAGATCTAATTCCTTAATGCCCATTTTCTTGACTCTCCATTAAGTTTAATGGCTGATTAATTCCATAATTTTTCCAGATTTCGTTTTCTTCACTCCAAGTTAGCTTTAATGTTACTTTTTAAGACCTGTCAATTAAAGTTAACTGAATCATTAGTTAATTGACCTCAAGGGTCCCATTAGCGCCTTCAATGTCAGTATTAGCATTGGAATCCAATTTCTTCACAGAACTTTAGTTTGTTTTATAACATTTTGCTGTTATGTTTTTAGAGCCCCTGAAATTTCTGTTTTTTTTTTTTAATTACTATCAAACTACAATACGGCTCTTATGTTATGATGGATCATATTTGGGATAATTGGTCTTCTGATTCCGATGATGAACAGCTAATTGTGGAAAGGCGTCAATATAAAATGCAGGAGCGCATTGATTTAAATAAATGGGATGATGAAGATTTTATTTATCGATTTCGTATATCAAAACAATAAGTTGCAAACATTTTGGAGACAATTAATACATCTTTAGAACAAACCCAAGAAAGGTTGGTACGATATATGATCAAATAAAAAACAAATTTTATTTTTCGAAAATATACATATATTTCAGATCGCGGTATATTCGAACTATTGTTAAACTAATTATTGCTTTGCGGTTTTACGCTATTGATTGAAAATCATCTGGGGGACAATATGCAGAAAACTATCGAAACAGGAAAGGGTGGTTTCCTTATAAAGTCCAAGCAGTTTCCAGTTTTAATATGAAAACTTATAATGTTATCGCGCGTTAGCCAGGTGCATCCCACGATCCAACGATTTTTAATAATTCAAATTTAAATTTGAAATTTGAACGTGGATGTAACGGCAGGTATATTTTAGTCGGTGACTCTGGATACCGCAACACAAACTACATGGCTACACCATGCCAGAATTGTTTTTTTTTTTCCTTTTTGAAATGTACACAGAAATTGAAATTAAATAAATAATTACCATAAAAAAATAATTACAAAAGTCCACAACAAATTTTTCAAAACCCTAGACAACAGAGAATAAAAAGTAGGCACTTTTATTGACATTAGAATGGAAATATTGGAAATTTATTTGGAATACTGGAAGCATTTCTTAATTCGAGATTAAATATTAATGCCTTGTTAAGTTGAGTGATTAAACGTGAAGAAAATCAAATTTTAATTGCAGCTTTAAATGAGTCGATTAAAGGAGAATGGGCAAAAATGTATGGAAGCTGGCCTACGAACCAATAACAACATGCTATATATCAATGGAAAGGTTTTTCTGTCTTCTTTAACTTTTTCAATGGCAGTAAGTCCCAAATTGCTGTGTGGAAAAAGTTATTGCACAGTAAATTCATTCACAAGTAATAAGTGATTTCTTATTTTCACCTTGACCTTTGACCCAATAACGACATGATGTATATCAATTGAAAGGTTTTTTTGTGGACTTTAACTTTTGTCTTGGCAAGAAGTCACAAATCACTGAGGGGAAAAAGTTATTGCACAATTAAGTCATAGAAAAAAAAAGTGTTTTCTTGCTTTCATCATAATAGAAAAGCTTTACAAAAGAAAACAAAACATAACTTATTTTTATCCTTGAATCTCTTAATTGTGCAATAACTTTTTCCCCACAGTGATTTGGGACTTCTTGCCAAGACAAAAGTTAAAGTCCACAAAAAAACCTTTCAATTGATATACATCATGTCGTTATTGGGTCAAAGGTCAAGGTGAAAACAAGAAATCACTTTCTACTTGTGAATGACTTTATTGTGCAATAACTTTTTCCACACAGCGATTTGGGACTTACTGCCATAGAAAAAGTTAAAGAAGACAGAAAAACCTTTCCATTGATATATAGCATGTTGTTATTGGTTCGTAGGCCAAAATGCCCATTCTCCTTTAATGGGAGATTAGTTAACCTAAAGTTTAATGGAGAGTCAAGAAAATGGGCATAAGGGCCAGTTGTACAAATTGAGGGTTAACCCAAGTGGCACATTTAGTCGCAGTTAAGTCATCGCGACTCTTATGTGACTGACTGATTATAACACAATTATAGCAAATGGGTCGTGATGACTGCTTTGCTACCCAAACAGCGAAAAAACATCCAGTTCAGATACTAAATTCTTGTTACAAGGAAGTGCAATCAACTACTAAAACCATCAAAGGTTTTAATATTTCTTGTAACAAATTAATACAAATTAAAAGTTGCGAAAAACTAATGTCAGTTTCACTCCTCAAATGTTTAAAGATTTGTCTCGTTAGATAAAATGAATATTTTTTGATGGTAGTTTGGGATGAAAATTATTTTTATTTACAATTGAGTATGATTGGGAAAGTATTTTTCAAAACGCTCGCAGGTGAATCATGAAATGTTACCTTCTACCCCCTTTAAAATTAACGCGCCTTCAAAATAAGTGAAAATTATAAATCTTTATATCTTAGGCCGTGTGCGAATTCAGTTAAAAATGGGTTAAAACTTGACGTTTGGTTAAATTTTGACACTTCGCATTATTTGACTAGCTGCTGAGCAGGTTAAAAAATGACAGTAGTGGTTAAAAATTCATCCATTTTTATTTTTTAACCACAATTCATCCAATTCGCACACGGCCTTATTCAAAGAATAAAAAATGAAATTTCGCCCTAAAATTTACTAAATATCTGTAGTTTTAACCATTAAAAATAGCTTTTAAAATCGATATAACTACTTTATAAATGCATAATATGACCTTATTCTTTTCATTAAATGTTGAATTATTAATATAATCTAAAAATTTTATAAAAAACATGGCCGAAGTCAAATCGCTTGTATGTTACACAATTGGTGCCTTTTCGATACTTCAATTGCGTATACGATATTCAGAGCTGTCGTCTATTTATATATTGTAACGTATTAAAAACGAACTTTATTGACAAAGTATAGAAATTAAATATGTAATAACACAAAATTACATTTATAAAAGCATTTAAAACAATTTTTACAAAAACTAAACTATTTTAACCTCAAAACACAAAACAATAACAAAGACAAAAAGAAACAACAACACTTTGACAGTTGTCATGATTCTGTTCTAGGTTACTCTTCCTCAAAAGCAAGTACAGAAAATCCTGTTCTTTTTTACGCTAACCTACGCTAAACTGTTCTAGAAAAAGTCATTGAACAGCAAACTAGACTGTTCTAGAACACTCTAGCACAGAAAAAGTGTCATTGAACAGGAAAATGTTGTACTTTTCTGTCCAATACAGTCCAACACAGACTCATTGAACAGACTTATTACAAACTAATGTAAAAAACTGTCAAAAAACTGTCAAACCAAGCAGAAAACCATTCTTGATATTACCTGGTAAATCCATATACAAAGGTCCGGGCATTCTCCTAAAAAGCAACGCATTGATGAAATTTAATTAACTGGTAAGTCAAATCATTTAACTTCTTTTAAGAAGGCAAAAGAAATTTTCTTGTGCTTCATTCCAGAAAACACACGACGAGCCCTAAAATTGTAGAGCTGCGAGTAAGTGCCAGAAGTCACAGAATGTGTTCACCGAAGAACACGCCAAGCAAAGGCACCAAAAGATTTTACTGACCGAACCAGTTTCAGATATTTTCCATCAAATCGAGGATATTATCAAACACCGTCAAATCTATCATATTTGTTTGTTAAGGCGTTGATACATTTTACAGGTATGTACTTAATCGATGTCTTGTTAATGTTTGTTATGGAAAGTAAATGATATCTTTTAGCTGATTTCACCCATTATTCACGGATACTACAAAAAAAAATAAGAACCTGGATCAAATTGCTTGAATTCCGAGACACTATGAAACTGCTGAAAACAAAGATACCACTAGCACTGCCACTCCATGGAAATCGATGAAGAACTTTCAACTCGAGTACCCATCCAACCAGCACAGGAACATACCAACGAGAAGGTTGAAAAAGAAAAAGAATCGCCATAGGCGAAAATTAATTATGAAACAATGAAAGATCCCGAAAGTGCATCTTCAGTGCAAGTACTGGACGATGAAGAAGACGGTCTACTGATGATCGATACGTCACACAAAGAGGAGAACGAGATCGAGAACAATATAGACAATGAAACAGCCACTTCGGCCCGACAACCGATTCGAGGAGTGATGGTTCATTGGAAGTGTTCCATGACAAGGAATGCTTACTACGATCCGCCGACTGTTCGATTGCCAATTGGTAAGGCTGATGTATCAATCAACAACAGAAATTAAATTCATTCATTTGAAACTTTTAGGCTCACGAGTTATTGCTTATTTTGATGCAACAATTTTGTCGAGAGGAAAAGTGAAAATGTTCATCCCGAGTGCATTCTATCCCGGAGTCATTGCTGAGCCACTCAAAGCAAAAAATTTAGGTATTTGGTATTCTATGACGATGGCTACTTCCAGTATGTAAATCACAGATGTTCGGCTCGTGTGCCAAGCATCGGAGAATATCTGGGAGGATGTTCACCATCAATCGCGTGAATTCATTCACAATTATCTGACTCAATATGCAGTCAATCGGCCAATGGTGCAGGCACAGAAGGGTCAGATCATGTGGATGGATTACAATGGCAAGTGGATTTATGCTCGTGTGATTGATGTTGATTGCAGTTTGGTGCAAATGTTGTTCGAGGGACAAAGTCGATCGGAATGGATTAATCGTGGTTCAACACGATAGGGGCCGGTTTACAAAGATCGAATAATTTGCCGCAGAAAACACAATACAAAAAGGGTGAGACATTTTTTTTCTATACTTTCTAAATCAACGACGTTCTTATCTTTATATTTCATAACAACTGAGCACAGAGCCCTTCATTCGCTACATAAACACAGACGATACATCATCACAACAAGCTCAAGATCAACAACCCCCTCCTGCAACGAGAGTCCTCCCCGCAACCGGTAACGGTGAGATTCGTTCAGTTGCAAAGAAGAGCGTTAGTCGCGTTGATAATTCAAACAACAACAGCATTACATTAGCAGCAGCCCAACAACAACCAATTCCAACATTCGTCATTAATTCGACAATAGTTGTCAATGACGATAATAAACCCAAAAGAAGGGCAAGTAATTCTCTACCTAAACAATAGTCCTCCATGCTTTCATTGATTACATTTTTACAGGTGGCTTACTAGACAGCTGTAATCCATCGTGCCCCTTCAATATAACTCACAATCTGACATTCTACAGCCCTCTGGCAAAACCCCTGCTGTCGGGCTGGGAAAGACAAATATTCAGACAGAAATCAAAGAAGTTTATCGTCTACCGGGGACCTTGCGGCAAGAGATTGCGACACATCGAGGAACTTCACAGATATCTGGGAGTCACTGACAAGACAACGAATTGACCGACCGTGACCGAGCCAAAGAACGACGCACGTTTGAAATACGGCGAAAGTGACACCACCACCGAATCGCAGCAAAGAGCGTTTCGAGAAGGGAGGCTTCATTTTGAAGTGGAAGCTTTTCTTTGAACTTGGTTACAGAGTGGAAGTGTGGAAGCGAAAATGAAGGGAAAAGAGAAATATTTAAATATAATTAAATTACAAGTTGAAAATTTTATTGTTCCCATTTTTATTTCGCACTTCGCATTCGAATTCATTTTGAATTCCCTCAAACTGATTATACAAATTGTTGAGGGCATTTTTAGGTTCGCTATGATCTTCATTTGGATTCATGTTGCGATGGACGCAATCGAGGACAGTGCAGAAGACGTCGCCGTCGTAGTTTAGCGAATTGATCATGAGCCCCTTGTTTCTTGTTTGTTAGACTGAACATAAATTTCAGTGACGGTAACTTCGATTGATCTGATGATTAGTATAATGATGACGACGGTGTTGGTGGTGCTGGTGTATATGGTGCTGCTGGTGATTTTGGTGATGATCCTCTTTGTGGTGGTTCTAGTCAGCTTTCAGTTGGCCATACCACCGCTGGCCTTGAGATACCGCTGACGAAAGAAGCCTCGTTTGGTTTTGAAATCACGAATTGTCACCGATTCACTGTCACATCGGTGATGACGACTATGTCGGAGACATTACACTAGCCCGGAAGCTAGAAGCATGGTGCAGCCGCTTTGGGCGATAGCGTCGGCAGCGACTCAGATCGTGACATCTCGACATGATTACTATTGTGCTGGTAATGATGTTCTTTGGATTTGAATTCATTGTCATCGCGTTGTAGTGGCGGTGCGATATGGGCCTGCCGCGTACCGTTTTATGCCCGACAATGGGGAGATTAGTTTTGCTGCAGAAGTTCTGCGTTACGGCCATTGTGGTGTCGAAGTTGAGGACAACATGCCACGGTCCGTGCAAGATTTCTATATAAAATGGGATGTAAATTTACAATGAATAAAAGCTTATGTAAGGAGAGAAAATGAATCCTACAAGAGCATACTCCTTTGGCCAGTCGGCCCTCTTTGTCTTTGGATATATAACACTGAACCAGGTAATTGTCTCGTAATTGCTTTGGTGTATTGGTCGGAAATAGGAACCATCTATTATGGCCAAAGACAAGTGCATTTCAAGCACTCGTCCCGAGATGATCAATATAAATACCGATGCCCGAACGAGCTGGTCCCATTACAAACCACCGATACGTAGCGCCGATGCCATCCGATTCCGAGAAGCTTTTCCCGGCGATGATGCTGCAAACGATTACCCAAAAATATTAGACAATAAAAATGAATTTCAAAAATCAATCTTACCTCTCCGAAACTTCTATCAAATATGGAAAGAGGGCTATCGTCGAGGGTGGTCTTCCTTTCATGTATTCAGCATAATATTTTATTTTCCGCGTAGCATTCAAGTTTTAATATTTTGATAAATTTTCTTATTTTCAAATTCAAATTGTGAAATATTGTTGACATAAGCTGTCAAAAATTTCACCACAGCAAATGCGAGACTAAATGCACGATTACATTTTCCTTGTATGCTCCTAAGATGTAAGCATACCATTTCGACTTTTACTTGTGTTCTTTTTAAGATTTTTTAAGTTTTTTGATACAAATATTGGTAAATAATAGTGCAATTATATATAAAAAGTGTACCTAGGTCAGTGCGAATGTATTGGTGCAGTCTCCCATTTAAAAAGCATTGGAAAACTAACACATTCTCACTGGGTTAGTATAAAACGAACAAATTTCAGCTTGTAGGCAAAAAGAGAGCGAACACCCGAAGTCGCGACTCTAGGTATTATATATTCTCTATGGATGTTGCTACAGAAAAAAATAAAGTTGACTTCAATCGCACTTCCCTTGAGTGATTTTGCCTGATGGTTTAAATGTAAGGGTGTAAGGTTTATGCATGTTGAATAGACTTTAAAGTTAGGAGAAAGGCTTTAAGATAGTGTGAGATTGGCAATAGGTAGAATAGAAAAGAAAAAAATCGAATGTTGTAAGAGGACACTTCTTTAACCGGATAGTCCTTCGATAAAGAACCGTGAGCCCATACAAATCAGAAATCTATAAGAAGCCAAATAAAGCAATTAGTTTGAAAGACTCTTGAAGGTCAATTGCACAAGTGTATTATACCACAAATCTTTATTCTTTAAAAGAAAAAGTTTTAAAAAGTTAAAACTGACAAGTGCCTATCTAATTCCAAGGCCGTGTGTGAATTGCGTTAAAATGTGTATTAAAATTTGACGTTTGGTTAAAACTTGACACTAGCGTGGTGAGCAGGATAAATGGGTTAAAATTTTGACGTGTATTTTTTTCTCATGAATGATGAGAAGTTTGCTTCTGTTTTGTTGTTTTTTTCTGTTCCTCTCCGTTTTATTTAGTTCTTTGTTATGACTATTTAAAAATTGCTTTGATATTTCAATAAAATAAATAAAATTCTATGAATTAATAATATTTTCAAATCGAAAAACGAAATTATTTTTTTTCTTTTGAGAATTATAACAGATGTCAGTTGTGAAAACATGTTTTGCAATGTTACCAGATGGAAGGAACCAATCATTCAAAAAGGGACATTTTCGTTTGAAGATATTTTACTGTTGACTCAAATTATCAAATTACCACTGCAAAATCGAGAAAAATGAATATAACAGAGTTTGTTTGTTATCTTAAGTGGCTTTTCATGAAATTTATTGCTTAAATTTTGGTTTTGTACACAAAATTATTTTACCTAGGTGGATAAAAACATTTTTTGTTGAGGGAAATTTCCTAGTTCTACGCAGAAATGTTGGTTAAAAATATCCCTTTTAACGCAATTCACACAGCAAATGGCTAAATTTGATCCCATTTTCAATCAAACGTCAAATTTTAACCAAACGTCAAGTTTTAATACACATTTTAACGCAATTCACACACGGCCCAAATTGAAACAAAAGTCTCGACTCTTTTATAAATTCAGAGACATTCAAAAATAAAAGTCAACGAGAAATCAAAAATAATTTCAAAACTGACCAACGGTAGCCAGGGGCTAATTGCAAAAACAGGAGTTCAAATTTCGAAACCATAACGCTAAAATAGCCGCACGGAACATCAAAATCCAACACCCAAGATAGTCTAGAGAACTAGACCACCGCCCCAGGAACAAAACGCACGAGTTCGAGTACAGCCCAAGGCCAATTCAATTTTTTTTTGTACTTTTTTTGTATTAGATTTTTTTTTGTAATTTGTGTCGTAAATTCAATTAGTATTCAATATTGAAATAAGCTAAGTGGTGAGTGCGATCTCCCCTTCTTATCTTTTGTCCGAACCGGAATCGGAGGTGAAATAAGTAAAATCGGCACAAAGGCCGTTGAAATTTTAAAATCGTGCTGGTTGTTACTTGAAATTTAAATTACAATATCGTCTCGCAAAGGAGAGAGTAATATACCTTTAAGACCCGAGTTCAGCAGCTGTGATCACAGCTACGGGACCAAAAAGGGGTGAGTTTCATTTTATTATATTTACATCGATATATATTTAAATTTTATAAAGAAAAACAAAAAGCAAAGATTTTGAAACGCATTATTGAAACAATATATAAAATAACATTTCGAATTAAGACAAAGAAGAAAGAAGAGGTCGAACCACACTTTAAAAGATTCATCCATTAAAGAATTAACAGTTAAATCTAACATAATAAATCCCATTATACTTAACTTTTTATTTACTTAAATTTTTGTTGAAATCTAATATACATTTATGAATGTTTATCTTTAAATAAAACGAACAATATTATATTAGGTATTGTAATATTCGGCTTGGTCCGACAATTAAAACTTATTCACTTTTTAAATAAAACACAAATTCACTTTATTCAAATCACTCACAAACTTATTTATTCAACACTTTCAATTATAAATTTGCAAACACAGAGTACTTTTCTTTATCGCAGTTCACAATTAATTAATTCGCCTCGCCACCAAACGGCTATTTATATCAAAATGATGGGTTCTAGAAACTACTATTGGTTCCTATTGGTTCTTGGGGAAGCTGAAAGTTCAAGAAGCTCTCTATTTACAAATAAAAAATACTGGGATTTTCTGTAGGGGCTAACGTTCTTAATGCTAGACAAAAAGCTTCTCTTAGTCACTAGATATTGCCCCTCACAAGTGTTTACTACTACAATTAACGATATTAAGTAAAGAGAGTATGTACATTAAATAAACAAGAGATACAGAGTATGTAAAGAGAGTAAGAAAAGTGTGTACATTAAATATAGAAAGAGATACAGAGTAAGTAAAGAGAGTAAGAAAAGTGTGTACATTAAATACAGAAAAGAGGTACAGAGCGTAAGAGATAATAACGTATACACATTAGTATTAGAAATTACAATAGAAGGAGATACAGAGCGTATGAGATAAATAAAGTGTATACACATTACATTGCCCCCTCCTTAGGATTGATCGTCCCGAACAAATCCATCATTCTCATCACCACTGTAGCGATGTAGTCGGTCGCGATGTACGACTTTAAGTTTACCTCTGACTCCTTTTTGTATCCGGTACACGACGTCGTTGATTTTGCTAATCACTGTATATGGACCTTCCCAGTCCCGTTGAAGTTTCGGTGACAACCCTTTTTGTCGATGGGGATTGTAAAGCCACACTCGATCTCCTGCTTGGAACTCTGTTGTTGTCGCTCGTATATCGTAGCGTGTCTTCATTCGGTCACTGAACATCTTTATTTTTGACCTGGTATCGTCGTGGATCTGAAGGAGTCTTTCTCTGAGGTCATCCAAGTAGTCATCCTCGGCTTGCGGTTCCGACGTGGGACATCCAAACTTTATTTCGCTCGGCAATCTGATGTTCCTTCCCATCAAAATCTCGGACGGTGTATGGCCAGTTGAGCTATGTCTTGCACTTCGATACGCCATCAAAAACAGTGGAATGTGTCGGTCCCAATCTCGCTGGTTGTCGTCCACAACTTTGCAAAGATGTTCCTTAAGGGTTCGGTTGAACCGTTCGACCATGCCATCAGATTGTGGGTGGAGTGGTGTTGTTCTTGTCTTCTTGATGTGAAGAAGCCCACAAACTTCCTGGAATATGTTTGATTCAAAATTCCTTCCCTGGTCGGAATGCAGTTCTAATGGAACACCGAATCTGCTCACCCAGTTGAACACAATTTGGTCTGCGAATGTTTTGGCTTCTTGATTCGGTATGGCGTATGCTTCAGGCCACTTGCTGAAGTAATCCATGACGACCGGAATATAACGATTTAAATTATTTGTTTCCGGAAATGGACCCGCCACGTCTATTGCAATCCTTTCAAAGGGTGATCCGACATTATACTGCTGCATTTGGCTGTGATTCTTTTTGTTTGGGCCTTTGGTGGCAGCACAGGTATCACATTTTCGGCACCACTTCTCGACATCCTCCCTTGCATGTAGCCAATAGAATCGTTGTCGAACCTTTTCTAGCGTCTTGTTTACTCCTAGATGGCCTCCCGAAACTCCATCATGCATCTCTCGCAGAACGTCCATAATCTTCGATCTCGGTAAGACTAGCTGCATTACATAGGACTTTCCATCTGCTGATTCCCACTTACGTCGAAGGACACCTTCTTGGACATGCAACGAGTCCCACTGTGCCCAATAGGCCTTCAGAGCCGGACTTCTGTCGGAGATATCAGCCCATTCTGGTTTTTCCTGGTGTTCCTTGCATGCGAGGATGGGTTCAATATCTGGGTCCTCTTGTTGAGCCTTCCTCATCTCGTCGTTGCTCCAGCCATAAATGGGATCGGTTCTGGTTCGTTGGACATTAACCACTTCTTTTTCTTCTTGGCGTCTGCAATGCTTACAGCCTTGCTTACATGGTCTCCGAGACAGTGCATCAGCATTTGAGTGAAGCTTCCCCTTCCGATGTTGAATTTCATAATCGTACGTCTGCAGCCTCTCAATCCATCTCGCCACTTGACCCTCTGGATTCTTGAAATTCAAAAGCCAGTTTAGTGCTCCATGGTCGGTTCGGAGAAGAAACTTCTGTCCATAGAGATACTTATGGAAGTGCTTTGTTGCCAAGATCAGTGCAAGAAGTTCTCTTCTGGTCACACAATAGTTTCTTTCTGACTTTGAGAGTACCTTGCTGTAATAGGCAATTACCTTTTCTTCACCATTATGTACTTGTGATAGTACGGCACCAATCCCGACATTGCTGGCATCAGCGTCAATGATGAACGGTTTTCCGGGAGTCGGATAGGTCAGCACTGGTGTATTACACAAGCGTTGCTTGAGCTCTTGAAAGCTGCGCTCGCACTCACCTGACCACTTGAACTGCTTTCCCTTTTCCGTTAGCTGATGTAGACTCTTGGCGATCTCAGCAAAGTCCTTGACAAAGCGCCTATAATAGGTGGCTAGACCCAGAAAGCTTCGGAGTTGATGTTTGTCCTGTGGTGTTGGCCAATTCTTCACGGTGTCAATCTTATCAGGATCTGTCTTTACTCCTTGGGATGAGATGATATGTCCCAGGTATTTCACTTCGGTTTTGAAGTGTGAGCACTTTTCTGGATTGAGCTTGAGGTGGGCTTCTCGAAGTCTTTGAAAAACTGCTCTCAGATTTGTACAATGTTCATCAAATGTTTTCCCCTATACGATAACGTCATCCAAATAGACTAGGCAAGACTTCCATGTGAGTCCTTGCAGGACGCATTCCATAAGGCGCTCAAAAGTCGCTGGAGCATTGCACAGTCCAAAAGGCATCACTTTGAACTGCCACAATCCGTTTCCTGTCGAGAACGTTGTCTTCTCTTTGTCTTCAGGATGGATTTCTACTTGCCAGTATCCACTTTTCAAGTCCAACGTTGGGAACCATTGTGCTCCTTCCATTGCGTCCAGAGTATCACTGATCCTAGGCAGAGGGTAGCTATCCTTCTTGGTCACATCATTCAACCTTCGATAGTCTACGCAAAAGCGGGTTGATCCGTCTTTCTTCTTTACCAGGACCACTGGAGACGCCCAAGGGCTTTTAGAGTTTTCGATCAGACCCTCTTCTTTCATGATGGTTATCAGTTCTTCAACCTCACCTTGTTTGGCTAGTGGAAGGCATCTTGCAGGTTGACGGATCGGCTTTGCATCCCCGGTGTTGATTCGATGTTGAACCAGTTGTGTTCTGCCATATTTCCCTTGCGATGACGAAAAGATGTCTGCAAATTCTTCGAGGAGACCTTCTGCAGTTCTTCGTTGTTGGTGACCAAGATTAGATGACTTGAGTATGTTGGTCTTTATGGAGCTCAGCTCTCCGGACTTAGAGGTTTGCCTTGACTCTTCTTCATTGATTCTTGTTATCGCTGATACAGATTCGCATTGTCCGACAATCTCACCTTTTCTAAGCTTAACTTCGTACGGCTTGATGTTCAGTATTCGTACGGGAACCATGTTATTTACAGGTCTCACAAGAGTCTTCCCAATGGTGACGTTTTGGGAGGACTTTACAGATGCTGGTTCGACCAGGAGGTATCGATGGCTTCCAGGCTTACCCTTCAATTTCGTCCACACGAATACTTCTGAAGAAGCAGGCAAAGTCAGATCTTCTTTAATGACGGTTTTCACAGATAGCGAGGTCTCATACGAGTGAATCCCATAGATCATCGGAATCTCGATGTTTCGATATTTCAGGACTTGGTTCCCGATGTCCAATATCACTCCATGATCTTTCATGAAATCGACGCCGACAATACACTCGTCGCATATATCTGCTACCAGGAACAGGTGAGAGAATTCCAGCTCTGCCATCCGGATCTTAAGACGTACCTCACCATAGACTTTTGCGGCTTCTCCAGTTGCAGTCCTTAGACGATAGCTATTGGTGTTGTGGAGCCATGTCTTCTTAACGAGGTCCTGCCGTACAATGGACGCGCCGTGGCACCGGTGTCGATGGTAGCCACACATTTGTTGCCGTTTATACTTGCTTCCACGGTCAGGCTCTTGTTGTCACGTTTCGTTTGAGAGACCTGGATGGTGTTTCTGGGGCCATCGATACCAGAAACCAGCTTCTGCCCCTCGAAGTTGGTTCTTATTCGTTTCGCGGGTGGGAAACAGCTTCGGAAGCAACGTTGTTGGTGTTACTTTGACTTGTTGAGTAAGTTCTGTTTCCACAGTGTTGACATGAGGTTCGTCTTCGCGGTAATCTGCACTGTCGTTGAAGATGCCCAGTCTTGTTGCAGTTCCAGCATCGTGCTGGTCCGTCTCGCTGACTCCTTTCCAGAGTAGCCTTCTGACAAGAGCATTCTTGGACTTCCAATTCTCTCACGCGATGCACGTTTTGGGAAGCTTGTTCTGCGGCTTCCATTGTTAGAGCGAAAGCCAATGCTTCTGGTAGTGTTTGTTTTCCGGCAGTGCGAATAGCCCTTTGGAGATTTATATCGCCCACAGCTCTCACAAAGGCTTCAACAGCAAGTTGATTAATTATCTCGTTGCCAGCTGTTGGGTATGCCAGGTGAACCAGTCGCTCGATATCTGCCTGAAGCTGCTGCAGAGTTTCACCTCTTTTCTGTGCTCTATTGTTAAGCTGAACTCGGAAGACTTCTGTCATGTGGCTATCCCCAAACCGCTGTTCGATTGCGTTTACCAGAACTTTGAAGTCACCGTTCTTCTCTGCTGGGATGGTTTGTAGCAGTTCAGCAGCTGCTCCTCTCAAGCCAAGTGTAAGAGCAATGTATTTTTCGTCATCGTCCCAGCCGTTTGTTAACGCTGCTGCTTCAAACTGTTTCTTGTAGATTGACCACGGTATCTGACCATCAAAGCTTGGAGGATTCACTTCTCTCTTCCTTGAGCACTCACCAGAAGGTTCTCGAGCTTTCATCTTTCGCACTTTTTCCAGTTCCTTTGTGATGGTATCGATTTCTTCGTCGATTTTCTCGATACGTGCATTTTGTTTTCTCGTGCACTCGTCGAGAGTATTGATTTTCTCTTCGAAGTCTGCAAACCTGCCTTCCAGAAGATTTTTCTGTTCATCAAAACGCTCTAGAACATCATTTCTTTGTGTTTCCAGTTGTTCCAGAACATTCTTGTTTTGAGTTTCTAGTTGCTCCCGAACGTTATCTTGTTCTTTCTTCTGTGCGTCAAACCGCTCTAGCACATTCTTTTGATTCTCTTCAAATTTGGCTAGAAGAAGTGTCATCATGGTAGATAAGTCGGCAGTTGCATTTACCTCTTCCGATTTTGCTTCCACTTCGAAAGCAAATGTATCTGGGTTTTCATTTTGTTGTTCAAGATATTCCTGTAGCCGTTTTACGAGTTCGATTTTAATTCCTGCCCCACTTAAGCCACGTTTGCTTAATTCGGCCTTTAGCTCAGCGACAGTTAGGTCTTTCAAAACTTTACTCATTTTTTTTTTTTTTTTTTTTTTTTTTTTTTTTTTTTTTTTTTTTTTTTTTTTTTTTTTTTTTTTTTTTTTTTTTTTTTTTTTTTTTTTTTTTTTTTTTTTTTTTTTTTTTTTTAACTTCACTATTTCACACAAAATAGTTTAATCACTGTTCACTGTTTTATTCTCAATAAGTTTTAATCCCACTTCTGACACCAATGTAATATTCGGCTTGGTCCGACAATTAAAACTTATTCACTTTTTAAATAAAACACAAATTCACTTTATTCAAATCACTCACAAACTTATTTATTCAACACTTTCAATTATAACTTTGCAAACACAGAGTACTTTTCTTTATCGCAGTTCACAATTAATTAATTCGCCTCGCCACCAAACGGCTATTTATATCAAAATGATGGGTTCTAGAAACTACTATTGGTTCCTATTGGTTCTTGGGGAAGCTGAAAGTTCGAGAAGCTCTCTATTTACAAATAAAAAATACTGGGATTTTCTGTAGGGGCTAACGTTCTTAATGCTAAACAAAAAGTTTCTCTTAGTCACTAGATATTGCCCCTCACAAGTGTTTACTACTACAATTAACGATATTAAGTAGAGAGTATGTACATTAAATAAACAAGAGATACAGAGTAAGTAAAGAGAGTAAGAAAAGTGTGTACATTAAATATAGAAAGAGATACAGAGTAAGTAAAGAGAGTAAGAAAAGTGTGTACATTAAATACAGAAAAGAGGTACAGAGCGTAAGAGATAATAACGTATACACATTAGTATTAGACATTACAATAGAAGGAGATACAGAGCGTATGAGATAAATAAAGTGTATACACATTACAGTATATTAAAATGAATTCAAATGATTTTTATTGAATGTATGAAGCAAAAATCAATATGATCTGGTAAGAGCATTTTAAGAGGTGAAGGTGAGGAGAATGGGGGAGGGTTAGACGGAGAAGATGCCAAGCAAAGGGTCGTCTAGACGAGGATGACGACATGGTAGGGAGGGTACCCTACCTCCTCGCGTACCTCCAACATCTAAGGTACAAGACTGGTATGATTTTTTTTTGTACGAGCAGAGGGAAAGAACCACACCCACCGACGAGCTATAGTGGCTACCAGCATACCAGCGCTATCCCTTTAGACAATACGGCTCGTTACAGTAGGGGAGTGCATTCTTGGTGTAAAATCGAAGGCGGTTGGACTTGATGGTATCCATCCCAATTTCGTAAAAATACTTTTACCCGTTCTTTTTAAAGTTGAAACGCATATTTTTAATACTTGCATAACTACAAGCACATTTCGAGAGTCTTGGAAGACTGCTAAAATTATTCCAATACCTAAAAAAGCAGTAACTAATATTCAAGAATTTAGGCCAATCGCAATTTTGCCATATTTCAGTAAGGTTTTCGAAATTTTAATAAGCAAGCAAGTAAAAAAATTTCTTGACGAAAATAAACTCATAACTGAATTTCAATCTGGATTTCGAAGTCATCACAGCTGTATTACAGCTCTTTTAAAAGTATCTGAAGACAAACGTGTTGGTATATAGACGGCGATATGATGGCACTTTTAGTTTTTCTTGACTTCTCAAAGGCATTTGATTCTGTGAACCACCAAATTCTTCTTAAAAAACTTTCTTGCCAGTTTGGATTTGAAAATTCAACTTGTAAACTAGTGGCATCATATCTGAAAAATCGGATTCAAGCTGTGTTTTGTGAAAATAAATGTTCAACTGCGCTGTCTGTATGCCAAGGTGTTCCTCAAGGCTCTGTTTTGGGTCCGTTGTTGTTCTCAATCTTTATTAGTGATATTTGAAAATGTATTGTAATGTGTATACACTTTATTTATCTCATACGCTCTGTATCTCCTTCTATTGTAATGTCTAATACTAATGTGTATACGTTATTATCTCTTACGCTCTGTACCTCTTTTCTGTATTTAATGTACACACTTTTCTTACTCTCTTTACTTACTCTGTATCTCTTTCTATATTTAATGTACACACTTTTCTTACTCTCTTTACTTACTCTGTATCTCTTGTTTATTTAATGTACATACTCTCTTTACTTAATATCGTTAATTGTAGTAGTAAACACTTATGAGGGGCAATATCTAGTGACTAAGAGAAACTTTTTGTTTAGCATTAAGAACGTTAGCCCCTACAGATAATCCCAGTATTTTTTATTTGTAAATAGAGAGCTTCTCGAACTTTCAGCTTCCCCAAGAACCAATAGGAACCAATAGTAGTTTCTAGAACCCATCATTTTGATATAAATAGCCGTTTGGTGGCGAGGCGAATTAATTAATTGTGAACTGCGATAAAGAAAAGTACTCTGTGTTTGCAAAGTTATAATTGAAAGTGTTGAATAAATAAGTTTGTGAGTGATTTGAATAAAGTGAATTTGTGTTTTATTTAAAAAGTGAATAAGTTTTAATTGTCGGACCAAGCCGAATATTACATTGGTGTCAGAAGTGGGATTAAAACTTATTGAGAATAAAACAGTGAACAGTGATTAAACTATTTTGTGTGAAATAGTGAAGTTAAAAAAAAAAAAAAAAAAAAAAAAAAAAAAAAAAAAAAAAAAAAAAAAAAAAAAAAAAAAAAAAAAAAAAAAAAAAAAAAAAAAAAAAAAAAAAAAAAAAAAAAAAAAAAAAATGAGTAAAGTTTTGAAAGACCTAACTGTCGCTGAGCTAAAGGCCGAATTAAGCAAACGTGGCTTAAGTGGGGCAGGAATTAAAATCGAACTCGTAAAACGGCTACAGGAATATCTTGAACAACAAAATGAAAACCCAGATACATTTGCTTTCGAAGTGGAAGCAAAATCGGAAGAGGTAAATGCAACTGCCGACTTATCTACCATGATGACACTTCTTCTAGCCAAATTTGAAGAGAATCAAAAGAATGTGCTAGAGCGGTTTGACGCACAGAAGAAAGAACAAGATAACGTTCGGGAGCAACTAGAAACTCAAAACAAGAATGTTCTGGAACAACTGGAAACACAAAGAAATGATGTTCTAGAGCGTTTTGATGAACAGAAAAATCTTCTGGAAGGCAGGTTTGCAGACTTCGAAGAGAAAATCAATACTCTCGACGAGTGCACGAGAAAACAAAATGCACGTATCGAGAAAATCGACGAAGAAATCGATACCATCACAAAGGAACTGGAAAAAGTGCGAAAGATGAAAGCTCGAGAACCTTCTGGTGAGTGCTCAAGGAAGAGAGAAGTGAATCCTCCAAGCTTTGATGGTCAGATACCGTGGTCAATCTACAAGAAACAGTTTGAAGCAGCAGCGTTAACAAACGGCTGGGACGATGACGAAAAATACATTGCTCTTACACTTGCCTTGAGAGGAGCAGCTGCTGAACTGCTACAAACCATCCCAGCAGAGAAGAACGGTGACTTCAAAGTTCTGGTAAACGCAATCGAACAGCGGTTTGGGGATAGCCACATGACAGAAGTCTTCCGAGTTCAGCTTAACAATAGAGCACAGAAAAGAGGTGAAACTCTGCAGCAGCTTCAGGCAGATATCGAGCGACTGGTTCACCTGGCATACCCAACAGCTGGCAACGAGATAATTAATCAACTTGCTGTTGAAGCCTTTGTGAGAGCTGTGGGCGATATAAATCTCCAAAGGGCTATTCGCACTGCCGGAAAACAAACACTACCAGAAGCATTGGCTTTCACTCTAACAATGGAAGCCGCAGAACAAGCTTCCCAAAACGTGCATCGCGTGAGAGAATTGGAAGTCCAAGAATGCTCTTGTCAGAAGGCTACTCTGGAAAGGAGTCAGCGAGACGGACCAGCACGATGCTGGAACTGCAACAAGACTGGGCATCTTCAACGACAGTGCAGATTACCGCGAAGACGAACCTCATGTCAACACTGTGGAAACAGAACTTACTCAACAAGTCAAAGTAACACCAACAACGTTGCTTCCGAAGCTGTTTCCCACCCGCGAAACGAATAAGAACCAACTTCGAGGGGCAGAAGCTGGTTTCTGGTATCGATGGCCCCAGAAACACCATCCAGGTCTCTCAAACGAAACGTGACAACAAGAGCCTGACCGTGGAAGCAAGTATAAACGGCAACAAATGTGTGGCTACCATCGACACCGGTGCCACGGCGCGTCCATTGTACTGCAGGACCTCGTTAAGAAGACATGGCTCCACAACACCAATAGCTATCGTCTAAGGACTGCAACTGGAGAAGCCGCAAAAGTCTATGGTGAGGTACGTCTTAAGATCCGGATGGCAGAGCTGGAATTCTCTCACCTGTTCCTGGTAGCAGATATATGCGACGAGTGTATTGTCGGCGTCGATTTCATGAAAGATCATGGAGTGATATTGGACATCGGGAACCAAGTCCTGAAATATCGAAACATCGAGATTCCGATGATCTATGGGATTCACTCGTATGAGACCTCGCTATCTGTGAAAACCGTCATTAAAGAAGATCTGACTTTGCCTGCTTCTTCAGAAGTATTCGTGTGGACGAAATTGAAGGGTAAGCCTGGAAGCCATCGATACCTCCTGGTCGAACCAGCATCTGTAAAGTCCTCCCAAAACGTCACCATTGGGAAGACTCTTGTGAGACCTGTAAATAACATGGTTCCCGTACGAATACTGAACATCAAGCCGTACGAAGTTAAGCTTAGAAAAGGTGAGATTGTCGGACAATGCGAATCTGTATCAGCGATAACAAGAATCAATGAAGAAGAGTCAAGGCAAACCTCTAAGTCCGGAGAGCTGAGCTCCATAAAGACCAACATACTCAAGTCATCTAATCTTGGTCACCAACAACGAAGAACTGCAGAAGGTCTCCTCGAAGAATTTGCAGACATCTTTTCGTCATCGCAAGGGAAATATGGCAGAACACAACTGGTTCAACATCGAATCAACACCGGGGATGCAAAGCCGATCCGTCAACCTGCAAGATGCCTTCCACTAGCCAAACAAGGTGAGGTTGAAGAACTGATAACCATCATGAAAGAAGAGGGTCTGATCGAAAACTCTAAAAGCCCTTGGGCGTCTCCAGTGGTCCTGGTAAAGAAGAAAGACGGATCAACCCGCTTTTGCGTAGACTATCGAAGGTTGAATGATGTGACCAAGAAGGAAAGCTACCCTCTGCCTAGGATCAGTGATACTCTGGACGCAATGGAAGGAGCACAATGGTTCCCAACGTTGGACTTGAAAAGTGGATACTGGCAAGTAGAAATCCATCCTGAAGACAAAGAGAAGACAACGTTCTCGACAGGAAACGGATTGTGGCAGTTCAAAGTGATGCCTTTTGGACTGTGCAATGCTCCAGCGACTTTTGAGCGCCTTATGGAATGCGTCCTGCAAGGACTCACATGGAAGTCTTGCCTAGTCTATTTGGATGACGTTATCGTATAGGGGAAAACATTTGATGAACATTGTACAAATCTGAGAGCAGTTTTTCAAAGACTTCGAGAAGCCCACCTCAAGCTCAATCCAGAAAAGTGCTCACACTTCAAAACCGAAGTGAAATACCTGGGACATATCATCTCATCCCAAGGAGTAAAGACAGATCCTGATAAGATTGACACCGTGAAGAATTGGCCAACACCACAGGACAAACATCAACTCCGAAGCTTTCTGGGTCTAGCCACCTATTATAGGCGCTTTGTCAAGGACTTTGCTGAGATCGCCAAGAGTCTACATCAGCTAACGGAAAAGGGAAAGCAGTTCAAGTGGTCAGGTGAGTGCGAGCGCAGCTTTCAAGAGCTCAAGCAACGCTTGTGTAATACACCAGTGCTGACCTATCCGACTCCCGGAAAACCGTTCATCATTGACGCTGATGCCAGCAATGTCGGGATTGGTGCCGTACTATCACAAGTACATAATGGTGAAGAAAAGGTAATTGCCTATTACAGCAAGGTACTCTCAAAGTCAGAAAGAAACTATTGTGTGACCAGAAGAGAACTTCTTGCACTGATCTTGGCAACAAAGCACTTCCATAAGTATCTCTATGGACAGAAGTTTCTTCTCCGAACCGACCATGGAGCACTAAACTGGCTTTTGAATTTCAAGAATCCAGAGGGTCAAGTGGCGAGATGGATTGAGAGGCTGCAGACGTACGATTATGAAATTCAACATCGGAAGGGGAAGCTTCACTCAAATGCTGATGCACTGTCTCGGAGACCATGTAAGCAAGGCTGTAAGCATTGCAGACGCCAAGAAGAAAAAGAAGTGGTTAATGTCCAACGAACCAGAACCGATCCCATTTATGGCTGGAGCAACGACGAGATGAGGAAGGCTCAACAAGAGGACCCAGATATTGAACCCATCCTCGCATGCAAGGAACACCAGGAAAAACCAGAATGGGCTGATATCTCCGACAGAAGTCCGGCTCTGAAGGCCTATTGGGCACAGTGGGACTCGTTGCATGTCCAAGAAGGTGTCCTTCGACGTAAGTGGGAATCAGCAGATGGAAAGTCCTATGTAATGCAGCTAGTCTTACCGAGATCGAAGATTATGGACGTTCTGCGAGAGATGCATGATGGAGTTTCGGGAGGCCATCTAGGAGTAAACAAGACGCTAGAAAAGGTTCGACAACGATTCTATTGGCTACATGCAAGGGAGGATGTCGAGAAGTGGTGCCGAAAATGTGATACCTGTGCTGCCACCAAAGGCCCAAACAAAAAGAATCACAGTCAAATGCAGCAGTATAATGTCGGATCACCCTTTGAAAGGATTGCAATAGACGTGGCGGGTCCATTTCCGGAAACAAATAATGGAAATCGTTATATTCTGGTCGTCATGGATTACTTCAGCAAGTGGCCTGAAGCATACGCCATACCGAATCAAGAAGCCAAAACATTCGCAGACCAAATTGTGTTCAACTGGGTGAGCAGATTCGGTGTTCCATTAGAACTGCATTCCGACCAGGGAAGGAATTTTGAATCAAACATATTCCAGGAAGTTTGTGGGCTTCTTCACATCAAGAAGACAAGAACAACACCACTCCACCCACAATCTGATGGCATGGTCGAACGGTTCAACCGAACCCTTAAGGAACATCTTTGCAAAGTTGTGGACGACAACCAGCGAGATTGGGACCGACACATTCCAATGTTTTTGATGGCGTATCGAAGTGCAAGACATAGCTCAACTGGCCATACACCGTCCGAGATTTTGATGGGAAGGAACATCAGATTGCCGAGCGAAATAAAATTTGGATGTCCCACGTCGGAACCGCAAGCCGAGGATGACTACTTGGATGACCTCAGAGAAAGACTCCTTCAGATCCACGACGATACCAGGTCAAAAATAAAGATGTTCAGTGACCGAATGAAGACACGCTACGATATACGAGCGACAACAACAGAGTTCCAAGCAGGAGATCGAGTGTGGCTTTACAATCCCCATCGACAAAAAGGGTTGTCACCGAAACTTCAACGGGACTGGGAAGGTCCATATACAGTGATTAGCAAAATCAACGACGTCGTGTACCGGATACAAAAAGGAGTCAGAGGTAAACTTAAAGTCGTACATCGCGACCGACTACATCGCTGCAGTGGTGATGAAGATGATGGATTTGTTCGGGACGATCAATCCTAAGGAGGGGGCAATGTAATGTGTATACACTTTATTTATCTCATACGCTCTGTATCTCCTTCTATTGTAATGTCTAATACTAATGTGTATACGTTATTATCTCTTACGCTCTGTACCTCTTTTCTGTATTTAATGTACACACTTTTCTTACTCTCTTTACTTACTCTGTATCTCTTTCTATATTTAATGTACACACTTTTCTTACTCTCTTTACTTACTCTGTATCTCTTGTTTATTTAATGTACATACGCTCTTTACTTAATATCGTTAATTGTAGTAGTAAACACTTGTGAGGGGCAATATCTAGTGACTAAGAGAAACTTTTTGTTTAGCATTAAGAACGTTAGCCCCTACAGAAAATCCCAGTATTTTTTATTTGTAAATAGAGAGCTTCTCGAACTTTCAGCTTCCCCAAGAACCAATAGGAACCAATAGTAGTTTCTAGAACCCATCATTTTGATATAAATAGCCGTTTGGTGGCGAGGCGAATTAATTAATTGTGAACTGCGATAAAGAAAAGTACTCTGTGTTTGCAAAGTTATAATTGAAAGTGTTGAATAAATAAGTTTGTGAGTGATTTGAATAAAGTGAATTTGTGTTTTATTTAAAAAGTGAATAAGTTTTAATTGTCGGACCAAGCCGAATATTACAGTATAATAAACAGCAAGCATCACATATTTGCGGACAATGTTCAAACTTATTCCTTGTTTCATATAAATCTTCTCTTCAGTTAGAATTCTCCAGGATGAATGATAATCTCTATTGAATTTATCAATGGTCCAAGTAAAACTAAGGCGATTCTTATAAATCGAACAAATAAAATTAATATTGAACCTCCACCATTGCTCCTTAACAACACAAAAATTGAGTTTGTAGATAAGTTCAAAAACCTTGGAGTTATTTTTAACAAACAACTAAACTGGAATGATCACATAAACAAAGTGGTTTGTAATATCTATGGTATACTACGGGGTCTAGGTCCAACATCTAGTTTTCTTTCATCTGAAGTGAAAGTAAAATTGGTTAAAACATTTATTCTACCTATCATATTATATGGCTTCGAGTTATTTACGAACATGGATAATGAATCTAGTAGAAAACTCAATGTCACTTTTAATAGTTGTGCTAGATATGCCTTTAACTTGAAACGTCATGACCTGACCATATATCGGGTTTCGTCAAAAAATTCTTGGTTGTTCACTTACCTAAATTTCCGTACAGTTTTCACTCTGCAAAAAATCGTCAACAAAATACCTTCTTACTTATTCAAAGTTGTAAGACCAGCTAGATCAGAACGAACCTCACAGTTTATTCCACCCAAATATAAATACTTAATAAGCTTTCGTCATTTCATTGTATATGCTATTTATCTCTGGAACGTACTTCCTCTTGATATAAGAAGAACATTATACTCAAACCACTTTGTTACTTTTTAATTATTTTGCAGTAACGTACTAATGATGTTTATGTTATTTTTGTTTTCTTGTTAAATTATTTTTTCTTTCTTTGAAACGAGGCTGCGAGGAGTTGGTCGCATAGGGACCGTGGTCTACCATGTCCTTATCGTCGGTCGGAGGTGGCACGCTTGCATTGCGCGGCTGCGCTCGTCGGATGGGGGGGAGGGGGATCTTTCCTTCGCGTCCGGACCTCGCCTTGTTCCAAAACACATATCGTGCCACGAGCTGGAAATGATCCTCAAAAAAGAAAACAACTCTCCCTAACTGTCCTTCGCCCTCCTCGACGGGTCTCCACCTTGACGTTGGTGAGGAGGCTTACACTCAAACCTCAAGCAGGCCAGTCGCAGTCTCTAGCTTTCGAGCAGTTTCTCAACTACCAGCTAGGGTTTGGGCAAACTAAGAGAGGCCCACCCCTATGAATATGGAAGAACTAAAAATAATGAACGAAACCATAGCGGGGATATACGCTAAACGGTCGGTAGTAGTCACGACTGCCGGCTTTGGCTTTGCCTCACGATCTCAATATCGAGAGGAGAAGTCGCCAGTGACATCATTTTTTCATATTTATTTATTTTTAATGACAACCCTACTTATTTTTTCGAAACTTTTTCTTTTTTCTTTTTCTTTTTTCTTTTTCTTTTTCTTTTTCATTTCTTTTTTCTCAACAGTTTCAAAATATAAGCAGAGATTAATAGAAAATATTATGAGCTCTTCATCAAAGCACATACCATTAACCGAGGAGGAAGAAAATCTCCTCCTCGTCGATCCCTTCGCGAATCTCGGTATGAAGGACGGAGTTAGTGCGACTGACGTCGATGACGCCAGCGAGGTCTCCTCAGTCGCTAGCTCGAACGTCTCCAACGTATCGAACGTTTCCAGGCGGAGTAGAATCTCCAACTGCAAACGCACAATAAAAAGATTGGGTCAATTAAATTGGGACCAGATGTCGGAAGTGGAGCGTATGAGGCTGCACAACGCTCGTGCTTTTTTGGATAGGGAGATCTTGATTAAGGACAACCTGACATCAAGTAATCCCCCTCCAGAAAACTCGAGCTCGAAGACACAGATGGGACCACCTGCTCCTAACGCTAATTCCAAGCGCGGGAAAGGGTGCACCCCATCAACGTCCGGTGCTAAGTCCTCAAAACACTTAGCGAACATAAAACCAATTGACAAACAACAAGAAGAGAACATCAACAAAATGGAACAAATCGGGCGGACACACATCGGGGAGTCAGCCACACCAGCCGAACTAATCCCGGAACCTAGGGGTCCGATTAGCCAAGCGAATGTGACGGGCACCCCAGATGAGGGTAAAGAAACAGGAGAGTGCGAGGGTAACCTAGTAGGCCATTGCTCACAAGGCAACCTTAGCACAACCTCCGTTTCTGAGCCCGAAAACCAAACGATTGACACCACAATCGACAGCTTAGCCACAGTACTAAGAAAAGGGATTAAACAGCGCAAAACCGGCGCTCTCAACGATTACGAAATTCGTAGACGTCAGCAACGCAATGCTGAGAGAATCGTTCGTCGGTTTGCCAAAAGAACTCCCGAGTCTCTTACGGCCAAGGAGAGGGCAGCGTTTGAGAAATCCAAGTCTCGTTTGCAAAAAGCGTCGGAAATTACGGTTGCTGGCAAAGCGGTCACAATCCCCCCCCCGGAAGAAGCAGCATGCTCCTCGAAAAGGGCGAGGAATGCCAGTAACTCTCCAAACACCTCTTCGCCACACGCAGCAACGAAGAGAGTGAAGATTTCTCGGGCCATCGTTAAGGGTCACCAAGTCGCTATAGCTGACTATGGTAAACCCACACGTAGGCTAACCGAAGATGAATGGCAGCTCCTTGAACTAAGGATCCTTGAGGAAGTCAACGAGGCTATCGTTAAGAGTAGGCAAATGCCACTCTTCGGTAACCTCACGACAACTCATGGTTTCAAGGTGCTGAACTGTGAGAATGACGTAACTCTTGAGTGGCTCCGAGAGTTTATTAAAAATACGTCAGCCCCATGGCAAGGCGCTGATCTTCGTCTCATCGAGGTGAAAGCGATCAAGGAGCTGTACAGACCAGTAGGCAAACTAGTGGTCAAAGGCCCCGCCATCCCCAACGACCGGCTAGAGAGATACATCCTATCTCTGAATAGTGATCTCCTAAGCCAAGACTGGGAGATTATTAAAACTGAAAAAACCAAGGAAGGCACCGAGGTGGAAGTTAGGCTGACCCAAAAAGCCATCCCACTTCTCAGGAAAGCTGACTTCAAAGTGCGTGTCGGGATAACCCGATGCAAACTGAGGTTGACTGCCAACAAAAAGAAACAGGTTAGTAAAGCGTTGAACAAATACTGTATTATATAATGGAATTGAGAATCTTACAAATCAATCTCCAACACAGTAAAGCCGCCAGCGCTAACCTAGTCTACCTCATGGAGAGTAGACAGTACGATGTAGCCCTTATACAGGAACCCTGGGTATCAGGCGGCAAAATTAAGGGACTACACTCGAGAGAACTTCTGCTGTACAAGCCCAACCTTGACAGCCGTAACAGTAATCCCAGAACATGCATCGTAGCAAGGAAACAGTCTAATCTTTTTCTTCTGACTACTTACAGCAATATTGACCAAACAGCGGTAAAACTGGAGCGAGAAGGGCTCCCAACGCTCATTCTCTCATCCACTTACATGCCGTACGACGGTACGGAAGGACCACCAGCTGATATCACTAATCTATTGATATCCTATGCAAGTAAGAACAAGTTTAACGTAGTCGTAGGGTGCGACTCTAACTCACATCATGTGCAGTGGGGAAGCACCGATACTAACACAAGGGGCGAGTCCCTTTTTGAATACATTATTGATAACAACCTTATAGTAGCTAACAGAGGTAACACTCCCACCTTTGTTACAAAAACCCGTAAGGAGGTGCTCGATATCACCATAACAAGCAACTCAGATACTTGTCAGGTAGAGCAATGGAAGGTACTAGACGACGCATCTTTCGCAGATCATCGTCTAATCGAATTCTGCATCCCTGATACTAAGCGGGAAAGCAAACCTTTTAGAAACAATAGACGTACTGATTGGCTCGTCTTTAACAGCGAAATTATTAAGAACATAGGTCAGCTAAGTACCGATACTAATCTTAATTCAGATAGCTTAGATGAATTAACTATGGAATTCACGGGAATTATGCGGAACGCCTTTGACAAAAGCTGTCCACTCATTACAGCGGCGAAGAAAAACAATAAGCCGCCCTGGTGGACTACTGAGCTCAGTAATATTAGGAAAGAAACAAGGAAACTTTTCAATAGGGCTAAACGCACTAGACTAGATAGCGACTGGGAATGTTATAAAACCAGTCAAAGAAAATTCAAAATTGAAACTCAAAGGGCGAAACGAAGCTCATGGAGAAACTTCTGTAGTAGCATTGAATGTACTAACCATTCAGCAAGACTAAGGAAAATACTCTCCAAAGTAAACACACCCATAGGTTCCCTAAAAGGACCTAATGATCAATGGACAGAGTCCTGTCAAGAAAGCCTAAAACTCCTGGTTCAAACACACTTCCCAGGATGTAGCGCAGACCTAGTAAACGAGTCAATAAACACCATATACTCGGTACCTGAAATTCCTAGGGAATTAATAACAAAAGAAAAGTTAATCTGGGCTATTAACTCATTCTCTCCTTACAAATCCCCAGGCCTAGACGGCATCTTCCCCTTGATGCTGCAAAAAAGCAGTGATATCATCACTCCACATCTGATAAACATATTCCTTAACAGTCTTAAGTTAGGATATGTTCCAAAGGCTTGGCGTGAAGTTAAAGTCGTCTTCATACCAAAAGCTGGCAAGCCCAGTCACACAGAACCAAAAGACTTCAGACCTATCAGTCTAACCTCTTTCGCACTAAAAACACTTGAGAGATTGATTGATATGCACATCCGTAGCAACTTAAAGCCAGAATCCTTATCACCATTTCAGCACGCCTATACAAAAGGCAGAAGTGTAGAAACAGCCCTACACTGTGCAGTCAGAACAATAGAGAAGTCGCTCGCGGTGAAAGAATACACCCTTGCCTCTTTTCTCGATATCGAAGGAGCATTCAACAATGTCCACAACAGTGCCATTGAAAAAGCTCTCACTGATCTTAAAATAGAACCTACACTTATAAAATGGATTACGTGTATGTTGAAAAGCAGACAAATCCATTGCGTACTAGGTAACTCTGATATAAAGATGTACACATCTAGAGGGACTCCACAAGGCGGAATCCTCTCACCCCTCCTCTGGACTTTGGTGATGAATGAAATTCTCATCAAACTCAAAAACAGCGGTGTCAGAATTATAGCCTATGCCGACGACTTAGCGCTTCTAGCGACGGGTAAATACCTGACCACTGTAAGCGAACAACTAGAAGGCGCATTAACTATGGTCAATAACTGGACCAAGAAATGCGGTCTGAAGGTTAACCCCCTGAAAACAGAACTGGTACTTTTCACCAACAGAAGGAAAATACCTTCTTTTGAGATACCAAAAATTGACAACACCCCACTTATAGTTTCAGAAAAAGCAAGATACCTTGGAGTTATCTTGGACAAGAAACTCAACTGGGGTCTAAACATACAGGAAAGATACAAGAAAGCCATGATTGCGCTCTACTCGTGTAACAGGATTCTGGGAAGAAACTGGGGGCCAAATCCAAAGATAATCATGTGGATGTACACAGCCATTGTTAGACCCATTCTGACTTATGGCAGTTTGGTTTGGTGGCAAGCTCTGGAGAAATCCACGAACTTAAAAACCCTCACCAAAGTACAAAGAATGGCATGCATTAGCACTACGGGGGTGATGAGGACTACCCCAACAGCGGGTCTTGAAGCGATCCTAAATCTCACCCCTATAGACCTATTTGCACAAGAATCAGCAGCAAACAGCGCTCTCCGACTTAGTCAGACCGATATTTGGAGATCTAGTCAACACGGCCATACCACGATCCTTACAAAATACGTTGGCAATAACGTTCGTACTGATTACATGACCCCTTATCTAGACTTCAATAAAAACTTCACTACCAGCTTCCCTAATAGAGAGGACTGGGAAAACAGTGTACCCTACACTAACGAATCGAATCTTACCATCTTCACCGATGGTTCGAAAATGACTACTGGGGTAGGGGCAGGTTTCTACTCAGAAAATCTTAGCCTTGCCAGTTCATTCAGACTTCCTGACCATTGCAGCGTCTTCCAAGCTGAGATCTTGGCAGTGAAAAACGCTGCTAATCAAATATCCATGATGGCGATACCACACGCTGATATCACCTTTTTCATTGATAGCCAAGCAGCAATAAAAGCGATCTCTGCCACGCAAATCAAGTCAAAGCTTGTTTCTTGCTGTTGCGAAGAGCTAAGGGTTCTTGGTATGCAGCACAACGTAAGACTCTGCTGGGTTCCCGGTCACAGTGGTGTGCCAGGAAATGAAAAAGCGGATGAGCTTGCAAGAGAAGGCTCGGTACTTGATCCCTCTCTCATAGACCACAACATCAGAATCCCTCAATGCGAACTAAAGAGAAACATTAGTAATAACATCATTCAAAAAGCAAATGATAGATGGAACCTACTAGAAACCTGCGGTAACACCAGGAAACTCTGGCCTCATTATGACAAGGAAAAATCCAAAAAGATTTTACTTCTCAAAAAACCGTCCCTAAGATCCCTCATAAGTGTGATAACGGGACATAATCTACTTGGCTACCACAAAAAGAAGATGGGGCTTAGTACGGACGACATATGCAGAGGCTGCGGCGATGAGGATGAGCACGAAAACACGGCTCACTTTTTATGCCACTGTCCAGCACTCTGCCGTACCAGATCAAAATTCTTAGGCAACCATTTCTTCAATGAACTAGAAGAACTATCTGAACTCCCAGGCAATCGCCTATTGAACTTTATCAAGTCCACCAAATGGCTCGATCAACCATAGAATTCATAGGTTAAATCATCTTTTCAGAAGTTACAACACTTCAGGGTATCACAACGGATCTACATTGATCTAAGTGTGACGGTAACAAAATCAACTGTCAGCCCATATAACCTAACCTAACCTAACCTAACTGTCCTTCGCTGTACCTTGGACGCTACTGGTGGTATTGTAGCGTCGGTCGTCTCTACCCACCCTTCCTTTAATTCTAGAGGGTATCTACTTAATTCCCCTAAATCGTCTACCAAAACCGAAATTCAATGAGTCATACTTGCCTTAGTACCGCGGATGCCTTACGCACCCCCTGAAAAGGACCTTAGGTACTCATGGGACTGACTTAGCCCAATGAAATAAAAAATAACAAATCAGGATTCGCTTTCCTAGGCGTGACTTACATGTAATTTTATTTAAACCTCATGAAACATCAAAGTTATTATTAATCAAACGAAGAATTTGTATAAAATGAATAAATGTTTAAAACAAGTGACAAGAGTTGTAGATGAAGAGAATCGGACCAAAAGAGGCATGCGATGGGCGACGCCCTAAGCATATTTTCAACCGCGATTTACAGGTAGACCAGGTTAGGTCACCGTTGTTCGTCAGGTTTTCGGTGTATACGGCTGGAATTATTCTCCACTTGCTTTAGCCCCTGAAAACCTACCTATAGAGAGCTCTATATAGGACGGTATTCTCATAAAGAAGGGGGGGGAATTTCACTATCGATATATAGAAAAGACGCGCTTATTAATAGGTCTAACTGGAACTAGGTTGATAGCGGGGTCCGTCGGACGTTTGACCCTTTTCCTCAGGTTCTCCTAATCAAAACTCTACACTGGCCTTTTGAAACAAGAATCTACGGATTGATTTGGCTTAAAACTAGGTGAATGCGTATAAATAAATAATTATCTGCCTGGTGAAAACACAGCGTCGCTGTTCAAGAAGCTATTGTGTATTCGCCCTAAGATCTTACGTGTTCAGCCTAAATCTCTAACGAAGTTTCTCGATTTGTCACCCAGAGGGCAGTTCTGTTGCTGTCAAACACTGCAAGCACCTACCAGGTGTAAAATTCTTCATAGCGTTGTGTATTTCGTCGCCGCCGTTAGGTCGCAAATCAAGTTTGATCACGTTCAGAAAAGATTTTTATTATAAAAAGTGAAATATTAAGATTTGTATTTTTAATAAACATTTAAAATGAGTTCATCGCCGTGTAAATCAAAGAAAAGAGATATGAGCCCTCGCCATTCTAAAAGGAGCTCATCGTCTTCGAGTTCGTCATCCTCAAGCAGTGAGATGATTGCTTCACCACCACCAAACAAACGAAAGAGAGAACTCGCGAGCCGACATCAATTGATCAGCGGCTGGGTGAACTAGCAGATGTCAGTTATCTGTCCCAATGTATGGGCATGTTTGTTCCACAGGAGGAGGAGGCGAGCATCGGACTGCACATGCCAACATCAGATGATTTTCTCAGTCATCCAGAATGTTCCAACAGATCACTAGATCTGGGTCAGTTGCAGACTGAGAGTGATGCAAGAGTGGTCCAGCCAGCGAAGAAAGAACATCTTGAAGCGCTTGTCAGGTTGCAACATTTTGGACTACCAACATGGAAGAATGTGAGATATTCCAAAGCAATGAAGATTTTGGCGGCTTCTCCAGGTTTCGTTGAACTTCAGGTAAATTATGAGCTCTGTTTGCTCAGTAAGACAAAGGAATATTTAGTTTCCACAGAGCAAGTAATGGCAGCCCTTTCTAATTCCTTGTTGGAACAAAAGTCTTTGTTGAAATCAGGACTTCAGTCAATTATTGACTGGGCTTTCAAGTCACCGGATGACTTGAACCCAAACTCGTTGTTTGACAAATTTACAAATTTGTTTGGATCATCCTCTGATTCCTAGAAGAACACAGAACTAGCCTTGCAGGTAATATGTGGTAAGAGAGCTGAGTGCATAGAGGTGAGGCGCGAGAGATTAATTTCTGAGATATCTAACAAGAACATTCAGTCTGCGCTTAGAAACGTTAATCCAAGTGCAGAGCATCTTTTTGACAAACAGGTGCTACAGGCCTTAATGCAATCGCTTGGTGGTTCTCCGTCTTGGCTAAGCGCTCCTTCTTTTTCTAGGGAGAGAAGGCTTTTTCAGAATCAACAATCAGAATCAACAGAATTTTTCGACAAATCCATCTCAAGAGATGGATCTTCAAGTACAAGAGATGAAAGAATCAGGTGTGTTAGAGCCCTCCCCTCAAGTCAGCCCAATAGTCTAAGATCCGACCCTAGAAGGACCTTCACCGAGCTGATAATAACATGAAACATATTTTAAAACAAATTTAGTACATTCGAAAATATGTTAAGAGTAGGTTGCCTAAAAAAATCCTGGACAGACTATTTTTAATTATTTTTTAAAAAATGATATTTTATCGAAAATTGCAACATCATGATAATAAGAAAATTTGTACCCTGACTTAAATTTTCAAACGTATAGAATGTGCCGAGGTTGGGTTGCCTATTCTTAGCCTGGACAAACTATGGGTTGCCAGGCTTAAAAGGGTGTGTCAAAATCAGTTACCTTCACCGGCTTGATAATAAAAAAAAATTGATATCAATAGAAGCGTACTTTTATTGCGAACACGAAGATATAGGGTTGCCTGCAAAAAACCTGGTCCTAATCAGGGTTGCCGAACTTTTAAGAAACGCGAGTAAAGTATAAATTTTTTTAATTTTTTTTCTTCTTTCTTTAATAACTCCGAAACTAATTATCTTATAAGTATGAGACCAATGTCTTCAGATTATAAGAGAATTACAGAATAAGTGTACCGAATTTAGATGCAATCGGATAAATAGATTTTTAGATATCGTTTGCGCAAGACGAATGAACGAAATCGAAGTGATCTCATAAGGATTTCGTTTACACCTGTGCACGCAACCCTAAAAATGTATGTATGTGTGTTTGTTGATTGTTTAGCCATTGGGTTGATTATTCTTTGCCTGGACAAACTATTCGGTTTTCAGGTTTAAGCGGGTATGTAGATATCAGTTACCTTAACTTGCTTGATAATTGAAAAAATTATAAATCCATAAAATTTTATAGCGTTGTCTGCAAAAAATTGGTCTTGATCGTGGTTCGCGAATCTTAAATTTCAAATTTTAACGCGAGTACATATCTATGTTATTTTGGAGAAACTGACATTTCAGTTGCTAAAAGAATAATTAATTAAATACAAAAACATTTCATGTATTTATTGTTACACTAAAATACTAAACAATATTAGATAGGTACTTTAATTAAAGAAATAAATATTTGCTATTCGCTATCTGATTCATCGGAAGTATAAGTTGGATTATCGAATTCATTATTCGTTTCTTCTTCATCTTTTTCCATGTCGGCATCGGAAATATCCTGAATTTTCAAAGGAGTTTGATGTCCGATAAAAGCTGTTGCTTTTAAATAATTATCTAAATGCCAACCACAGCTTTCAGGGCTTAATTTGGCGCATACAGCATCAGTTGCATTAAGCCACATTGAATTCACATAAATAGTTCTTAAAATTTTTTGTTGTAAAGAAATCCAACATGGCGGGATAAAGTTTGAATCAAAACTTTTTATTTTCTTTAAAAAATTTTCGCTGTCTTCTTTAACGTCGTACTTCTTCATAAAAATGCGAACTCTTGCTTCATTAACTGTGTGGCAGTGATTCACGCCATACATTTCTGCTGTAAACTCTTGAACAGTATTCATCTTTTCACTAATAAACACATCAGCTTCATCAGTTAATGAAGCAAAAATATCTTGATAAGTTTCATTTTTAGAAAATATTTTATAGGGTCTAACTTTTCCTTTGTTATAAAATGCCGCAGTGTAGTCACAACCTGTGAAGGCGTGAAAAGCAGGCAGACTTTTACACAATTTGGGTCCCAACTTCAACGCCAAATCCATACAGTTAATGCAATCGAGGTGGTTCGACTGCTTTTTGGTAGCTGAAGTAGCCAGAAAAATTGTTGATCCTGAGAGTTTGTCCATGTTTCCGAGCAAAATGACTAGAACATCAGCATCCGAAGCTTTTATTACAATTCTGGAGCCTGGTGTAACCTTATAAGCATGAAAAACAATTCTCGTGTCTGCCTCTTCATGGTAGCATGTATAATCGACTTCTTCAGCTTTTTTAATGCTATTTTCATGAGCTTGGTAGGAGTAACAGAGATGTTCAACAGTTAAAAATATTTTTTTGTTTTGTATTATTGACAGCAAATTTTTGTTTTTCCAATAATCAGCCAAAAAGTGAACTAAAGCATCTTTGAAACGATAATTTTTAAGGCTTTGTCCAAAATCGTTGGTTCTGGTTTGTTGAGGTCCTGTAATGTTATAAGGGATATCAAACTCATTTCGACTTTGGCGTTCGGAATCCTTGATGGAAGGTGACAAATATCGGTCGAATACTAAATGGATTTCCGCAGCTTCTGATGCACAAATTTTCATAAGAATTGTTTCCGCAACTTTCCCAAATGTTTGTGGCAACGAGTTTCCAATTAAGTGCAAATAATAAAAACCATCTATGATTTCGACATTATTATTGGCGGGCTCAACCATTTCGATTTGAGATTTTAAACTGTTCGCAAATTTGGATTTGGGAGTTTTCAACATTTCACCAGTATATTGGAAAAGTGCAGGCGGCATTGGTGCCAGGGGAAAGCTCAAACAATATTCCAGATTAATTTTCTTCTTCATACTTATAGCCAGGAGTCTCCCAAAAATGTCTCGTTCCATTTTAAGCAATACTTTTTTATTTCTGTCTTTAGTCATAAGAACTTTAGTCGAGCATTGAGAAGCAAAATTCATGATTTTGTTGCGTTTAATTGGTTTTTCGAATCTATCGGGAGTTGAAGAACAATCGGAAATGAATTCGAGCTTTTGTTGATTGCCGGCTGTTTTGACGTTCAGAAGGAAATCGGTAACTTCTGGCGATGTAGCCTTACCAGTCGAAATGTTAAACAGCAATTTTTTATCGATAGTATCATCGAATGGATCTATCACTTCTTTGATTGCCTTAATTATATTATCGAGACTTTCTCTGTCTTTTTTTATTTTACTTTTCTGCAAAGAAAGTGACGTATCATCTTTTTTGGTGAGTCCAATATTTTCTTTAACTGTTGTCAGTATTTTCGTCCTCATACTGTGGCTGAGCGCCCATCTTTGACGCGCAGATATTGAGTCAACAGCAAGGTTATCAGTTAATTGATTGCTAGCATCAGCGTTGATGGTTTGCTCTAGTGTCAAGTCGACCGGTGATCGAGCAAATTTTGCGGGTGTTCTTTTGATTCCAAAGGCGCCTCGACGAAATTCATCTACCAAAGACGATTTTTTATCATATAAGTCGCTCAAATTACTTAAGTACAATAGGGCCCATCGGGCATAGTTGGGCTGGTTAAGCGAAAAAAATAAATCAATCATGTTATAAATTGAGTCCTTATATAATTCCAAATTACTGCTGCGGATGCTCCTTGAAAACCGAAAGAATAAATTAATTAGCTCACAATACTGATAGTAAAATTGAGCAGTTTTGCCTTTTTCACCCATCAAAGTCTGCCGGCTGAATACTTTGTACCCATTCAGAATACGAGTTAATATATCGGGTAAATCGATTACCTCGTTGATGTCACATGAATTTTCATCTGTTGTTTTTTGCATTTGCTTTTGTAATAAATCGGTCAACATTTCTGGAGTCGTATTTGTTGTGCTTAAATATTGCTCAAAGTGCAGTATTTGAAATGCAGCAGCCATTAGAGGGTGTAAACGTTTACAACGATTGAAATGTTTACTATCTAAGAAACTGTTCATTGAGCCGCTAGCTAAAACTTCTGCTCTAACCAGTACTTCTACCATTCCACTGCAATCGATATATTTTCCAATTGCTTTAAAAAATGCCATCTCCATGTGAAATGCTCCTAGGTTCACAAACACTTTATCAAATTTCGGCTTTTCTTTATCTTGTATTTTCATAGCCATTTTAGCTATAGCCAAATCATACGTGACAATTATCTGCTCCTGTTGGCATTTATCAGCAATTTTCCTTGCCATGATTAGTGTTTCATTTACTATGGCATAAGACGTTGGAGACGAATTAATTGGAGGCAAATACTCGATTTTCTGCTCTTCACTATGATCAGTTGATATCAAGCAATTGTAACCTAACCACATAGGAACACAATCCAATTTCGATAATGACATAACCCATAAAAGATCTTTATCTATTGCTTCTTCTCTAGCGCCTTGACATAAATCGATGATATTTGTGAACGAATCTACAGGAAGCAGCTGTAAGTTTGTTTTTGGTTTTGAATAATATGGTCTGATATCCCGTGAAATTTCATTAAATCGTCGTCTTTTACGTAACGGACCTTGTTCATTGGCACTTACTTCTGGTTCTGATGTAGTTGTAGCATCAAGATTATCGAAACGATCACTAGTAAATTGGTATATTATACCAACAGTATCGTGCATGGTGTCTTTCCCGGAAGTGGTATCAACGAAGCGGTCAAAATTATCAAAAGCAACATGAGTGCTGAGTCCATTTGTTGCTATGATACCTGTTGGTATTACAGCGCTTTTTTTCAATTGACATGTAAGTCATTTCAGTTTCAAATTCTTCAGCTAAATTATAACCAATTGAATGGCCATATCTATTAAGTATTGTAATAACTTGCCGAGAGTTGGTTAACGACTTCATTGCCAGTCCTAGAGTTAAGTTTTTCGCCGGCTTACATCTTCCCTTGGTAACAGCGTATATTATGTCACTGCATATAGAATTTATTATTGTTGTAGTTGAGTGAGCATTTTCTTCGCAAACGTTAGGCCCGTTAACAAGATTGTGTATAAAATTAAATAACTCCTTAGGAATTTTGCATTCTCCTTGTATGATATCTTCGGCAGTTAAATGTCTTGGGAGAGGATGAGAATCAATATTCTTGATGCAACTTCTCAAATCGTATGCAACATCTTCAAATTTATGATCTTCTTTACTTTCCAGAAATGTAGTATTACTTGCCATAATAGAGATGTCAATATCCGTTTTATAAATAATTTTTTGATGACGTGGCCCAGTAGATGCTTCAATGGTCACAAGATCACCAAAGATTTTTTCAATTTTTTTTCTGTAGCGTTTCAGCTCGATAATCTTTGATGTAATCAAAATCTATTTCAGAATCGCCAAACTCCAATAATAAAGCCTGGTATCTTCGAAAAAGTTGAGCGAAATACATCACTTCATTATTTTCAATTATTTCTTCTACAATAAAACTTTTTAGCGAATCAAAAGCCCATTTGTGTATACTACGATATTGCTGGTTACTTGAATCTTTATATTCTTCAGTGGATCGTCTTTCTTTGGTCAAATAAAATGCGTAGCAAGACTGATGATAAGCAATAGTCTGGTTTTCAAGCTTCGACAAGATTTGCGAATCATCAAGCTTTCTAGCTACTTGTTTTATCTGTTGAGTTACATGATCACCCTGAGGGAATTTAAGATTTTGTTTCTTTTTCCCGGAATTTTTTCTGACGCAATTGCAAAACAAGCATGTCGTTATGATGGAGGACGATGCTGTTGATGTTGATGGTCCCTAAAAAATAATAAAATTCAATTTAAAAACAGAAATTCACTAAAAAAAATGTATAGGTATGTATATTATTTTTTTTATTTTTTTTTTTTTTTAGCTTCTATTAATGTAAATAAATATCAAAACATTGCCGTACCTCATCCAAATCCGTTAAAGTATTGGATGTGACATCAGCATTACGTTTTCCACCTTTAATAGCTGCTCCACTACCAGAATCTAGGCATTCTATACCTTCATCAGCAATAGAAGTATTGACCTGCTCCTAGAAGTAATTTTTTATATATGTAATGCTATTGTTTGGTTTTCATTTTATGATCCTTCAAAAAAAAAAAATTTTCAAGCATTTAATTTGATAACACGTTAGATAAAAATGAATATTCAACAAACGTTAAGATTATATAATTTCGGAAAGAATAATATAATATGTACCTACTTACTGTATAATCTGTAGAAAAAACTTCAAATTCTTCATTGTATGTATTTTTTAAAACAGTTACTTTTTTGTAACATGGTTTGTGGTAGCCTACAAGGTCGACAGCTGCTTCAGTTAGTTCAACATTACTATATTTAAAATTCTTTTTTTTCCGAAAAGCTAACTTTAAAGAGCAATTTTTAAAAGTTTCATTAGTAAAATCACTCAACACAGAATTGGCGGAGCCACACAGAAAACACGTTTTAGGCATTTTTTACACAATAATACCAAACAACACGTATTGCAACTCCAAAATAAAATTGTATCAATCAAGCTTTTAAAATCGTTGTATGAGAACAAGAGTTTTAGATAGATAAAATATTTGCATTGAAACATAAGCATAAACATACTACAAACAATATTGATTGTAGAAATAAGAAACAAGTAATTTAGCTACAGTAGATTCCTAATACATAAATGGCTTCTACAAATAACGTTCATTCGTCTTCTGCAAACGATATCTAAAAATCTACTTATCCGATTGCATCTAAATTCGGTACACTTATTCTGTAATTCTCTTATAATCTGAAGACGTTGGTCTCATACTTATAAGATAATTAGTTTCGGAGTTATTAAAGAAAGAAGAAAAAAAATTAAAAAAATTTATACTTTACTCGCGTTTCTTTAAAGTTCGGCAACCCTGATTAGGACCAAGTTTTTTGCAGGCAACCCTATATCTTCGTGTTCGCAATAAAAGTACGCTTCTATTGATATCAAATTTTTTTTATTATCAAGCCGGTGAAGGTAACTGATTTTGACACACCCTTTTAAGCCTGGCAACCCATAGTTTGTCCAGGCTAAGAATAGGCAACCCAACCTCGGCACATTCTATACGTTTGAAACTTTAAGTCAGGGTACAAATTTTCTTATTATCATGATGTTGCAATTTTCGATAAAATATCATTTTTTAAAAAATAATTAAAAATAGTCTGTCCAGGATTTTTTTAGGCAACCTACTCTTAACATATTTTCGAATGTACTAAATTTGTTTTAAAATATGTTTCATGTTATTATCAGCTCGGTGAAGGTCCTTCTAGGGTCGGATCTCGTACTACAAGTTTTATTTCAAAGATGTTCCTAATAAGAAAATCCAGTGGGGGAGTTCGTCCTATTTTCGATCTGAGAGCGCTGAACAACTATGTAACAGAAAAGACTTTCAAACTGATCTCTCACGCCTCCGTCCCAGAATTTATACAGCCAAAAGATTGGATGGCAAAGATAGATTTATCAAAGGCATACTTTCATGTGCCAATAGCAGAAAGCCATCGACACTTTTTGAGAGTAGTGTACAGAGGCGAACTCTTACAACTTACATGCCTCCCATTTGGCCTGTCGTCAGCTCCCAGGCTGTTTTCAACCCTAACTTGTTGGATCGCGGAGATTCTTCGAAACAGAGGTATCCGAGTTTTAGTTTACCTGGACGACTTCCTTTTGGTAGGTCAAGATTTGCCCAAGCTTACAGTTCAGGTCGCGGAGACTGTAGAACTTTTAAAGGCCCTCGGATGGGTGATAAATTTAAAAAAATCGGTCGTCATACCAAATCAGGCTATGGAGTTTCTGGGTATTCAGTGGGATTTGAAAGTGAATCGTA
Organism: Sphaerophoria taeniata; assembly: GCA_943590905.1. Lineage (NCBI taxonomy): Eukaryota > Metazoa > Arthropoda > Insecta > Diptera > Syrphidae > Sphaerophoria > Sphaerophoria taeniata. The sequence goes on from OX016540.1 coordinate 124,359,314, forward strand.
TGAGTATTCCAGAGATAAGACTCTCTCTTCAGGCATTGGTTCAAAAGAAATTTTGCAACCTGAAAAGACTTCAGAAGCTTTTGTGACAGCTGAACTTTGCATGTTTTGTAATACCAAGGGGCAGATTAAACTGTCGCTGCCTTCAGATCTTCCTTCGAAGATTCAACAGACGTGTGAGACATATACTCCCCATCCCTCGGAGGGCCATGGAGGAGATCACTTGGTGGCTCGGAGCCAAAGACAAGTTCTCACCAATTCACAAACCGGCAATAACAAACTTTTTGGTAACAGATGCGGCAGCCTCAGGTTGGGGTGCTCAATTGGACGACACTGCCATGTCAGGTCGATGGTCAAGAAAACAGGTAAGGTGGCACTCCAATATGAAAGAGATGTATGCGGTGTACAGAGCTATAAGTGCCCGAGCGGATCGGCTGTGGGGCTCGCACATCTTGCTTCAGACAGACAATCGTACTCTCGTGGCTTACATTCGCAAGGAGGAGGGAACCAGGTCTATTGGTCTATTAGATCTAACTTATCAGATTCTTCACCTCGTAGATCAGTTCAATATAACCATATCTGCTTTCTACCTTCCGGGAAGGTACAATGGCATAGCAGACCGACTTTCAAGGGGTCGATCTATACCCGAATGGCATCTTCTACCCGCAGCAAGGAAACTTATCTTCGAGAGATGGGGGGTACCCGACATCGATCTGTTTGCTTCAAGGGACACAGCTGTTGTCGGAAGATATGTGTCGATAGATTCAAGAGATCGTGCGGCAGAGTTTCTCGACGCATTCAGTCGCCATTGGAAGTTTCAACTAGGGTGGATATTTCCTCCACCAAATCTGATGCCAAAGGTGTTAGCTCACCTAAACCAGTCACAGGGAACCTACCTCATTGTAGCCCCCGAGTGGAAGCAAGTGTTTTGGATGCCCGACCTGAAGGCTCGGGCACTAGAGCCACCACTAGCAATCAACAACCTGCGGAAGGTATTGATAGATATGACCACCAGACGACCACCTCCACAGGTCGAATTTTTGAGCCTGAACGTATGGAGAGTTGGGGGTGGGGTAATCAGGTAGAGGCTTGGTCGAATGAAGAAAAAGAATTACTTAAGAAAGGGTGGAGAGTTTCGACTTTAAAGACATACTTACCAGCTATAAGAACTTGGATAGCTTGGTGCAAAGTAAATAATTTTAATGCGAATTCTCCATCTGGTCCCATTGTGGCTAGATTTTTGGCCTGGTTATTTTTAAAAGAAAACTATGCACCAAGTACTATTCTTGTCTATAAATCTGCAATTTCAACATTTTGTGGCCCGAATTTCTTAGTGAAACAGATTTTAAAAGCAGTATCATTAGCAAGACCTGCTACGAGAAAATTACAGACTTGGGATCCCCGGACTGTAGTAGATTGGCTGGCATCAACAAAGAGCAATGAGACCCTTTTTGAAGCATCAAGGAGGGCGGCTATCATCTTGCTGCTTGCATCTGGACGAAGAGTTCATGATCTAACATTGCTTAGAGTTTCCCCCGACAGTTTTATAGAGGGTAAAAACGAGATTATATTACATCCGTCTTTAGGTTCGAAGACTGACTCAGCCACACATAGACAGTCCAGTTGGCAGTTACTAGAGCACTCAAACAGAAACATCTGTCCAGTATATTGGTTAAGGCGTTTAATCACATTATCCGAGAAAAGAAGAGCAAGTGTGGATAATCTTGACAGTCTTTTTATAAGCGTAAAGGGACCAGTCAGACCAGCGTCAAGAACATTGATCGGCGGTTGGGTGCGTTCAGTTTTACGAGAGGCTGGAATAAGTGATACACCTGGTAGTGTGCGAGCCGCGGTTGCTTCACTAGGAACCAGAACCAACCTGTTGATGAAACTCTTTCAAGAGGAAATTGGAGGGCGGAGAATACTTTCAGACGACACTACTGCAAGAATATAAATCCTAATCATTCCGTGAAGAAAAACCAACTTTTTCAGAATTTTAAAGCAAAGTAAATATGAATTGAATTTTTATTTTTAGTAACCATACTATAGGCGTGTTTTTTCTACTACTCATTTTATCCACTCACTTTAAAAATAGAAAAAACTGTTATACTCACTTTATACACATTTTAAAATATTTTATTTAAACTGTCATTGAAGAAATCCAATTTGATAATATTTCCTCAAACACGGCAAATAAATGGATAACGAAACAAAAAATGAAAGAAATCTCAAGATAAGTTTTTGAAAATATTAATTTTGTTATCGGCACAGATACTTTTGCTATTACTTGACTCTTCAAGCGATGAAGATGGTAATGAATTCAATTTTTAACAAATGACTCTGCCCTTGATTTGCAAGATTAACAAATGACTCTGCCCTTGATTTGCAAGATGGTCACTCAAAAGTAGAAAACTTCATTGAAACTATAGATGCATACAGTGAAGAAGATTTCAAGTCGCATCTGCGGCTGAACCGCTTGACTGTTAATCAATTAACAAGTACAAATATCCGAGAAATTTTGTTCCAATACCTATGCCGAAAAAATATAATTTGAAAAAGGCCTATATATGTACATTGTGCATGTGCATGTTAAAAATAATGAAAAAAAAACAGTTTTTTATTTATTCAAAATTTGTTTTATTAATTCAATTTTTCTATCCCTGTATTCACAGTTTTGCTTCCATCTTTACGAAACACCTTGCAGATCCCGTTCTCTTTGCTTTATAAATACTTTTTTCGTTTGACATAAAATTTCTTTATTGATTTGAGCGCTGCCTGGATTTCAATATAAATATTTTATCGTCAGTATTCGTTTACTGAAAAAATATTACACAGTTTCGTTTGTTTTTGTTTCTCGATGAAAATAAAAAAATGAGTAGCTACTAAGTAATAGAAAAAACACGCCTTATGTATGAATTAAATTTTTGTTTTGTGTATGTAACAATAATTGGGGCTATTCGGCGAAATCTTTTATTCTTTTATTCTGTTATTCTGTTATAAATTCCCATACAAAAGTTTAAGTTGTCAAAAAATCTTTTATGAATGACAGATTTGGTATTCGGCAAGCCAAATCTGTTATTAAATCTGTTATGAACTGTCAAAAAATTCGAACATACTGAAAATCTTTTATAAATCGCCTATTTGGTATTCAGCAAGCCAAAATCTTTTAAGAAATCTGTTAAAAATCATAACAGAATAACAGACAACTTTTCGGGCCTTTTATGATAAAAGATTTCAATAAGAACTACGATTTCAGTTAAAAACAAATTTTTTTAATACTTAAATTTGAAGCGTGGAAGACACAGCTCGTTCATAAATACATAAAATGGTTATATTTTATGTTTAATCCCATAGTTTTATGTTTTAAGTGGTTTTAAGCATTTCCAGTGAAGTGAAAGTGGTGCATTTTAATAACAAATTTGTACGTATCGACAGTTGAGAAGGTTCGAGGAATTCTGCTAGATCTGTCGGTGTTTATTCGGACAGAATGGTCGTTTCAAATTGTTCCGATAGCCAGTGATGATGGGCATTTTTTTGGGTAAGTAACTACTGCCGTCTTAAGACCAACGTGTCTTTTAAGTTTTATTCATTATACAGGAATATCACTTTTATCTTTCAGAGGCGACGTTGTCACAATGGAGTATGTGGAGAAGCAGGGCAAAGGCTGCACTAAAACTATAGTAGGATGCAATTTCACTATGCCCCGATTCGGCCGCCTACTAAGGCAATCGTGCTGCATGTCAAATAATGCTCTGCAACTATCACAATGCTCTGGTCAATGCGCGCACATCCATTCGAATCGATCCAAATTCGAAAAGGAATACGTTCGCATTACCAAATGCTGCACCATCCTCGGCAATACCATCGGCACCGTACAGGTCACACAGATTGACAGATGAGACAGTCGAGTCAGGGTCAAGAAGAACGGTATCACATCAGCCGATGCTATTTATGTTCGTTGATTGTGCCTGTACTACAGTGACAATCTAGAGAAGGAATTTTGCACTTTGAACGTGCTCTGCAACTCGATCCGGACCATACAAAGGCTACGCTATAGCGGAGAAGACGACCACAGTCGTCTCGTATTAGAGAGATGTTTGCTTCCAGAGCATGCAGAAAGTCTGTGATGATTGGCAAGCCCTTGAGTAAATTGACAATGTAAATTGAGCAGCCTTAGGTAAGAACACATCTGAAATCAACTCGTACAGGAAAAAGATGTTTAATATGGTAATTTTTATAATTCGGTTTCAGAACTGTCCACATGGCCGGCCCACTATGTGAGACTTGATTAACACTGACATGCTGCTAGACGCAGAAGAAGAGGACAACGATGATGATAGCAGCGAACATTCTGACTTGTCGACACTGACGACACAAAAAAAGCAAAGAAAAATTTGTTGTATTTTCAAAAATACCTGATTTTTATATGTACAATAAAAAAACACCGTTAACTTTTAACACTTATCGCTCTAAATATATTGAACCCACTATGCGCCGCACAGTGGCCCGTTTCGGCTTTTTTGGTTCCAAAAATCATAACTCCTAAACGAGTTGAGATATTTCCACAATTTTTTTTTTATTTTGAAGGTTACACCCAACGCTATGAAATTGGTGAATTTCAAAATAAAAACATTACAGGGTGTTTCGGAAATAGCTGTCAAAAAGCTTAGTTATATTAAGTGAGATAAAAATGATTAAATGTGAATTAAACAAACAAGAAAACTCATTTTCTGGCGTAAAACAAAAGGAATTGAGGTTTAACAGTAGCGCAAAAAGTAAAACACCGATTTTAGAGGAACAGTGGCGAAAATAGTTTTTCTAATTTTTTTTATTTTTTTTGTAAATTGACATTAGAATAATAATAAATAACAAATTTAACAATAAGAACAGTTGAAATGTACGTATAAACATTAGATTTCTTGAAAACTATCATCTTGGTCCGTGGTGATATTCAATAAACTCAACATTTCCGGAGAATAAAGTGCTTTCATATCTTTTTGGGTCCTTACGTGCCTCAGAGAAAAAATAAGCGGATCAGATGAGGCTGCAAGCATGTTGTATAAGTCTTCATTCTGCCTTATTCTCGAAACTTTACAGGTATTTTGATATCTATACCTTTTGTAGTCCTTTTTTTTGGACACCTGGGCTTCTTCAGATAATTCTCCTAGGGGAAGTGATTGATACTCTATAATATCTTGACTGTGAGCCAAAATTTTGTGAAGAGTAGGTGTCAGTTGTTTTTCAGGATACTTTTGAGTCAACAGAGCTACTGTTGCTTTAGTATACTCCCCAAATTTAACAGCGTTCACACCTTCCCTGCAGTTCAAAACATCAAGTATTATTTTCAGCCTGGAAATAACCTCTATGTTTACTCCAGTTATTTGAGCTGTTATCTCTGATTGCTCGAAAAATCTTCTCGAAGTGTTCCCATCATTAGTATTTCTGAATCCCTGCTTTGGTTTGTCTACATCGAGTCCAAGCTGATTACGGAAACACGTTTGTATACTTTCCTTTCTTCTTTTTTGTGCTTCTTTGATCCCAATCGAAAAAAAACCTTTTTTACCTAAAATTTTATGATATCGAGCAATAAAAAATAAACATTTAATCCGATTAAAAATTAATACCTACATATAATCACTGAACATTTAATCTCCTTAAGTCAAAAGTAACTGCTAATATTTTATTATGGATATAATATAAACCCTTCAATTTAATTTTTTTATTGCCTACGATTTATATAATATTTATGAAATATCGTATTTTAAAATATTTCCATCATCAAAAACAAAATTCTGGTGAATTCATTCCCCATTTCAGATAATTTTTTGAATTTGAAAAAAAAAATTTTTTGTTCGAAAATTCTGGAACACCCTGCAAATGTAATAAATTTAAAACTCATCATATTGTTAGCCGTGAACATTTTCTTCGAAATAAAAAAAAAATTGTGGTGATATCTCAACTAGTTCAAAAGTTACAGTATTAAACATTTTATTAATTTGCCATTGAAAAACCAGAAAATTGAAAAAAAGTGCCTGCCATCGATTAATAAAATCGCTCTAGCTCAGTTGGGCGCAAGTTGGCGCAAATTATTTCTTCAGGATTATATTAAGAAATACTTCAGCTTTCATTATGCGTTGAGTTTTGCTTAATGCTTTTTGAAGCTTTTTTTTCCATGCAATGTAAAGTCAGAAAAAGGTACAAAAAGTGGTGTCCAAACAAAAAAAAAAAAAAAATATATATAGACATTTTTTTTTTGTAATATTTTTTTCAAACATATATTTTACCGTATTTGTTAATTTCAGAAAGAAAAAACAAAAATTCTTTCCCCACGTTCGTAATATAGCTTCTCAAAGTCAAGGAAAAGAAAAAAAAATTGTTTGTTATTAAAACTGAAAAAAAAGTTCAACTTTGACCCCCTCTCAAAACCAAACCGTTGGGAAAATTCAAAAAAAACTTCGGTTTCAAGAACTTCAAATATTTGTTAATTCAGCGAAACAACAAATTTTGAATTCTGGAACAACGAAAAAAATGAATTTTGGAATGACTTTAGCCTAAACGGGCCACTGTGCGCCGTCGATAAAATAACCCCCGGTAGTTGAGGATGCCAACGAAGTTCCTTGATTTCCTTTTGTCCCTCATGAATGAACAACAATTGTGGCGGAAGCTTGCTTGTCTCATCATCATTTTTAGACTCTTCTGATCCTTTTCAACGGCCAAACCCCAAAGCGCAATCTGATCATCGTCTCCCCCCGACGCCATACTCGTGGTAATGTGATCGTTATGGTGCTTGAATGTTGCAATTGGTTTGTCGGTACAATCGTTTGTATTGATAGCCAACCATTTCAGTGGCCACGGAGGGCATGCCATATTAAGCTCCAGCATAAGTTAGCTGCCAGCAAGCACATTTTGTTTTGACCTTTTGAAATAAAAAAAATTAAATTCAATTAATTTGGATTTAATGGCTTCTTAAATGACTAACTTACGGAAAAATCGTCGACGCAATCGCAACGCAACCACAAAAATTCTTCATCCAAATTGAGGGGAACGCGCACGGCAGAATATTCGCATGCGAGCGGCATTGATTCGTCATAGTAGTTCACACAAGAAATTGGCATTTTCTCCTTGCCACATGAGATGCCCCAATCGTATTGAACCACGATAAATCCATTCCGATCGACTTTATCCCTAGAACAACATTTGGACCAAACTGTAATCAACATCAATCACACGAGCATAAATCCACTTGCCATTGTAATCCACCAACCCTCTGCCCTGACCCTTCTGTGTCTGCACCATTGGCATAGAATGAATTCACGCGATTGATGGTGAACATCCTATCAGACATTCTCCGATGCTTGGCACACGAGCCGAACATCTTTGTGATTTACATACTGGAAGTAGCCATCGTGATAGAATACCAAATACCTAAATGTATTCCTTTGTGTGTCGCAATGTTTCCGGGATAGAATTGGGCTCTTGTTTTGGTGGTTTGTAAATATGTAATATCGGTAGGTGCGTACCTAATCGCTTTTTTCTTCCTCCACACCAATCATCTGCAGTGTTCTATCCAGCACCGTGCGTCGCCGCCGTCGTCTTTGTTGTTTTAACTTCTTCTTCTTCTTCATCATCGACGGCGACGTTTGCATTGGGCTCATCTAGAAATACCATTTTATGGCCAAGAAAACGAAAAGGTTTTGAAAGCTTTCTTAGGAAAATTGAATAATTACATACCCTTCATCATTTCGTTCTTGTGAAGTCCAATTGATAGAAGAACAAAACCACATATACTTGTTCTTGTAATCCGCCAAGGAGATTTCAGAAAACTGGCCATTGAAAACAGCAATTCCGGAAAACGCAGGGGCTGGTTTCTGGAAAGATGGCATCTTGATATAAAATAGATAAATTAAAACTGAATTAAATTGAAATTAAACTTGCCATCAGTCGTGGATATCCTTTTGCATCATTTATTTGCACAATTAATTATCATCACAAACAATTTAATTCATTTATGATAAATGACAGATTTCTTTTTCGAAAAATTCATAACAGAATTTTATAAAAGTTCGAAGTTCTGAATACCAATTATAAAAGATCTTTTATTTCTAAATCTTTTATGATTCATAACAGAAAATTCATAACAGAATAACAGAAATGGCAGAATAGCCCCAAATACTTATTATACAAGAAAAGCAACTTAGTTTGTCAAGTCAATATTATATCTCGGACATATGATGTAAAATGGACTAAATTGATTAAAATATACACTAATCAAAACAATTAAAGGAACACTTGAAAAAACTCAAAAATGGAGTGGATTTTTATAAGGCTTTATCTCAGTAGAAAAAAGTCGGATTGAAATGAAATAAAAAGTTTTTCAAAGGTTATTATTTTTTCTTTTCAAATTATTTTGAGTTAAAAAAGTACCGTTAGTCGTTTTTGCTTGAGCGTAAAAAATGTTCACTCAATTTCAAAATCGAAAAAAAAAATAAACTTTGAGTTCTCATAAAATGAGCGGAAATTTTTTTTCAATCCAACCAATCTAAGACTCAATTTGAAAATTTTGTTGGCTATAATTCACTGTTTGGTTCAGATCGCTACGATTTTTTTTTCTACTCAAAATATGGGTTTACGTGCAAAAACACAATTTTAATGATAATGAAAAAAATAAAAAAAAAATAAAAAATAAACAAATTCAAAAGAACAGAAAAATAACAAAAAATTAGACTTTCCTTAAAGTTAGAAAAAAAGTGTTTGGTAAGTTTGATTGATCGAAACAGAGAAACGGTTAATCGTATTGATGTGAAATTTTCACCAAAATCAAGGAAATTTTATGAGCTTTAATAATTAAGCCTCAGATTAGTTGTATCACTGAAAAGCACAAAATAACGGTAGTTTTTATGAAAAAGTTGAAAAATGCGTATTTTGGACCTTTCTTTAAAGTGATAGAAAAGATTGAAAAAAACAATATTTTTATTTTTTCAAAATGTTTTTGTGTAGAAAATTTAATGAATTTCTGTCTTTAGTTTTTTTGTAAGTCAATATTTAGCAGAGTTATTGGGGTCCAAAGTCAAAATTGTGTTTTTGCACGTAAACCCATATTTTGAGTAGAAAAAAAATCGTAGCGATCTGAACCAAACAGTGAATTATAGCCAACAAAATTTTCAAATTGAGTCTTAGATTGGTTGGATTGAAAAAAAATTTCCGCTCATTTTATGAGAACTCAAAGTTTATTTTTTTTCGATTTTGAAATTGAGTGAACATTTTTTAGGCTCAAGCAAAAACGACTAACGGTACTTTTTTAACTCAAAATAATTTGAAAAGAAAAAATAATAACCTTTGAAAAACTTTTTATTTCATTTCAATCCGACTTTTTTCTACTGAGATACAGCCTTATAAAAAACCACTCCATTTTTGAGTTTTTTCAAGTGTTCCTTTAATTGTTTTGACTAGTGTATTTTCTTTATGGGAATTAGGTTCTTAACTATTTTTTATTAGAACTATTTCTAGTTTTCATCATCATAGCGTTGTGTTCAAACACCAGCAGATAACAAACACGTCTTCAACAGCGATGCTGTGTTTTCACCAGGTAGATAATATGACGGTTTTACACTAAAATAAAACCGTTATTATTTGCCGGCAGAAAACACAGCGTCGGTCGCAGTAAGTTCCTTACTGGTGAAGACGCTATGAAGAATTTTACACCTGGTAGGCGCTTGCAGTGTTTGACAGCAACAGAACTGCCCTCTGGGTGACAAATCGAGAAACTTCGTTAGAGATTTAGGCTGAACACGTAAGATCTTAGGGCGAATACACAAAAGCTTCTTCAACAGCGACGCTGTGTTTTCTGTCGGCAAATGATAACGGTTTTATTTTAGTGTAAAACCGTCATATTAATATAAATGCAAAAAAAATAACAAATAATAAGATTAAGAAATATATAAATAAAACAAAGAAAAATTAAAAAAGAAAACTACAGATAAACGAAAATATCACGCCAAGGACTGGTATAAATTCATGCAAGTATAAGTTTCTCGCTGCTTGCGGCGAGGCTGAGTGATGCGTGTCATTGTTCGACCCGTAGATAACGGGGTGCTCTTCGATCGCTCTTCTTCAAAGATCTGGCTCGGTTCCGAAATCTAACGTAGTCTTAGTCGAAATCTCGTGAACTAGTTAGCAAGGGGTGAATCGACGAACGGAGGCCACGGTTCTCACGTGACGTTCATATGCCGACGGTAAGTAGCACTCTTGGTTTGGTTATAAACCTTTTTCTTTTAATTTTCAGGTGAGGGCTTAAATACTCTTAGGACTATACTATTACTTGGATTGCCCGGGTGAGTCACAGGCTTTTAACTTCTCCACTCCACATGGAGTCCTGATGTGGGCTTGCTGACTTTCGCCGCCCGACGACGTCGTTGGTGGTCGTCGCGCCGCTCTGCCTTAGTATTTTCGACGATCCACCCTTAAAATCAAAACACATTCGGGTAAGCTAAAACTAAAAATCCTAAAACTATCTTTCCTTTAAAACACACCCTTGCTTTTCTTGATTTTTGTTTAAAATTCTTATCTACGGTGAGCTTATTAATTAAACAAAAAACACACTTTCCATTGTTAATTCTAGTTTGCCACTTTGCTTTCACTTGGCTGAGTTACCTCGTCACAGGTTTTACTAGCAATGTTCAAAGCCTAAGTTAGTAAAATCGATGGACCCGCTAACTATGAACCAGAACTCATCTTACGGTTATATCGTACCATGACTTAAATCACTGTTGAAGTCAAAGTCCAATTTCCTTTAAACTTACAACGGACAACAAAAAAAAAACCGTCACACTCATTTTCCACTCCATCGGAGTGATGTAAATAGTGTGAGGGGTATTTGATACGATCTAACTCAGTTGAGTGTGTATTTGACATAATCCACTCCAATATTTATTATCCACAAAAAAAAGAATTTCTTCCTTGCTAAAATCAAATAACTTCTCTATCCTTATCTAACCTATATCATCAATTACCAGTAGCCCTTTTCTTTACATGCTCTATCTCAATTTGCCTAGCCTTTATATCTCCTTCTTACAATATTTATTTTTTTCTAGAGCGAGATAACCCCATCCTGTCAAATCAAGCAATATCATCTCGGGCTTTCTTATTCTAAAAAAAAAAACAATAATTTGACAGACAACATAACCAACAACTACGAGATCGAGGAACAAGCTAGGTAAGTCATAGAATTAAAGTTTATTTAACTTATTTCCAAAGAAAACTAACCAACTTTCTTATTTTTATACCAATAGGCAGCCGTAACATCTTTCTTTGTAAATCAAAGACTAATTTCTATAAATATGTTTTCTTTCATTTCTTCTAAATATTTCTTTTTAATTATGTAGAACTAGCTGACCCGGCAGACTTCGGCCTGCCTTGATTTGAAGAATTAAATGAAACTCCCGAAGGTTTCTGGGATGGTACAATGAATTTTCAGCTGTTGGCTCCATAGTCATTCCAATGAATTTCAAAAACTCCTTGACGGAGTTTCATTTAATTCTTCAAATCAAGGCAGGACGACGTCTGCCGGGTCAGCTAGTGCGCCACAGGACTCATCTGTCAAATGAGCTACATATTAAACTTATATTTTCTGTAAGAGTTAGAGTCGCCTCTGTATGGCGCTAGGTGATATGTGTCCAAATTCTCGTAGCAAATTCTTTCTTTGGCCGGTTGGTGCGCCAGAGGACTCATCTGTCAAATGAGCTATATATTAAACTTATATTCTCTGTAAGAGCTAGGGTCGCCTCTGGCCACCGGTATGGCGCTAGTTGACATGTGTCAAAATTCCCTTAGCAAGTTAATGCTTCCATAGGCCGATTGGTGCGCCACAGCACTCATCTGTCAAATGAGCTATATATTAAACTTATATTCTCTGTATGAGCTAGGGTCGCCTCTGGCCACCGGTATGGCGCTAGTTGACATGTGCCAAAATTCCCTTAGCAAGTTAGTGCTTCCATAGGCCGATTGGTGCGCCACAGTACTCATCTGTCAAATGAGCTATATATTAAACTTATATTCTCTGTAAGAGCTAGGGTCACCTCTGGCCACCGGTATGGCGCTATAAACAAAACAAATCAAATTCCACTGAATTAAGATGCAATTAAGTTTTAAATGCAAAAATGAATTTATTCAACAATATTTCCATTTCGTTTTGAATTTTTGTTCATCAATTTGTGAACATAAAATATTTTGAAAGTGGCATCACTTTCGCACCAGAATTCGTTCTATATCCGCCATCTTGGATTTTATTGGACAATTCGAACTTGACACTTCGGGAGTATATTACCTTTGGTACTTGTATCATGGGTTTCCCCTCTTTATCTAGTCTGTGGCTTGTGTAATCTGTTTTTGCATTCTCATGTAATCAGAATCAGCTGCGTATATGTATGCACACATGTGCGTAAGTATACATATTAAGCGTGGCCCGTCAATTTGCCTAGCTTCGCGGCAAAATACCTTGGGAGGTTTTCTCTCTGTATCTGCTCTGTGGTCAATATATCGAATGAAAATATCGATAAATCAACGAAATTATCGATAACAATTTACAGATACCCAATTTTTATTTGCGTTTTTCTCGCACGTAATTCAATACAAATTAGTTTTTCCAACTCAGGAACCATCCCGGGTTTATGCACAACAACTTTTCCAAAGATTATTACATTATCAAATGTGTAGTTTATGAGTCTATAGGTAATATACATACCAACATTCATTTTTATATATACCTATAGATAAAAACAAATGCTTACTTTCCCTGTACCTGTACTAAATATAAGTTTAATACTTTCTTGTACGATAAACAAATAAATAAATTAAAAAAAAAATAATTTGTAAAAAAACTAGGTATATATTAACTGAGAATGATAAAAAAATTATTAGGTTTTAGTTATTAATTTATTTTATTTCTTATAATTTTCACAAAAATATTATTTTTCTTTTTAAGAGGTGACGCGTTTCGGACTCAGTCCATCATCGGGCGCCATATTTTTTGCCAATTTTTGCAAAATTGTTCTCTGACGCTTCGCTCCTATTGGTCATATTATATAGCTACAAGCCTTCCTCTATAAATGGATCATTCAACACAAAAATAATTATTGTTCAACTTGACTAAGCACTTCCTGAGATAAGCGCGTTAAAACGCAGAAAAATGAATATTTTTTGCCGTTTTTTCAACATTTTCCACAGATTCTTCGCTCCTATAGGTCGCAGCCTATTGTTAAGTAGCCTAAAGACTTCTTCGATTAATGGACTATCCAACAGAAAAAGAATTTCTGAAACAATTTTTATAATTGGACTAGCTGACCCCGCGAACTTTGTCTCGCCGCCCTTCAGAGCAACTCCAATAACAATTTTCCCTTTGAAAACCAATGAGTCTTCCGAGTTTTTCATCAAGAGCTTTCATTTTTTTATTTGAAAACCCATTTTGAAACAAAAAATTCCAAGCAAAAAAAATCTTATATATGTATGCTCCTGCTTACTACACCTTACATGCAAATAATTTTAAAGAAAATTTCCCTGAGTAGCATCTACAGACTAACACGAACAAAATAAATAAAAAATTTGCCAAATCCGTCCAGCCGTTTGTGAGTTACCTATGCGGTTAAACACGAACAGCGTTTCATTTTTATATATATAGATAAGTATATCTTCTGAAGATTAACATTTTTATGGCATGAACTGTAACGGCAATATATGAAATTCATTGGAATGACAATAACATACCAACTCAAAAACTTTCGTGATCACATGCAAAACAACTTTGCTCAAGATCATCACACGATCAAATACACAGTTTATGGTCATATAGGAGGCATACAGACAATCATTTATTTTATTTATCATTTATAGATACATATATACGTATAATGTATAGATTACTACTACTGTTACTACTAATTACCCCACAACGAAGGAGTATTCCCACCAAAGCACTCCCAACGAGAGACGACAGCGAATGAATTTCTTTTTTTGGAATCAACGGTGGTGTCTACAGTTTCAGTTAGGCCGAACTACTTGGTGAACACCTTCCGGTTTTTCCGGTTTTTCCGGCTCTTGTGCTTGGAGTCACATCAAGTGCCTGGTACTCCAGGTTGGGGGTTGTACGTAGGGGTGACTTCCCGACTACGTAGAAAAAGATTTAGTTGCGAGGCAACAACAGGCCTCGGAAACGGACGGATACACTGATGACGACCCAAGCAAATGTATTAAGGACAACGAAATTCGGATATGCACGTGGAATGTAAGGACCCTCAACTGCTACAAAGCAGACATTACCGCTATCCAGGAAATGCGATGGGATGGACCGGGCAAAAGGAGGATGAAAAACACCTAAATCACCTTTTTCGAGATTTAGAGCTAAATCTTCTTCTAAATCTCGAGATTTACCATACAAATTTTAAATCTCCTTACGAGGAGATTTAAAATAAATCTTCTATAAATCTCCTCGATGATTCCAGGCTGAATGATTCCATGCTGTAATAACGAATCAAACATACCTAATTTCGGGAACTCATTCAGTTGAATGTCTTTTTTTTCTTGACAATCGAAATTCAAATAAAAAAAAAATTAATGGGTCCATCCGGTGGTTCCCCGTCAGAGTGGATTTTTTTTTTTCAAAAATACATGCCATTCTAGGAAGCCATCCTGTCCATAAAGTTTCAGATTTGGTGGAAGAAAGCGTTAGAGGTAGGCAAAACAATATTGTTTTATTTTATTGTTATGTTTCATTGAATTTTGAAATTGAAAATTGCAAAAAATTGAAAAAAATAAGTTTTTATTTTATAAAAATCCTTTTTTTCCTTTTGTGAATTGTGAAATGTCATAAATATAACGGGAACATAAATCTTGCAAAAGACAAGCTAAATCTTATTGGGCCAGTGAAAACACTTCGAGATTTATTTTAAATCTTCTTCGCTAAATCTCGGATTTAGGGTAGGTGAAAACGTACTATTACCGGGAGCAACAACAGCGACTCTTTGGATGCGGAGTCGTCGTGGGAAGCAGACTCAGGTGTAACCGAATTATACTTTTTCGTGTTTTTCCTAAAAGAAATTTGCATGAATACAATAATACCGACGAAGATGACGACAATACGACACATCTATGTTCGTTTTGTATTTGAAATTTAAATGGTCTCGATCTCGACGAACTGAGCTGTCAACATGACAGGAAGGGAAATTTGAGAAGGAATGGGAAATTTGAGAAGGAATGGGAAATTTAGTTTAGACCAGAGGCATGGTTCCTTGGGATATTTTTTTGGGGAGTGTTCACAAAGTAGAGCTTGAGTTTATGGGCAAAATGAGAGGAAGATTTGCGATCGTGCGAGAGACTGAGACTCGAATCCTAGATCTCACGATCGAATATTTGGCAAGAGTTGCTGAATCTTCTCTGGTATGAATGTGCTAAATGGAAAGGTTGAGGAAGAGGTTTGAAGGTGAAAGACTTTTTTTTTCAAAGAAAACCTTCAAAGCTGTTACAAGGGCATTCGATACCGGTAAAGTCACGAAAACCGAAATTTGAAGTCATTTGAAGTTTGGTTTTTCATATTGAAATTTTTTTATATCGAAGTGGACTCTTTAAAATTACACATACCAGAAAAGGGAGCTAAATTTAACAAGGAAATAGTGGAATCCCAGGATAAATCCAGGTATTTAGTCGTGTTTTAGTTATTTTATGGGCAAATTTGCATATATATATACGTATAATGGACGGGACTTAAACCCGCATATATATGTACATATATATATGCATCCTATGCATATAATCGATAAAATGGTGCAATTAAGTGACATAAGTTATATTAATCCAGGAATTTCGAGGAAAAATCCCACATTTCCGACCATAGAGGCACAGGCGCTCAGCAAATTGGGAAATATCCCAAAAGGAAAGTCGCCTGAGAATATACCTCACCACATTGTGAAATTCAACTTGCGCATTTATCACCCCAAATTATAGAGGCTCCGGGGGCGTGATCGTCGCTCGAATCAGGGGGTCCCCGGTTCGAATCCCAGCGAAGACTTTATCTTTTTTTGTTATAATTTTTATATTTTTTTTTTGATTTGCATTAACCTTGAGTTCTGAAATCTGCATACAAAAGCTTTTAATTCATTCTTTTTGGCAAACGGCTTTATGGAAAGCGATAAAAGAAAGAATTTTTAAATTCAAAAATATACTTTTGACCGCATAGAAATCGAAAATTGTATAATTCGCTAAGTATCAAGTACGGTATACAAACAAAATTTCTAATAATTCTGGTGAAAGCAAAAGAAAGCCAGAATCCATATCAGCATAAGAAAGACTCCAAACAACTATAAGCAGCAGTGGCCACTTCTACGAATAGGGGTAAGTTTGTTTGAGTACAATTTACACATACTTTTATTTTGAAATTTTTTTTGTATGAACTTGAAATTTCGCGACTAAGTTAACAAAGTGAATACACTAATACAAGTATAAGTAGTAGAGGAATAGAATTTCCCTCTACATTGCAATAAAGCTAATCGAGCACGTATAGTGTTGAGTTAGATTTTCTTTTTTAATCGCATGATTGCCAACTCTTCGGAAATAATTATTAAATACTTTGCATGCATACTTTTTTATAAATTTTTTTTGCTTTATTTATCAATAGAAATTAACTAATTACATAAAAATAACCACAGAATAGAATTAATTGAACTGGAGAAAATTGAATTAATCATATTCTTAATGAAGTTTGTATTATTATTGATATCATACCGAATTATTGTGTTAATTTCCAATCATTAAAATTGAATTTGAATCATGAAAATGAATTATAATTGGAGAAATTATTGAACTACATGAGAGTCGTTAGCACAATGTGCCAGGACTAATTTTTCGATATTTAGGATGAGGGTGAGGAACAAGGAGGAGGACATGGGATGATAGAAAGGTAAGAAGAAGCCTAGAAAAGGGGTTGCTCTGGCGAGAGTAGCAACCAAGGCAGGGAGGGTAGAGGAAATTTACTCGCGCGTCTGTCAACATCTTGACGCAGGCTGGATTTTTTTTGTAAACTCCACAAGGTTCAAGATCCCACGGCCGAGCTAGCCTAAGGGAACAATTCCAGCCAACCGAACCAAGGCAAAATAGGAGGTTACAAATGGCGCCCAACGTGGAGCCCTCTATCTTTTAGATAGAGTGGCTGATTATTTTTCTGAGCCAATTCATTTTAATTCAAATAGTTTACTTTTAATTTTCATTTAAATTTCAGTCATTTCATTCAGTATAACTTCAAATTTTTGCTTGTTTTTTTAAATTTTTTTATTTTGTTTGCATTTAAAAGTCAATTTCAATTTTAGTTTCAAATTCAACTTCGTTTGCAGTTTTTGTTGTGAGTCCCGATAACTAGGTTGTTTTTAACTGGTATCGCGTTGCCACAAGGAAACGCATTCGAACAACAACATTTATACAATTTTGTGCAAGATTTGTTCGAGTCTTTGGTCATCCTCAATTAGGGTTCCCAATTGTCCGAGCAAACCGAACACAAAATATAATGCTGAAAGAGACCCGTTGATTTCAAGGCGTCTTCGGAGGTCCTTTCAGCAAGTCCTATCAAATTCTCCGAAGGTTTCAGATGCCGTCAAAGATTAAGGGTTCGTCTTGCGAAGTCCTGAAACCCGAGGAGAATATATTTTTTTCAGAAGTCCTTTTCAACAGTAGTATGCTTTATTTTTTTTGCTCGTCGGCTCATAGAACTACGGCTTCTTCACTCCAACTGTCATCCATTCTTCTCCAGAATACTCATCCTCATCCTAAAGAAATAAAACATTTTAAAACAAAACAAATTAGATTTTTTTTTCATTATTACAATTTTCAAATTGCAATATATATTTTTCAATAAATGTCAATTTTACATACACTTTGGTCTTGAACAAAAATTTTGATTTTTTTCCTGAAGTCTAAAGAAAAGGTCAAAATCTTCGATCGTAAGTGGACACCTCTGATTTTGAATTGCATCACGGGGTCCGATAATTTGAATTTTTTTATTCGATTAAGTGATACTGGAAGAGAAATTTCTGGATTAAAAAAAAAAAAAAATTATATTTTTTATCTTCACTTTCATATATTGTTTTGAAAGATCCTAGTATTTAAGAAATTGTGGATTTTAGATTTTTTACTTTTTAAGTGCATTTTCTAATTAAAATTTTTATTCTTTCCTCTTTTGGTAATAAGAATTTCATATCATTTTTTTTATTTCGTTTCTTTTAATTTAAATACAATATCGTTAAAGAATTTTGAAATTGAATTTTGTTTAAATTCTTTTTGGATATTTACGACTTATCAATTTTTATTTTGGATTTACCTGGATTCTAATATTTCCCACTCTTATTTTACTTAAAGTTCAGCCGTTAGATTTTTTTTGAAAAAAAATAGTTCAAAAAAACATTATTTTTCTAAAGCTAAACCTTTGCGTCTTAGAAGAGAGTAGCAAAGACCTAATTGTAGAACGCGACTTGCGTGGTTAATTATGAATAGTGGGCATAACCTTTCAAGTGCGGAAGATAGCTTACTTTATTTTGGCCCTCAGAACGAAGCTGATTTCGAAGAGTTTTACCGAAGGTTTCATGATACCATTGATAGGTTTAATTTAGACGCTTCATTTAGTTTTTCTGAAGAATTAAACTCTGTCATCTCCAATTCCACCTCGAACATGGCCGATCAAGAGGCAGGTCAGGATCCTGACCATAATGCAGGTCAGTTTCCAGAAGGAGTAGCAGGAAACGCTGAGAGGTTGGCAAATCAGGGTGAAAACTATAATGATCCAAATGAGGACCTTCTCGCAAGGATGGAAGGAACTATGATTCGATACCAAGCTCGAATTTTCCAACAAATGAATGTGTTCATGCAAGATGTGACGCAACGGCTTGAAAGTTTGCGCATACAGCCGCAACAAGCAAACAACCCTTCCCCATTAGAGGCACCAAGGTCTTCAATGAACCAGTTTCCTCAACCTAGTAACTCGAACGGATCTTCGACTTTTGTTGCCTCAGGTCCTTGTAGGTTAGAACGGTGGAACATCACTTACGATGGTTCCGAGAATATATCTGATTTTTTACTCAAAATAGGCAGAATGCAGACGTCATCAGCGTATAGTGATGAACAGATTGCAGCAAACTTTCATATTTTGCTGGAAGGTAGGCCTAATAAGTGGTTTTGGCGTTTCGTCAAAAAGAATCCTAACGCGGATCTGTCAGCCATAAAGGAAGCTATTAAGAAAGAGTTTGGCAGGATGGAGTCCGAGATAGATATATATATGAAACTAATGTGTCGAAAGCAGGAGGCGAAAGAATCCTTCGATGATTTTTACTCTTCGGTGTGTGGTTTAAACGACCGTCTAAAGGACTCTTTCGATGACAAAAAGCTCATCGAGATTATCCGGGGTAACGCTAAGGAAAGATTGGGTGAGATTCTTTTGTCAGCTGATATTAAAAATCTAGAACAGCTTCGGCAGAAAGCTCGCGAGGCTGAACGATTCCTAAACAAAAGAGTAGTTGGCCATCGATCCGTAAATGAGATTGCGGTGGAAAACGATTCTCTCGATGAAGAATCGGAGATACATGAAGTCGCGGCAATGTATTATTCAAGAAAGCCGGTTTCAACAGCCAATTACATCTGTTGGAACTGTGATCAGAAAGGCCACGCCTATCACTTTTGTCCATCGTCCGCCAGAAATTTATTTTGTTTCCTATGTGGAGCAAAAGGTGTCACCACAATCCAATGTGGTAAACATCAAACGGGAAACTTCCCGAGGGACGAAACGAGGAGTGGAGAGGTTCGTTCCTCAAGGAATCCTCCGAACCACTCGCAAAATTAAACACCCCTGATCAAACAAGTAACTTAAATGAAACTGACGAAGATGCATATCCGATTAAGATTTTGAAAAATGAAAAACCTAATGTCAATGTAGATCATTTTCATCCATATGAATCATATAAGCTTAAGTCTCTTCACGAGCGAAAACTAAATTATGAAAAGGTTAGAGCTCGAATTTTCGCAACCAACAACAAACCAATCAGTTCGCAGATCCAGAAATGTCGTCATCGCTTCCGAAAGCGAAAAAAGTTCCGAAAGGAAATAGTCGAAACTATTATATCATCTGAGACAGATGGCCGCATATACGCTGATGTACTGTTAAACAATGAGTCGGTGTTTGGACTCCTTGACAGCGGGGCATCTATCTCTGTATTAGGAAAAGGTTGTTGGGAGTTGGTCCGAAAACTCGACGTCAAAATTTCTCCGTACAATAATGTTGTACGGACAGCAGACGGCAAGTCTCATAATATTGAGGGGCATTGTCAATTAGAGACAAAGTATAACGGCTTGTGTAAGACCCTGACATTTTATTTAATTCCAAACCTGACGCAAAAACTATATCTAGGCATGAATTTTTGGCGCAGCTTCAATTTGTTGCCTCAAGTCAGTGAGCTAGCTGTAAATGTAAACTCAGATGATAGGGACGAGGAAGAAAATTGCAAGAGCGAAGCCGAGTTGATAAAACTTTCACCGGAAGAGACTCTACAATTAGAAAATGTAAAAAGGCAATTTCCCAATTTTGTTGTATTGGGGTTAGGAAAAACCGACTTGGGGTGCCACATTGTTGACACGGGAAACGCTAATCCGATTAAATCCCGACACTATCCCCTGTCCCCTGTTCGTCAAGGGGAAGTTTACAAGGAGTTAGACAGGATGTTGGAACTAGGGGTTATCGAAGTCAGCAACTCTCCTTGGAGCTGTCCTGTTGTACTCGTCAGAAAACCGGGAAAAAATCGCCTTTGCCTTGATTTTCGAAAGGTTAACGAAGTTACCATTAAGGATGCGTATCCGTTGCCTCACGTCGAAGGTTTGCTAAGTCGTATAAAGGACACGCATTTTATCACGGGGATCGATTTAAAAGACGCGTACTGGCAAATTCCATTACACGAGAATTCAAGGGAGAAAACTGCCTTTGCAGTTCCTGGTAGGCCTCTCTACCAATTTAAGGTAATGCCATTTGGCCTAAGTAACGCTGGTCAAACTCTTTGTCGTGTAATGGACAAAGTCATTCCGAGTCATCTCCGTGATAACGTGTTTGTGTATTTAGACGACTTACTGATTTGTACTTCTTCCTTTGAGGAACATATGCGCATCCTTAAAGAAGTGGCAAGTTGTCTTCGTCGTGCTAACCTGACGATAAATCTCGAAAAAAGCAAGTTTTGTATGAAGGAGATAAAGTTCCTTGGATTTATTGTAGGACAAGGAAATTTAAAAACTAACCCCGATAAAATTGACGCGATGGTCAATTTTCCCGTTCCAACTACTGTGAGACAAGTAAGGAGATTCTTGGGTCTAACGGGTTGGTATAGGAGGTTCATTAGGAACTATGCCGATCTAGCTGCTCCTTTGACCAATTGTCTTCAGAAGAAATCCAAATTTAACTTAACGCCTGAAGCAATTGAAGCTTTCGAGCAGCTTAAAACTGCCCTTTCGTCGGCCCCGGTTCTATCTGAACCAAACTTTTGCAAACCATTTACCATCCAATGTGACGCGTCGTCTGAGGGAGTAGGAGGTGTCCTCTTTCAAGTGGATGAGGACGGTAACGAAAAACCCATTGCCTTCATGTCCAAGAAACTTAATAAGTCCCAAAAAAATTACACCGTCACCGAGCAAGAATGTCTTGCAGCTGTGTTGAGCGTCCGAAAGTTCCGAGCCTACGTTGACGGGCTACCCTTTACGATTATAACCGATCATTCGAGCCTCAAATGGCTCATGTCAATGAAGGAGTTGTCCGGCAGGCTAGCCAGATGGAGTTTAGAACTCCAAGGTTATAATTTCTCCATCCAGCATCGTAAAGGGTCGCTTAACGTAGTTCCCGATTGCTTATCTCGGATACACGTGGATGAAATCGCAGCGATTGGCGATGCCGGTGACGGTGGGATTTGGGAGGGTTCGTCGATCTCCACAGGTGGAGAAATCGATTTGGATTCAGCTGATTTCGATTCCGATTCATACACCCACTTGAGAGAGAACATTGTCCGAAACCAAGCGAATCTACCCGATGTCATAGTTTCGGGTAAATACATTTATCGAAGAGTTCGATTCAGAGAAGGAAACGTCAACGAAGAGGATTCACTTTGGCGCTTGTGGCTACCTGACAGTCTGACTGGCAAATGTATCGAAATGAGTCACAACAGCAAGCTTAGTTGTCACAGTGGTTTTGACAAAACCTATTCGCGCATAGCAGCCAAATATTACTGGCCTAAATTGGCAAAAGAAGTGAGAGATTACGTCAAAAACTGTGAGGTTTGTAAGATGGCGAAAGCTCCAAATGAAACTCTTCGCCCACCTATTGTTAGCCAAACTAAAACCGAGAGACCTATGCAACGAATTTACATAGATTTTTTAGGTCCCTACCCGCGTACCAAAAGCGGTAATGTTTTCGTATTTATCGTGGTGGATCATTTCACCAAATTCATGTTCTTTAAGGCTTTACCAAAAGCCACTTCAAAGCGGGTGATTCAATACTTAGAATCTGAAATTTTCCACACTTTCGGGACCCCTGAACAAATTCATTCCGACAACGGACGTCAATTTGTGTCCAAGGATTTCAGGGAATTTCTGGACGAGTACGGGGTTAAGCATGTGCGTACAGCTGTACATTCACCGCAGGCCAACATTTCGGAGAGGGTAAATCGAAGTCTCCTTAGCAAACTAAGAATCCTTATCTCCGAGCAACAGAATGACTGGGACATCCACCTGTCCAGTATAGCCTGTGCGTTGCGTTCAGACACGCACGACTCTATAAAATGTCAGCCCTACTTCGCTATGTTCGGTCAGAGTATGGTGACTCACGGTTCGACGTATGCACTGTTAAGAAAGGTTAATGCTTTACCCGATCCTGAAATGTTGGTCAGACCCCGCGCACTGAAATTTTCCTTGGCACGACAGAAGTTGTCGGAGAATTTGGACAGGGCATACGTTAAGTCCAAAACCCATTATAATAGAAGAACGAAAAACGTCACTTACCGGGAAGGGCAGGAAGTGTTCCACAGGAATTTCGCCCAAAGCAATTTTGCCCAAGGCATCAATGCCAAATTGCTTCCTAAATTCCTTAAATCCCGTGTAAGAAAAGTAGTGGGCAACTGCATGTACGAACTGGAATCACGGTCCGGTAAACCCCTTGGCGTTTTCCATGCCAAAGACATACGGCAATAAAAGCTGGAAAGAAAAATATAACTTTTCACAAAGCATCGAATTTTGTTTTGAAAAATTTTAAATGTACTTATCTGACGATTGTTGAACATAGTGCCCGTCTAGCATAAGTGGGTTCGCGTCCCACGTTGATTGTAATTGACAAGACCTTGTATTCGGTTGCTTATTTATTTATATATTTTTTTTTGACGAACAACATCCCGAACCGACACATAATATTAACGATATTCGCACAGTAGGACAAATTAGAAAAATTTTTCGGCATTCATGCTTTTGACGATAAACTGACCATCATAAACAACACTTTAGACGATAGAAATTGATCTTTGAAATACGAACTGTGATACACTTGACACTAGGATAATCGACTTCCACTTATTTATTTCCACAAATTGACACTCGTTTTATTTATTTATCTATTCATGTTATTTATTCACACTTTTAATTACGGTTCGTAATGCGAGTGCAAAATCCCGACGGCAAATTGAAATATTTTGGTTGTTTTTTTTGTTTGTTGACGTTTGGGTTAACGACCTCTTTTTCGATTCCCGAATACCGATAGGTTTAAGAAAAAACCAAAATGATGTGCCGTTGTTTTGTTTACAATTGAAATGAGCCAAGTTGATGCTCATATAACTTTCTCTTTCACACATGAACGATCCCGTTTTGTTTTTTTTTTGTGTTTACCGTTTTCATTGAAAATTTAATTGACATTATTTTTCACATAACTTTCTTATAAAATAGCACAAATGACCTAGACACTAGAAATAACATAGATTTGCACTTTGAGGAACGAACATTACATAGGAATTGCCCTTTAAAAAAATGTATCAATTGGCTTTCACCCACTCTCACAACTAAACACCAAGATTTGTGGACATACCGCCCGCACGACGTCCCTTCCGACCGAGGTATATCCGTGGGTTCGTTTGCATCTTTCTGACAACGTTTTTGTCAGAAAAAAGCAAAGCCCTGTAACCGAATTATACTTTTTCGTGTTTTTCCTAAAAGAAATTTGCATGAATACAATAATACCGACGAAGATGACGACAATACGACACATCTATGTTCGTTTTGAATTTGAAATTTAAATGGTCTCGATCTCGACGAACTGAGCTGTCAACATGACAGGAAGGGAAATTTGAGAAGGAATGGGAAATTTAGTTTAGACCAGAGGCATGGTTCCTTGGGATATTTTTTTGGGGAGTGTTCACAAAGTAGAGCTTGAGTTTATGGGCAAAATGAGAGGAAGATTTGCGATCGTGCGAGAGACTGAGACTCGAATCCTAGATCTCACGATCGAATATTTGGCAAGAGTTGCTGAATCTTCTCTGGTATGAATGTGCTAAATGGAAAGGTTGAGGAAGAGGTTTGAAGGTGAAAGACTTTTTTTTCAAAGAAAACCTTCAAAGCTGTTACAAGGGCATTCGATACCGGTAAAGTCACGAAAACCGAAATTTGAAGTCATTTGAAGTTTGACTTTTCATATTGAATTTTTTTTATATCGAAGTGGACTCTTTAAAATTACACATACCAGAAAAGGGAGCTAAATTTAACAAGGAAATAGTGGAATCCCAGGATAAATCCAGGTATTTAGTCGTGTTTTAGTTATTTTATGGGCAAATTTGCATATATATATACGTATAATGGACGGGACTTAAACCCGCATATATATGTACATATATATATGCATCCTATGCATATAATCGATAAAATGGTGCAATTAAGTGACATAAGTTATATTAATCCAGGAATTTCGAGGAAAAATCCCACATTTCCGACCATAGAGGCACAGGCGCTCAGCAAATTGGGAAATATCCCAAAAGGAAAGTCGCCTGAGAATATACCTCACCACATTGTGAAATTCAACTTGCGCATTTATCACCCCAATTTATAGAGGCTCCGGGGGCGTGATCGTCTAGGCGACGTACCACGTACCGCTCGAATCAGGGGGTCCCCGGTTCGAATCCCAGCGAAGACTTTATTTTTTTTTTGTTATAATTTTTATATTTTTTTTTTTGATTTGCATTAACCTTGAGTTCTGAAATCTGCATACAAAAGCTTTTAATTCATTCTTTTTGGCAAACGGCTTTATGGAAAGCGATAAAAGAAAGAATTTTTAAATTCAAAAATATACTTTTGACCGCATAGAAATCGAAAATTGTATAATTCGCTAAGTATCAAGTACGGTATACAAACAAAATTTCTAATAATTCTGGTGAAAGCAAAAGAAAGCCAGAATCCATATCAGCATAAGAAAGACTCCAAACAACTATAAGCAGCAGTGGCCACTTCTACGAATAGGGGTAAGTTTGTTTGAGTACAATTTACACATACTTTTATTTTGAAATTTTTTTTGTATGAACTTGAAATTTCGCGACTAAGTTAACAAAGTGAATACACTAATACAAGTATAAGTAGTAGAGGAATAGAATTTCCCTCTACATTGCAATAAAGCTAATCGAGCACGTATAGTGTTGAGTTAGATTTTCTTTTTTAATCGCATGATTGCCAACTGTTCGGAAATAATTATTAAATACTTTGCATGCATACTTTTTTATAAATTTTTTTTGCTTTATTTATCAATAGAAATTAACTAATTACATAAAAATAACCACAGAATAGAATTAATTGAACTGGAGAAAATTGAATTAATCATATTCTTAATGAAGTTTGTATTATTATTGATATCATACCGAATTATTGTGTTAATTTCCAATCATTAAAATTGAATTTGAATCATGAAAATGAATTATAATTGGAGAAATTATTGAACTACATGAGAGTCGTTAGCACAATGTGCCAGGACTAATTTTTCGATATTTAGGATGAGGGTGAGGAACAAGGAGGAGGACATGGGATGATAGAAAGGTAAGAAGAAGCCTAGAAAAGGGGTTGCTCTGGCGAGAGTAGCAACCAAGGCAGGGAGGGTAGAGGAAATTTACTCGCGCGTCTGTCAACATCTTGACGCAGGCTGGATTTTTTTTGTAAACTCCACAAGGTTCAAGATCCCACGGCCGAGCTAGCCTAAGGGAACAATTCCAGCCAACCGAACCAAGGCAAAATAGGAGGTTACAAATGGCGCCCAACGTGGAGCCCTCTATCTTTTAGATAGAGTGGCTGATTATTTTTCTGAGCCAATTCATTTTAATTCAAATAGTTTACTTTTAATTTTCATTTAAATTTCAGTCATTTCATTCAGTATAACTTCAAATTTTTGCTTGTTTTTTTAAATTTTTTTATTTTGTTTGCATTTAAAAGTCAATTTCAATTTTAGTTTCAAATTCAACTTCGTTTGCAGTTTTTGTTGTGAGTCCCGATAACTAGGTTGTTTTTAACTGGTATCGCGTTGCCACAAGGAAACGCATTCGAACAACAACATTTATACAATTTTGTGCAAGATTTGTTCGAGTCTTTGGTCATCCTCAATTAGGGTTCCCAATTGTCCGAGCAAACCGAACACAAAATATAATGCTGAAAGAGACCCGTTGATCTCAAGGCGTCTTCGGAGGTCCTTTCAGCAAGTCCTATCAAATTCTCCGAAGGTTTCAGATGCCGTCAAAGATTAAGGGTTCGTCTTGCGAAGTCCTGAAACCCGAGGAGAATATATTTTTTTCAGAAGTCCTTTTCAACAGTAGTATGCTTTATTTTTTTTGCTCGTCGGCTCATAGAACTACGGCTTCTTCACTCCAACTGTCATCCATTCTTCTCCAGAATACTCATCCTCATCCTAAAGAAATAAAACATTTTAAAACAAAACAAATTAGATTTTTTTTCATTATTACAATTTTCAAATTGCAATATATATTTTTCAATAAATGTCAATTTTACATACACTTTGGTCTTGAACAAAAATTTTGATTTTTTTCCTGAAGTCTAAAGAAAAGGTCAAAATCTTCGATCGTAAGTGGACACCTCTGATTTTGAATTGCATCACGGGGTCCGATAATTTGAATTTTTTTATTCGATTAAGTGATACTGGAAGAGAAATTTCTGGATTAAAAAAAAAAAAATTATATTTTTTATCTTCACTTTCATATATTGTTTTGAAAGATCCTAGTATTTAAGAAATTGTGGATTTTAGATTTTTTACTTTTTAAGTGCATTTTCTAATTAAAATTTTTATTCTTTCCTCTTTTGGTAATAAGAATTTCATATCATTTTTTTTATTTCGTTTCTTTTAATTTAAATACAATATCGTTAAAGAATTTTGAAATTGAATTTTGTTTAAATTCTTTTTGGATATTTACGACTTATTAATTTTTATTTTGGATTTACCTGGATTCTAATATTTCCCACTCTTATTTTACTTAAAGTTCAGCCGTTAGATTTTTTTTGAAAAAAAATAGTTCAAAAAAACATTATTTTTCTAAAGCTAAACCTTTGCGTCTTAGAAGAGAGTAGCAAAGACCTAATTGTAGAACGCGACTTGCGTGGTTAATTATGAATAGTGGGCATAACCTTTCAAGTGCGGAAGATAGCTTACTTTATTTTGGCCCTCAGAACGAAGCTGATTTCGAAGAGTTTTACCGAAGGTTTCATGATACCATTGATAGGTTTAATTTAGACGCTTCATTTAGTTTTTCTGAAGAATTAAACTCTGTCATCTCCAATTCCACCTCGAACATGGCCGATCAAGAGGCAGGTCAGGATCCTGACCATAATGCAGGTCAGTTTCCAGAAGGAGTAGCAGGAAACGCTGAGAGGTTGGCAAATCAGGGTGAAAACTATAATGATCCAAATGAGGACCTTCTCGCAAGGATGGAAGGAACTATGATTCGATACCAAGCTCGAATTTTCCAACAAATGAATGTGTTCATGCAAGATGTGACGCAACGGCTTGAAAGTTTGCGCATACAGCCGCAACAAGCAAACAACCCTTCCCCATTAGAGGCACCAAGGTCTTCAATGAACCAGTTTCCTCAACCTAGTAACTCGAACGGATCTTCGACTTTTGTTGCCTCAGGTCCTTGTAGGTTAGAACGGTGGAACATCACTTACGATGGTTCCGAGAATATATCTGATTTTTTACTCAAAATAGGCAGAATGCAGACGTCATCAGCGTATAGTGATGAACAGATTGCAGCAAACTTTCATATTTTGCTGGAAGGTAGGCCTAATAAGTGGTTTTGGCGTTTCGTCAAAAAGAATCCTAACGCGGATCTGTCAGCCATAAAGGAAGCTATTAAGAAAGAGTTTGGCAGGATGGAGTCCGAGATAGATATATATATGAAACTAATGTGTCGAAAGCAGGGGGCGAAAGAATCCTTCGATGATTTTTACTCTTCGGTGTGTGGTTTAAACGACCGTCTAAAGGACTCTTTCGATGACAAAAAGCTCATCGAGATTATCCGGGGTAACGCTAAGGAAAGATTGGGTGAGATTCTTTTGTCAGCTGATATTAAAAATCTAGAACAGCTTCGGCAGAAAGCTCGCGAGGCTGAACGATTCCTAAACAAAAGAGTAGTTGGCCATCGATCCGTAAATGAGATTGCGGTGGAAAACGATTCTCTCGATGAAGAATCGGAGATACATGAAGTCGCGGCAATGTATTATTCAAGAAAGCCGGTTTCAACAGCCAATTACATCTGTTGGAACTGTGATCAGAAAGGCCACGCCTATCACTTTTGTCCATCGTCCGCCAGAAATTTATTTTGTTTCCTATGTGGAGCAAAAGGTGTCACCACAATCCAATGTGGTAAACATCAAACGGGAAACTTCCCGAGGGACGAAACGAGGAGTGGAGAGGTTCGTTCCTCAAGGAATCCTCCGAACCACTCGCAAAATTAAACACCCCTGATCAAACAAGTAACTTAAATGAAACTGACGAAGATGCATATCCGATTAAGATTTTGAAAAATGAAAAACCTAATGTCAATGTAGATCATTTTCATCCATATGAATCATATAAGCTTAAGTCTCTTCACGAGCGAAAACTAAATTATGAAAAGGTTAGAGCTCGAATTTTCGCAACCAACAACAAACCAATCAGTTCGCAGATCCAGAAATGTCGTCATCGCTTCCGAAAGCGAAAAAAGTTCCGAAAGGAAATAGTCGAAACTATTATATCATCTGAGACAGATGGCCGCATATACGCTGATGTACTGTTAAACAATGAGTCGGTGTTTGGACTCCTTGACAGCGGGGCATCTATCTCTGTATTAGGAAAAGGTTGTTGGGAGTTGGTCCGAAAACTCGACGTCAAAATTTCTCCGTACAATAATGTTGTACGGACAGCAGACGGCAAGTCTCATAATATTGAGGGGCATTGTCAATTAGAGACAAAGTATAACGGCTTGTGTAAGACCCTGACATTTTATTTAATTCCAAACCTGACGCAAAAACTATATCTAGGCATGAATTTTTGGCGCAGCTTCAATTTGTTGCCTCAAGTCAGTGAGCTAGCTGTAAATGTAAACTCAGATGATAGGGACGAGGAAGAAAATTGCAAGAGCGAAGCCGAGTTGATAAAACTTTCACCGGAAGAGACTCTACAATTAGAAAATGTAAAAAGGCAATTTCCCAATTTTGTTGTATTGGGGTTAGGAAAAACCGACTTGGGGTGCCACATTGTTGACACGGGAAACGCTAATCCGATTAAATCCCGACACTATCCCCTGTCCCCTGTTCGTCAAGGGGAAGTTTACAAGGAGTTAGACAGGATGTTGGAACTAGGGGTTATCGAAGTCAGCAACTCTCCTTGGAGCTGTCCTGTTGTACTCGTCAGAAAACCGGGAAAAAATCGCCTTTGCCTTGATTTTCGAAAGGTTAACGAAGTTACCATTAAGGATGCGTATCCGTTGCCTCACGTCGAAGGTTTGCTAAGTCGTATAAAGGACACGCATTTTATCACGGGGATCGATTTAAAAGACGCGTACTGGCAAATTCCATTACACGAGAATTCAAGGGAGAAAACTGCCTTTGCAGTTCCTGGTAGGCCTCTCTACCAATTTAAGGTAATGCCATTTGGCCTAAGTAACGCTGGTCAAACTCTTTGTCGTGTAATGGACAAAGTCATTCCGAGTCATCTCCGTGATAACGTGTTTGTGTATTTAGACGACTTACTGATTTGTACTTCTTCCTTTGAGGAACATATGCGCATCCTTAAAGAAGTGGCAAGTTGTCTTCGTCGTGCTAACCTGACGATAAATCTCGAAAAAAGCAAGTTTTGTATGAAGGAGATAAAGTTCCTTGGATTTATTGTAGGACAAGGAAATTTAAAAACTAACCCCGATAAAATTGACGCGATGGTCAATTTTCCCGTTCCAACTACTGTGAGACAAGTAAGGAGATTCTTGGGTCTAACGGGTTGGTATAGGAGGTTCATTAGGAACTATGCCGATCTAGCTGCTCCTTTGACCAATTGTCTTCAGAAGAAATCCAAATTTAACTTAACGCCTGAAGCAATTGAAGCTTTCGAGCAGCTTAAAACTGCCCTTTCGTCGGCCCCGGTTCTATCTGAACCAAACTTTTGCAAACCATTTACCATCCAATGTGACGCGTCGTCTGAGGGAGTAGGAGGTGTCCTCTTTCAAGTGGATGAGGACGGTAACGAAAAACCCATTGCCTTCATGTCCAAGAAACTTAATAAGTCCCAAAAAAATTACACCGTCACCGAGCAAGAATGTCTTGCAGCTGTGTTGAGCGTCCGAAAGTTCCGAGCCTATGTTGACGGGCTACCCTTTACGATTATAACCGATCATTCGAGCCTCAAATGGCTCATGTCAATGAAGGAGTTGTCCGGCAGGCTAGCCAGATGGAGTTTAGAACTCCAAGGTTATAATTTCTCCATCCAGCATCGTAAAGGGTCGCTTAACGTAGTTCCCGATTGCTTATCTCGGATACACGTGGATGAAATCGCAGCGATTGGCGATGCCGGTGACGGTGGGATTTGGGAGGGTTCGTCGATCTCCACAGGTGGAGAAATCGATTTGGATTCAGCTGATTTCGATTCCGATTCATACACCCACTTGAGAGAGAACATTGTCCGAAACCAAGCGAATCTACCCGATGTCATAGTTTCGGGTAAATACATTTATAGAAGAGTTCGATTCAGAGAAGGAAACGTCAACGAAGAGGATTCACTTTGGCGCTTGTGGCTACCTGACAGTCTGACTGGCAAATGTATCGAAATGAGTCATAACAGCAAGCTTAGTTGTCACAGTGGTTTTGACAAAACCTATTCGCGCATAGCAGCCAAATATTACTGGCCTAAATTGGCAAAAGAAGTGAGAGATTACGTCAAAAACTGTGAGGTTTGTAAGATGGCGAAAGCTCCAAATGAAACTCTTCGCCCACCTATTGTTAGCCAAACTAAAACCGAGAGACCTATGCAACGAATTTACATAGATTTTTTAGGTCCCTACCCGCGTACCAAAAGCGGTAATGTTTTCGTATTTATCGTGGTGGATCATTTCACCAAATTCATGTTCTTTAAGGCTTTACCAAAAGCCACTTCAAAGCGGGTGATTCAATACTTAGAATCTGAAATTTTCCACACTTTCGGGACCCCTGAACAAATTCATTCCGACAACGGACGTCAATTTGTGTCCAAGGATTTCAGGGAATTTCTGGACGAGTACGGGGTTAAGCATGTGCGTACAGCTGTACATTCACCGCAGGCCAACATTTCGGAGAGGGTAAATCGAAGTCTCCTTAGCAAACTAAGAATCCTTATCTCCGAGCAACAGAATGACTGGGACATCCACCTGTCCAGTATAGCCTGTGCGTTGCGTTCAGACACGCACGACTCTATAAAATGTCAGCCCTACTTCGCTATGTTCGGTCAGAGTATGGTGACTCACGGTTCGACGTATGCACTGTTAAGAAAGGTTAATGCTTTACCCGATCCTGAAATGTTGGTCAGACCCCGCGCACTGAAATTTTCCTTGGCACGACAGAAGTTGTCGGAGAATTTGGACAGGGCATACGTTAAGTCCAAAACCCATTATAATAGAAGAACGAAAAACGTCACTTACCGGGAAGGGCAGGAAGTGTTCCACAGGAATTTCGCCCAAAGCAATTTTGCCCAAGGCATCAATGCCAAATTGCTTCCTAAATTCCTTAAATCCCGTGTAAGAAAAGTAGTGGGCAACTGCATGTACGAACTGGAATCACGGTCCGGTAAACCCCTTGGCGTTTTCCATGCCAAAGACATACGGCAATAAAAGCTGGAAAGAAAAATATAACTTTTCACAAAGCATCGAATTTTGTTTTGAAAAATTTTAAATGTACTTATCTGACGATTGTTGAACATAGTGCCCGTCTAGCATAAGTGGGTTCGCGTCCCACGTTGATTGTAATTGACAAGACCTTGTATTCGGTTGCTTATTTATTTGTATATTTTTTTTTTGACGAACAACATCCCGAACCGACACATAATATTAACGATATTCGCACAGTAGGACAAATTAGAAAAATTTTTCGGCATTCATGCTTTTGACGATAAACTGACCATCATAAACAACACTTTAGACGATAGAAATTGATCTTTGAAATACGAACTGTGATACACTTGACACTAGGATAATCGACTTCCACTTATTTATTTCCACAAATTGACACTCGTTTTATTTATTTATCTATTCATGTTATTTATTCACACTTTTAATTACGGTTCGTCTATTTCTATTAAGCGATTTAAGACGAAACACTTTCCGACGACACTTAATGCGAGTGCAAAATCCCGACGGCAAATTGAAATATTTTGGTTGTTTTTTTTTGTTTGTTGACGTTTGGGTTAACGACCTCTTTTTCGATTCCCGAATACCGATAGGTTTAAGAAAAAACCAAAATGATGTGCCGTTGTTTTGTTTACAATTGAAATGAGCCAAGTTGATGCTCATATAACTTTCTCTTTCACACATGAACGATCCCGTTTTGTTTTTTTTTGTGTTTACCGTTTTCATTGAAAATTTAATTGACATTATTTTTCACATAACTTTTTTATAAAATAGCACAAATGACCTAGACACTAGAAATAACATAGATTTGCACTTTGAGGAACGAACATTACATAGGAATTGCCCTTTAAAACAATGTATCAATTGGCTTTCACCCACTCTCACAACTAAACACCAAGATTTGTGGACATACCGCCCGCACGACGTCCCTTCCGACCGAGGTATATCCGTGGGTTCGTTTGCATCTTTCTGACAACGTTTTTGTCAGAAAAAAGCAAAGCCCTGTAACCGAATTATACTTTTTCGTGTTTTTCCTAAAAGAAATTTGCATTAATACAATAATACCGACGAAGATGACGACAATACGACACATCTATGTTCGTTTTGTATTTGAAATTTAAATGGTCTCGATCTCGACGAACTGAGCTGTCAACATGACAGGAAGGGAAATTTGAGAAGGAATGGGAAATTTGAGAAGGAATGGGAAATTTAGTTTAGACCAGAGGCATGGTTCCTTGGGATATTTTTTGGGGGAGTGTTCACAAAGTAGAGCTTGAGTTTATGGGCAAAATGAGAGGAAGATTTGCGATCGTGCGAGAGACTGAGACTCGAATCCTAGATCTCACGATCGAATATTTGGCAAGAGTTGCTGAATCTTCTCTGGTATGAATGTGCTAAATGGAAAGGTTGAGGAAGAGGTTTGAAGGTGAAAGACTTTTTTTCAAAGAAAACCTTCAAAGCTGTTACAAGGGCATTCGATACCGGTAAAGTCACGAAAACCGAAATTTGAAGTCATTTGAAGTTTGACTTTTCATATTGAAATTTTTTTATATCGAAGTGGACTCTTTAAAATTACACATACCAGAAAAGGGAGCTAAATTTAACAAGGAAATAGTGGAATCCCAGGATAAATCCAGGTATTTAGTCGTGTTTTAGTTATTTTATGGGCAAATTTGCATATATATATACGTATAATGGACGGGACTTAAACCCGCATATATATGTACATATATATATGCATCCTATGCATATAATCGATAAAATGGTGCAATTAAGTGACATAAGTTATATTAATCCAGGAATTTCGAGGAAAAATCCCACATTTCCGACCATAGAGGCACAGGCGCTCAGCAAATTGGGAAATATCCCAAAAGGAAAGTCGCCTGAGAATATACCTCACCACATTGTGAAATTCAACTTGCGCATTTATCACCCCAAATTATAGAGGCTCCGGGGGCGTGATCGTCTAGGCGACGTACCACGTACCGCTCGAATCAGGGGGTCCCCGGTTCGAATCCCAGCGAAGACAAATTTTTTTTTTGTTATAATTTTTATATTTTTTTTTTGATTTGCATTAACCTTGAGTTCTGAAATCTGCATACAAAAGCTTTTAATTCATTCTTTTTGGCAAACGGCTTTATGGAAAGCGATAAAAGAAAGAATTTTTAAATTCAAAAATATACTTTTGACCGCATAGAAATCGAAAATTGTATAATTCGCTAAGTATCAAGTACGGTATACAAACAAAATTTCTAATAATTCTGGTGAAAGCAAAAGAAAGCCAGAATCCATATCAGCATAAGAAAGACTCCAAACAACTATAAGCAGCAGTGGCCACTTCTACGAATAGGGGTAAGTTTGTTTGAGTACAATTTACACATACTTTTATTTTGAAATTTTTTTTGTATGAACTTGAAATTTCGCGACTAAGTTAACAAAGTGAATACACTAATACAAGTATAAGTAGTAGAGGAATAGAATTTCCCTCTACATTGCAATAAAGCTAATCGAGCACGTATAGTGTTGAGTTAGATTTTCTTTTTTAATCGCATGATTGCCAACTGTTCGGAAATAATTATTAAATACTTTGCATGCATACTTTTTTATAAATTTTTTTTGCTTTATTTATCAATAGAAATTAACTAATTACATAAAAATAACCACAGAATAGAATTAATTGAACTGGAGAAAATTGAATTAATCATATTCTTAATGAAGTTTGTATTATTATTGATATCATACCGAATTATTGTGTTAATTTCCAATCATTAAAATTGAATTTGAATCATGAAAATGAATTATAATTGGAGAAATTATTGAACTACATGAGAGTCGTTAGCACAATGTGCCAGGACTAATTTTTCGATATTTAGGATGAGGGTGAGGAACAAGGAGGAGGACATGGGATGATAGAAAGGTAAGAAGAAGCCTAGAAAAGGGGTTGCTCTGGCGAGAGTAGCAACCAAGGCAGGGAGGGTAGAGGAAATTTACTCGCGCGTCTGTCAACATCTTGACGCAGGCTGGATTTTTTTTGTAAACTCCACAAGGTTCAAGATCCCACGGCCGAGCTAGCCTAAGGGAACAATTCCAGCCAACCGAACCAAGGCAAAATAGGAGGTTACAAATGGCGCCCAACGTGGAGCCCTCTATCTTTTAGATAGAGTGGCTGATTATTTTTCTGAGCCAATTCATTTTAATTCAAATAGTTTACTTTTAATTTTCATTTAAATTTCAGTCATTTCATTCAGTATAACTTCAAATTTTTGCTTGTTTTTTTAAATTTTTTTATTTTGTTTGCATTTAAAAGTCAATTTCAATTTTAGTTTCAAATTCAACTTCGTTTGCAGTTTTTGTTGTGAGTCCCGATAACTAGGTTGTTTTTAACTGGTATCGCGTTGCCACAAGGAAACGCATTCGAACAACAACATTTATACAATTTTGTGCAAGATTTGTTCGAGTCTTTGGTCATCCTCAATTAGGGTTCCCAATTGTCCGAGCAAACCGAACACAAAATATAATGCTGAAAGAGACCCGTTGATCTCAAGGCGTCTTCGGAGGTCCTTTCAGCAAGTCCTATCAAATTCTCCGAAGGTTTCAGATGCCGTCAAAGATGAAGGGTTCGTCTTGCGAAGTCCTGAAACCCGAGGAGAATATATTTTTTTCAGAAGTCGTTTTCAACAGTAGTATGCTTTATTTTTTTTGCTCGTCGGCTCATAGAACTACGGCTTCTTCACTCCAACTGTCATCCATTCTTCTCCAGAATACTCATCCTCATCCTAAAGAAATAAAACATTTTAAAACAAAACAAATTAGATTTTTTTTCATTATTACAATTTTCAAATTGCAATATATATTTTTCAATAAATGTCAATTTTACATACACTTTGGTCTTGAACAAAAATTTTGATTTTTTTCCTGAAGTCTAAAGAAAAGGTCAAAATCTTCGATCGTAAGTGGACACCTCTGATTTTGAATTGCATCACGGGGTCCGATAATTTGAATTTTTTTATTCGATTAAGTGATACTGGAAGAGAAATTTCTGGATTAAAAAAAAAAAAAATTATTTTTTATCTTCACTTTCATATATTGTT
Organism: Sphaerophoria taeniata; assembly: GCA_943590905.1. Lineage (NCBI taxonomy): Eukaryota > Metazoa > Arthropoda > Insecta > Diptera > Syrphidae > Sphaerophoria > Sphaerophoria taeniata. Next base: position 124,395,822 of record OX016540.1, read on the forward strand.
TTGAAAGATCCTAGTATTTAAGAAATTGTGGATTTTAGATTTTTTACTTTTTAAGTGCATTTTCTAATTAAAATTTTTATTCTTTCCTCTTTTGGTAATAAGAATTTCATATCATTTTTTTTATTTCGTTTCTTTTAATTTAAATACATACAATATCGTTAAAGAATTTTGAAATTGAATTTTGTTTAAATTCTTTTTGGATATTTACGACTTATTAATTTTTATTTTGGATTTACCTGGATTCTAATATTTCCCACTCTTATTTTACTTAAAGTTCAGCCGTTAGATTTTTTTTGAAAAAAATAGTTCAAAAAAACATTATTTTTCTAAAGCTAAACCTTTGCGTCTTAGAAGAGAGTAGCAAAGACCTAATTGTAGAACGCGACTTGCGTGGTAAATTATGAATAGTGGGCATAACCTTTCAAGTGCGGAAGATAGCTTACTTTATTTTGGCCCTCAGAACGAAGCTGATTTCGAAGAGTTTTACCGAAGGTTTCATGATACCATTGATAGGTTTAATTTAGACGCTTCATTTAGTTTTTCTGAAGAATTAAACTCTGTCATCTCCAATTCCACCTCGAACATGGCCGATCAAGAGGCAGGTCAGGATCCTGACCATAATGCAGGTCAGTTTCCAGAAGGAGTAGCAGGAAACGCTGAGAGGTTGGCAAATCAGGGTGAAAACTATAATGATCCAAATGAGGACCTTCTCGCAAGGATGGAAGGAACTATGATTCGATACCAAGCTCGAATTTTCCAACAAATGAATGTGTTCATGCAAGATGTGACGCAACGGCTTGAAAGTTTGCGCATACAGCCGCAACAAGCAAACAACCCTTCCCCATTAGAGGCACCAAGGTCTTCAATGAACCAGTTTCCTCAACCTAGTAACTCGAACGGATCTTCGACTTTTGTTGCCTCAGGTCCTTGTAGGTTAGAACGGTGGAACATCACTTACGATGGTTCCGAGAATATATCTGATTTTTTACTCAAAATAGGCAGAATGCAGACGTCATCAGCGTATAGTGATGAACAGATTGCAGCAAACTTTCATATTTTGCTGGAAGGTAGGCCTAATAAGTGGTTTTGGCGTTTCGTCAAAAAGAATCCTAACGCGGATCTGTCAGCCATAAAGGAAGCTATTAAGAAAGAGTTTGGCAGGATGGAGTCCGAGATAGATATATATATGAAACTAATGTGTCGAAAGCAGGGGGCGAAAGAATCCTTCGATGATTTTTACTCTTCGGTGTGTGGTTTAAACGACCGTCTAAAGGACTCTTTCGATGACAAAAAGCTCATCGAGATTATCCGGGGTAACGCTAAGGAAAGATTGGGTGAGATTCTTTTGTCAGCTGAGATTAAAAATCTAGAACAGCTTCGGCAGAAAGCTCGCGAGGCTGAACGATTCCTAAACAAAAGAGTAGTTGGCCATCGATCCGTAAATGAGATTGCGGTGGAAAACGATTCTCTCGATGAAGAATCGGAGATACATGAAGTCGCGGCAATGTATTATTCAAGAAAGCCGGTTTCAACAGCCAATTACATCTGTTGGAACTGTGATCAGAAAGGCCACGCCTATCACTTTTGTCCATCGTCCGCCAGAAATTTATTTTGTTTCCTATGTGGAGCAAAAGGTGTCACCACAATCCAATGTGGTAAACATCAAACGGGAAACTTCCCGAGGGACGAAACGAGGAGTGGAGAGGTTCGTTCCTCAAGGAATCCTCCGAACCACTCGCAAAATTAAACACCCCTGATCAAACAAGTAACTTAAATGAAACTGACGAAGATGCATATCCGATTAAGATTTTGAAAAATGAAAAACCTAATGTCAATGTAGATCATTTTCATCCATATGAATCATATAAGCTTAAGTCTCTTCACGAGCGAAAACTAAATTATGAAAAGGTTAGAGCTCGAATTTTCGCAACCAACAACAAACCAATCAGTTCGCAGATCCAGAAATGTCGTCATCGCTTCCGAAAGCGAAAAAAGTTCCGAAAGGAAATAGTCGAAACTATTATATCATCTGAGACAGATGGCCGCATATACGCTGATGTACTGTTAAACAATGAGTCGGTGTTTGGACTCCTTGACAGCGGGGCATCTATCTCTGTATTAGGAAAAGGTTGTTGGGAGTTGGTCCGAAAACTCGACGTCAAAATTTCTCCGTACAATAATGTTGTACGGACAGCAGACGGCAAGTCTCATAATATTGAGGGACATTGTCAATTAGAGACAAAGTATAACGGCTTGTGTAAGACCCTGACATTTTATTTAATTCCAAACCTGACGCAAAAACTATATCTAGGCATGAATTTTTGGCGCAGCTTCAATTTGTTGCCTCAAGTCAGTGAGCTAGCTGTAAATGTAAGCTCAGATGATAGGGACGAGGAAGAAAATTGCAAGAGCGAAGCCGAGTTGATAAAACTTTCACCGGAAGAGACTCTACAATTAGAAAATGTAAAAAGGCAATTTCCCAATTTTGTTGTATTGGGGTTAGGAAAAACCGACTTGGGGTGCCACATTGTTGACACGGGAAACGCTAATCCGATTAAATCCCGACACTATCCCCTGTCCCCTGTTCGTCAAGGGGAAGTTTACAAGGAGTTAGACAGGATGTTGGAACTAGGGGTTATCGAAGTCAGCAACTCTCCTTGGAGCTGTCCTGTTGTACTCGTCAGAAAACCGGGAAAAAATCGCCTTTGCCTTGATTTTCGAAAGGTTAACGAAGTTACCATTAAGGATGCGTATCCGTTGCCTCACGTCGAAGGTTTGCTAAGTCGTATAAAGGACACGCATTTTATCACGGGGATCGATTTAAAAGACGCGTACTGGCAAATTCCATTACACGAGAATTCAAGGGAGAAAACTGCCTTTGCAGTTCCTGGTAGGCCTCTCTACCAATTTAAGGTAATGCCATTTGGCCTAAGTAACGCTGGTCAAACTCTTTGTCGTGTAATGGACAAAGTCATTCCGAGTCATCTCCGTGATAACGTGTTTGTGTATTTAGACGACTTACTGATTTGTACTTCTTCCTTTGAGGAACATATGCGCATCCTTAAAGAAGTGGCAAGTTGTCTTCGTCGTGCTAACCTGACGATAAATCTCGAAAAAAGCAAGTTTTGTATGAAGGAGATAAAGTTCCTTGGATTTATTGTAGGACAAGGAAATTTAAAAACTAACCCCGATAAAATTGACGCGATGGTCAATTTTCCCGTTCCAACTACTGTGAGACAAGTAAGGAGATTCTTGGGTCTAACGGGTTGGTATAGGAGGTTCATTAGGAACTATGCCGATCTAGCTGCTCCTTTGACCAATTGTCTTCAGAAGAAATCCAAATTTAACTTAACGCCTGAAGCAATTGAAGCTTTCGAGCAGCTTAAAACTGCCCTTTCGTCGGCCCCGGTTCTATCTGAACCAAACTTTTGCAAACCATTTACCATCCAATGTGACGCGTCGTCTGAGGGAGTAGGAGGTGTCCTCTTTCAAGTGGATGAGGACGGTAACGAAAAACCCATTGCCTTCATGTCCAAGAAACTTAATAAGTCCCAAAAAAATTACACCGTCACCGAGCAAGAATGTCTTGCAGCTGTGTTGAGCGTCCGAAAGTTCCGAGCCTACGTTGACGGGCTACCCTTTACGATTATAACCGATCATTCGAGCCTCAAATGGCTCATGTCAATGAAGGAGTTGTCCGGCAGGCTAGCCAGATGGAGTTTAGAACTCCAAGGTTATAATTTCTCCATCCAGCATCGTAAAGGGTCGCTTAACGTAGTTCCCGATTGCTTATCTCGGATACACGTGGATGAAATCGCAGCGATTGGCGATGCCGGTGACGGTGGGATTTGGGAGGGTTCGTCGATCTCCACAGGTGGAGAAATCGATTTGGATTCAGCTGATTTCGATTCCGATTCATACACCCACTTGAGAGAGAACATTGTCCGAAACCAAGCGAATCTACCCGATGTCATAGTTTCGGGTAAATACATTTATCGAAGAGTTCGATTCAGAGAAGGAAACGTCAACGAAGAGGATTCACTTTGGCGCTTGTGGCTACCTGACAGTCTGACTGGCAAATGTATCGAAATGAGTCATAACAGCAAGCTTAGTTGTCACAGTGGTTTTGACAAAACCTATTCGCGCATAGCAGCCAAATATTACTGGCCTAAATTGGCAAAAGAAGTGAGAGATTACGTCAAAAACTGTGAGGTTTGTAAGATGGCGAAAGCTCCAAATGAAACTCTTCGCCCACCTATTGTTAGCCAAACTAAAACCGAGAGACCTATGCAACGAATTTACATAGATTTTTTAGGTCCCTACCCGCGTACCAAAAGCGGTAATGTTTTCGTATTTATCGTGGTGGATCATTTCACCAAATTCATGTTCTTTAAGGCTTTACCAAAAGCCACTTCAAAGCGGGTGATTCAATACTTAGAATCTGAAATTTTCCACACTTTCGGGACCCCTGAACAAATTCATTCCGACAACGGACGTCAATTTGTGTCCAAGGATTTCAGGGAATTTCTGGACGAGTACGGGGTTAAGCATGTGCGTACAGCTGTACATTCACCGCAGGCCAACATTTCGGAGAGGGTAAATCGAAGTCTCCTTAGCAAACTAAGAATCCTTATCTCCGAGCAACAGAATGACTGGGACATCCACCTGTCCAGTATAGCCTGTGCGTTGCGTTCAGACACGCACGACTCTATAAAATGTCAGCCCTACTTCGCTATGTTCGGTCAGAGTATGGTGACTCACGGTTCGACGTATGCACTGTTAAGAAAGGTTAATGCTTTACCCGATCCTGAAATGTTGGTCAGACCCCGCGCACTGAAATTTTCCTTGGCACGACAGAAGTTGTCGGAGAATTTGGACAGGGCATACGTTAAGTCCAAAACCCATTATAATAGAAGAACGAAAAACGTCACTTACCGGGAAGGGCAGGAAGTGTTCCACAGGAATTTCGCCCAAAGCAATTTTGCCCAAGGCATCAATGCCAAATTGCTTCCTAAATTCCTTAAATCCCGTGTAAGAAAAGTAGTGGGCAACTGCATGTACGAACTGGAATCACGGTCCGGTAAACCCCTTGGCGTTTTCCATGCCAAAGACATACGGCAATAAAAGCTGGAAAGAAAAATATAACTTTGTTTTGAAAAATTTTAAATGTACTTATCTGACGATTGTTGAACATAGTGCCCGTCTAGCATAAGTGGGTTCGCGTCCCACGTTGATTGTAATTGACAAGACCTTGTATTCGGTTGCTTATTTATTTATATATTTTTTTTTTTGACGAACAACATCCCGAACCGACACATAATATTAACGATATTCGCACAGTAGGACAAATTAGAAAAAATTTTCGGCATTCATGCTTTTGACGATAAACTGACCATCATAAACAACACTTTAGACGATAGAAATTGATCTTTGAAATACGAACTGTGATACACTTGACACTAGGATAATCGACTTCCACTTATTTATTTCCACAAATTGACACTCGTTTTATTTATTTATCTATTCATGTTATTTATTCACACTTTTAATTACGGTTCGTCTATTTCTATTAAGCGATTTAAGACGAAACACTTTCCGACGACACTTAATGCGAGTGCAAAATCCCGACGGCAAATTGAAATATTTTGGTTGTTTTTTTTTGTTTGTTGACGTTTGGGTTAACGACCTCTTTTTCGATTCCCGAATACCGATAGGTTTAAGAAAAAACCAAAATGATGTGCCGTTGTTTTGTTTACAATTGAAATGAGCCAAGTTGATGCTCATATAACTTTCTCTTTCACACATGAACGATCCCGTTTTGTTTTTTTTTGTGTTTACCGTTTTCATTGAAAATTTAATTGACATTATTTTTCACATAACTTTTTTATAAAATAGCACAAATGACCTAGACACTAGAAATAACATAGATTTGCACTTTGAGGAACGAACATTACATAGGAATTGCCCTTTAAAACAATGTATCAATTGGCTTTCACCCACTCTCACAACTAAACACCAAGATTTGTGGACATACCGCCCGCACGACGTCCCTTCCGACCGAGGTATATCCGTGGGTTCGTTTGCATCTTTCTGACAACGTTTTTGTCAGAAAAAAGCAAAGCCCTGTAACCGAATTATACTTTTTCGTGTTTTTCCTAAAAGAAATTTGCATTAATACAATAATACCGACGAAGATGACGACAATACGACACATCTATGTTCGTTTTGTATTTGAAATTTAAATGGTCTCGATCTCGACGAACTGAGCTGTCAACATGACAGGAAGGGAAATTTGAGAAGGAATGGGAAATTTGAGAAGGAATGGGAAATTTAGTTTAGACCAGAGGCATGGTTCCTTGGGATATTTTTTGGGGGAGTGTTCACAAAGTAGAGCTTGAGTTTATGGGCAAAATGAGAGGAAGATTTGCGATCGTGCGAGAGACTGAGACTCGAATCCTAGATCTCACGATCGAATATTTGGCAAGAGTTGCTGAATCTTCTCTGGTATGAATGTGCTAAATGGAAAGGTTGAGGAAGAGGTTTGAAGGTGAAAGACTTTTTTTCAAAGAAAACCTTCAAAGCTGTTACAAGGGCATTCGATACCGGTAAAGTCACGAAAACCGAAATTTGAAGTCATTTGAAGTTTGACTTTTCATATTGAAATTTTTTTATATCGAAGTGGACTCTTTAAAATTACACATACCAGAAAAGGGAGCTAAATTTAACAAGGAAATAGTGGAATCCCAGGATAAATCCAGGTATTTAGTCGTGTTTTAGTTATTTTATGGGCAAATTTGCATATATATATACGTATAATGGACGGGACTTAAACCCGCATATATATGTACATATATATATGCATCCTATGCATATAATCGATAAAATGGTGCAATTAAGTGACATAAGTTATATTAATCCAGGAATTTCGAGGAAAAATCCCACATTTCCGACCATAGAGGCACAGGCGCTCAGCAAATTGGGAAATATCCCAAAAGGAAAGTCGCCTGAGAATATACCTCACCACATTGTGAAATTCAACTTGCGCATTTATCACCCCAAATTATAGAGGCTCCGGGGGCGTGATCGTCTAGGCGACGTACCACGTACCGCTCGAATCAGGGGGTCCCCGGTTCGAATCCCAGCGAAGACTTTATCTTTTTTTTGCTATAATTTTTATATTTTTTTTGATTTGCATTAACCTTGAGTTCTGAAATCTGCATACAAAAGCTTTTAATTCATTCTTTTTGGCAAACGGCTTTATGGAAAGCGATAAAAGAAAGAATTTTTAAATTCAAAAATATACTTTTGACCGCATAGAAATCGAAAATTGTATAATTCGCTAAGTATCAAGTACGGTATACAAACAAAATTTCTAATAATTCTGGTGAAAGCAAAAGAAAGCCAGAATCCATATCAGCATAAGAAAGACTCCAAACAACTATAAGCAGCAGTGGCCACTTCTACGAATAGGGGTAAGTTTGTTTGAGTACAATTTACACATACTTTTATTTTGAAATTTTTTTTGTATGAACTTGAAATTTCGCGACTAAGTTAACAAAGTGAATACACTAATACAAGTATAAGTAGTAGAGGAATAGAATTTCCCTCTACATTGCAATAAAGCTAATCGAGCACGTATAGTGTTGAGTTAGATTTTCTTTTTTAATCGCATGATTGCCAACTGTTCGGAAATAATTATTAAATACTTTGCATGCATACTTTTTTATAAATTTTTTTTGCTTTATTTATCAATAGAAATTAACTAATTACATAAAAATAACCACAGAATAGAATTAATTGAACTGGAGAAAATTGAATTAATCATATTCTTAATGAAGTTTGTATTATTATTGATATCATACCGAATTATTGTGTTAATTTCCAATCATTAAAATTGAATTTGAATCATGAAAATGAATTATAATTGGAGAAATTATTGAACTACATGAGAGTCGTTAGCACAATGTGCCAGGACTAATTTTTCGATATTTAGGATGAGGGTGAGGAACAAGGAGGAGGACATGGGATGATAGAAAGGTAAGAAGAAGCCTAGAAAAGGGGTTGCTCTGGCGAGAGTAGCAACCAAGGCAGGGAGGGTAGAGGAAATTTACTCGCGCGTCTGTCAACATCTTGACGCAGGCTGGATTTTTTTTGTAAACTCCACAAGGTTCAAGATCCCACGGCCGAGCTAGCCTAAGGGAACAATTCCAGCCAACCGAACCAAGGCAAAATAGGAGGTTACACAGGCAAAAAGTCTTGAGCTTCAAATGTGTAAGCGAACGCATCACGACTATCCGAATCAAGGCTAAATTCAGCAACATTAGCCTAATATGCGCGCGTGCCCTCACAGAAGAGGAAAAGGACGACATCAAAGACGAATTCTCGAATTCTACGAGCTCCTCGACAAAACATAATATGAGCAATGCTCAGCTATGACTTGAAGATTGTCCTCTGCGATTTTAACGTAAAGCATGGAAAAGAAGGCATCTTTGGCGGAACAGTCGGAAAGCACTGCCTTCATGACACCACTTCCGATAACGGATTCAGGCTGATCGATTTTGCTGCGGTGCGGGGCGAAATGTTGTAGTAGCAAGCGCCTGGTTCCCACTCGAGACGAAGCATTCGATATTTTTTGTATACGAGATTTATGATCTCGCATGCGATATTTGATTTTTTTTTGATTCAAGAATAGGGCCCCAGAAAAACAAAATCTCATCAGAAAAAATTAAAATTCGATTGGATAATTATATTCGGTCATAAGCTTTCGTCGAATTGCATTCATATTTCGCTCAAATAAAGTTATAAAGGGGTCAAATTTGGAAAACAAATTTTTTTCTTATCCATATTTCTGATGAGCTATAACCAGCCCCTTAACAAATCCACTACGATATTGGAGAAGGTAATCCAAAAGTCAACAACGTAACACTACCTTGCCGATAGTAAGAAAAATGTTCTACATTAGGCGTTTTTCTTTTTTACATCTGGGCTGGAATCACGTAACGCGATAAGCGATAGTTGATAATCAAAATCTGGGTTTTTGCTCTATCTAAGGTGATTATCAAATTGATAGTCAGTTATTTGCGATAATTTCATTCGACACCTATTTAGGTGTCGTTTTCAAATATTTATGTAGTTTTATTAAAAAATCAAATAAATATTGACATTGTATATGCTTATAATATATATTTAAACAATATCTGACAAGTTTGAAGCAAAAACAAATCAAATAATAAACCAAATCCGGTGCAACAAAAAGGTGTAAGATTGCAAAATTTTATTTTTGTCTGTAAATCGTGAACATACCTTTTCTAATCTACAGCAACGGTGGAGTAAAAATGTCAAACTCAAACATTTATGGCGGAGAATGACTTTGTGTACTTTTATTAGTGAAAAGTGTGACCTGGTCCTTAGAAAATATTTCATTCCCAGTCTGAATCGGGGTTAGGAAAAATGTCAAAACGGACGAAATTTTTTTCTCCGAAAACAGTAATACCAACAAATCAAAGTTTTTTTTTGATCAGCTTACATAGACCAAACAAAAGTTGATAATCAAAAACGATAAATAATTTTTGATAATCAACTATCGCGTTACATGATTCCGGCCCTGAACAGAGCTTGAACTGTCAAACGAAAAATTGTGTTTCTTTTTTAGTTCAGAGTGTTCAGAGCATCAAAGTTGTGTTACTTTTTTCGTTCAGAGCACTGATTCTGAGTGTTCAGAGTTCGAAACCGCGTTCAGAAAAAAGAGACCGAGCATAATGAACAAAATGCTGAGCGCAAGCGTGTTTTTCTCAAAACAATTGAAATGGCGCCCAACGTGGAGCCCTCTATCTTTTAGATAGAGTGGCTGATTATTTTTCTGAGCCAATTCATTTTAATTCAAATAGTTTACTTTTAATTTTCATTTAAATTTCAGTCATTTCATTCAGTATAACTTCAAATTTTTGCTTGTTTTTTTAAATTTTTTTATTTTGTTTGCATTTAAAAGTCAATTTCAATTTTAGTTTCAAATTCAACTTCGTTTGCAGTTTTTGTTGTGAGTCCCGATAACTAGGTTGTTTTTAACTGGTATCGCGTTGCCACAAGGAAACGCATTCGAACAACAACATTTATACAATTTTGTGCAAGATTTGTTCGAGTCTTTGGTCATCCTCAATTAGGGTTCCCAATTGTCCGAGCAAACCGAACACAAAATATAATGCTGAAAGAGACCCGTTGATCTCAAGGCGTCTTCGGAGGTCCTTTCAGCAAGTCCTATCAAATTCTCCGAAGGTTTCAGATGTTGGTCAGACCCCGCGCACTGAAATTTTCCTTGGCACGACAGAAGTTGTCGGAGAATTTGGACAGGGCATACGTTAAGTCCAAAACCCATTATAATAGAAGAACGAAAAACGTCACTTACCGGGAAGGGCAGGAAGTGTTCCACAGGAATTTCGCCCAAAGCAATTTTGCCCAAGGCATCAATGCCAAATTGCTTCCTAAATTCCTTAAATCCCGTGTAAGAAAAGTAGTGGGCAACTGCATGTACGAACTGGAATCACGGTCCGGTAAACCCCTTGGCGTTTTCCATGCCAAAGACATACGGCAATAAAAGCTGGAAAGAAAAATATAACTTTTCACAAAGCATCGAATTTTGTTTTGAAAAATTTTAAATGTACTTATCTGACGATTGTTGAACATAGTGCCCGTCTAGCATAAGTGGGTTCGCGTCCCACGTTGATTGTAATTGACAAGACCTTGTATTCGGTTGCTTATTTATTTATATATTTTTTTTTTTGACGAACAACATCCCGAACCGACACATAATATTAACGATATTCGCACAGTAGGACAAATTAGAAAAAATTTTCGGCATTCATGCTTTTGACGATAAACTGACCATCATAAACAACACTTTAGACGATAGAAATTGATCTTTGAAATACGAACTGTGATACACTTGACACTAGGATAATCGACTTCCACTTATTTATTTCCACAAATTGACACTCGTTTTATTTATTTATCTATTCATGTTATTTATTCACACTTTTAATTACGGTTCGTCTATTTCTATTAAGCGATTTAAGACGAAACACTTTCCGACGACACTTAATGCGAGTGCAAAATCCCGACGGCAAATTGAAATATTTTGGTTGTTTTTTTTTGTTTGTTGACGTTTGGGTTAACGACCTCTTTTTCGATTCCCGAATACCGATAGGTTTAAGAAAAAACCAAAATGATGTGCCGTTGTTTTGTTTACAATTGAAATGAGCCAAGTTGATGCTCATATAACTTTCTCTTTCACACATGAACGATCCCGTTTTGTTTTTTTTTGTGTTTACCGTTTTCATTGAAAATTTAATTGACATTATTTTTCACATAACTTTTTTATAAAATAGCACAAATGACCTAGACACTAGAAATAACATAGATTTGCACTTTGACGAACGAACATTACATAGGAATTGCCCTTTAAAACAATGTATCAATTGGCTTTCACCCACTCTCACAACTAAACACCAAGATTTGTGGACATACCGCCCGCACGACGTCCCTTCCGACCGAGGTATATCCGTGGGTTCGTTTGCATCTTTCTGACAACGTTTTTGTCAGAAAAAAGCAAAGCCCTGTAACCGAATTATACTTTTTCGTGTTTTTCCTAAAAGAAATTTGCATTAATACAATAATACCGACGAAGATGACGACAATACGACACATCTATGTTCGTTTTGTATTTGAAATTTAAATGGTCTCGATCTCGACGAACTGAGCTGTCAACATGACAGGAAGGGAAATTTGAGAAGGAATGGGAAATTTGAGAAGGAATGGGAAATTTAGTTTAGACCAGAGGCATGGTTCCTTGGGATATTTTTTGGGGGAGTGTTCACAAAGTAGAGCTTGAGTTTATGGGCAAAATGAGAGGAAGATTTGCGATCGTGCGAGAGACTGAGACTCGAATCCTAGATCTCACGATCGAATATTTGGCAAGAGTTGCTGAATCTTCTCTGGTATGAATGTGCTAAATGGAAAGGTTGAGGAAGAGGTTTGAAGGTGAAAGACTTTTTTTCAAAGAAAACCTTCAAAGCTGTTACAAGGGCATTCGATACCGGTAAAGTCACGAAAACCGAAATTTGAAGTCATTTGAAGTTTGACTTTTCATATTGAAATTTTTTTATATCGAAGTGGACTCTTTAAAATTACACATACCAGAAAAGGGAGCTAAATTTAACAAGGAAATAGTGGAATCCCAGGATAAATCCAGGTATTTAGTCGTGTTTTAGTTATTTTATGGGCAAATTTGCATATATATATACGTATAATGGACGGGACTTAAACCCGCATATATATGTACATATATATATGCATCCTATGCATATAATCGATAAAATGGTGCAATTAAGTGACATAAGTTATATTAATCCAGGAATTTCGAGGAAAAATCCCACATTTCCGACCATAGAGGCACAGGCGCTCAGCAAATTGGGAAATATCCCAAAAGGAAAGTCGCCTGAGAATATACCTCACCACATTGTGAAATTCAACTTGCGCATTTATCACCCCAAATTATAGAGGCTCCGGGGGCGTGATCGTCTAGGCGACGTACCACGTACCGCTCGAATCAGGGGGTCCCCGGTTCGAATCCCAGCGAAGACTTTATCTTTTTTTTGCTATAATTTTTATATTTTTTTTGATTTGCATTAACCTTGAGTTCTGAAATCTGCATACAAAAGCTTTTAATTCATTCTTTTTGGCAAACGGCTTTATGGAAAGCGATAAAAGAAAGAATTTTTAAATTCAAAAATATACTTTTGACCGCATAGAAATCGAAAATTGTATAATTCGCTAAGTATCAAGTACGGTATACAAACAAAATTTCTAATAATTCTGGTGAAAGCAAAAGAAAGCCAGAATCCATATCAGCATAAGAAAGACTCCAAACAACTATAAGCAGCAGTGGCCACTTCTACGAATAGGGGTAAGTTTGTTTGAGTACAATTTACACATACTTTTATTTTGAAATTTTTTTTGTATGAACTTGAAATTTCGCGACTAAGTTAACAAAGTGAATACACTAATACAAGTATAAGTAGTAGAGGAATAGAATTTCCCTCTACATTGCAATAAAGCTAATCGAGCACGTATAGTGTTGAGTTAGATTTTCTTTTTTAATCGCATGATTGCCAACTGTTCGGAAATAATTATTAAATACTTTGCATGCATACTTTTTTATAAATTTTTTTTGCTTTATTTATCAATAGAAATTAACTAATTACATAAAAATAACCACAGAATAGAATTAATTGAACTGGAGAAAATTGAATTAATCATATTCTTAATGAAGTTTGTATTATTATTGATATCATACCGAATTATTGTGTTAATTTCCAATCATTAAAATTGAATTTGAATCATGAAAATGAATTATAATTGGAGAAATTATTGAACTACATGAGAGTCGTTAGCACAATGTGCCAGGACTAATTTTTCGATATTTAGGATGAGGGTGAGGAACAAGGAGGAGGACATGGGATGATAGAAAGGTAAGAAGAAGCCTAGAAAAGGGGTTGCTCTGGCGAGAGTAGCAACCAAGGCAGGGAGGGTAGAGGAAATTTACTCGCGCGTCTGTCAACATCTTGACGCAGGCTGGATTTTTTTTGTAAACTCCACAAGGTTCAAGATCCCACGGCCGAGCTAGCCTAAGGGAACAATTCCAGCCAACCGAACCAAGGCAAAATAGGAGGTTACACAGGCAAAAAGTCTTGAGCTTCAAATGTGTAAGCGAACGCATCACGACTATCCGAATCAAGGCTAAATTCAGCAACATTAGCCTAATATGCGCGCGTGCCCTCACAGAAGAGGAAAAGGACGACATCAAAGACGAATTCTCGAATTCTACGAGCTCCTCGACAAAACATAATATGAGCAATGCTCAGCTATGACTTGAAGATTGTCCTCTGCGATTTTAACGTAAAGCATGGAAAAGAAGGCATCTTTGGCGGAACAGTCGGAAAGCACTGCCTTCATGACACCACTTCCGATAACGGATTCAGGCTGATCGATTTTGCTGCGGTGCGGGGCGAAATGTTGTAGTAGCAAGCGCCTGGTTCCCACTCGAGACGAAGCATTCGATATTTTTTGTATACGAGATTTATGATCTCGCATGCGATATTTGATTTTTTTTTGATTCAAGAATAGGGCCCCAGAAAAACAAAATCTCATCAGAAAAAATTAAAATTCGATTGGATAATTATATTCGGTCATAAGCTTTCGTCGAATTGCATTCATATTTCGCTCAAATAAAGTTATAAAGGGGTCAAATTTGGAAAACAAATTTTTTTCTTATCCATATTTCTGATGAGCTATAACCAGCCCCTTAACAAATCCACTACGATATTGGAGAAGGTAATCCAAAAGTCAACAACGTAACACTACCTTGCCGATAGTAAGAAAAATGTTCTACATTAGGCGTTTTTCTTTTTTACATCTGGGCTGGAATCACGTAACGCGATAAGCGATAGTTGATAATCAAAATCTGGGTTTTTGCTCTATCTAAGGTGATTATCAAATTGATAGTCAGTTATTTGCGATAATTTCATTCGACACCTATTTAGGTGTCGTTTTCAAATATTTATGTAGTTTTATTAAAAAATCAAATAAATATTGACATTGTATATGCTTATAATATATATTTAAACAATATCTGACAAGTTTGAAGCAAAAACAAATCAAATAATAAACCAAATCCGGTGCAACAAAAAGGTGTAAGATTGCAAAATTTTATTTTTGTCTGTAAATCGTGAACATACCTTTTCTAATCTACAGCAACGGTGGAGTAAAAATGTCAAACTCAAACATTTATGGCGGAGAATGACTTTGTGTACTTTTATTAGTGAAAAGTGTGACCTGGTCCTTAGAAAATATTTCATTCCCAGTCTGAATCGGGGTTAGGAAAAATGTCAAAACGGACGAAATTTTTTTCTCCGAAAACAGTAATACCAACAAATCAAAGTTTTTTTTTGATCAGCTTACATAGACCAAACAAAAGTTGATAATCAAAAACGATAAATAATTTTTGATAATCAACTATCGCGTTACATGATTCCGGCCCTGAACAGAGCTTGAACTGTCAAACGAAAAATTGTGTTTCTTTTTTAGTTCAGAGTGTTCAGAGCATCAAAGTTGTGTTACTTTTTTCGTTCAGAGCACTGATTCTGAGTGTTCAGAGTTCGAAACCGCGTTCAGAAAAAAGAGACCGAGCATAATGAACAAAATGCTGAGCGCAAGCGTGTTTTTCTCAAAACAATTGAAATGGCGCCCAACGTGGAGCCCTCTATCTTTTAGATAGAGTGGCTGATTATTTTTCTGAGCCAATTCATTTTAATTCAAATAGTTTACTTTTAATTTTCATTTAAATTTCAGTCATTTCATTCAGTATAACTTCAAATTTTTGCTTGTTTTTTTAAATTTTTTTATTTTGTTTGCATTTAAAAGTCAATTTCAATTTTAGTTTCAAATTCAACTTCGTTTGCAGTTTTTGTTGTGAGTCCCGATAACTAGGTTGTTTTTAACTGGTATCGCGTTGCCACAAGGAAACGCATTCGAACAACAACATTTATACAATTTTGTGCAAGATTTGTTCGAGTCTTTGGTCATCCTCAATTAGGGTTCCCAATTGTCCGAGCAAACCGAACACAAAATATAATGCTGAAAGAGACCCGTTGATCTCAAGGCGTCTTCGGAGGTCCTTTCAGCAAGTCCTATCAAATTCTCCGAAGGTTTCAGATGCCGTCAAAGATGAAGGGTTCGTCTTGCGAAGTCCTGAAACCCGAGGAGAATATATTTTTTTCAGAAGTCGTTTTCAACAGTAGTATGCTTTATTTTTTTTGCTCGTCGGCTCATAGAACTACGGCTTCTTCACTCCAACTGTCATCCATTCTTCTCCAGAATACTCATCCTCATCCTAAAGAAATAAAACATTTTAAAACAAAACAAATTAGATTTTTTTTCATTATTACAATTTTCAAATTGCAATATATATTTTTCAATAAATGTCAATTTTACATACACTTTGGTCTTGAACAAAAATTTTGATTTTTTTCCTGAAGTCTAAAGAAAAGGTCAAAATCTTCGATCGTAAGTGGACACCTCTGGTTTTGAATTGCATCACGGGGTCCGATAATTTGAATTTTTTTATTCGATTAAGTGATACTGGAAGAGAAATTTCTGGATTAAAAAAAAAAAAATTTATTTTTTATCTTCACTTTCATATATTGTTTTGAAAGATCCTAGTATTTAAGAAATTGTGGATTTTAGATTTTTTACTTTTTAAGTGCATTTTCTAATTAAAATTTTTATTCTTTCCTCTTTTGGTAATAAGAATTTCATATCATTTTTTTTATTTCGTTTCTTTTAATTTAAATACAATATCGTTAAAGAATTTTGAAATTGAATTTTGTTTAAATTCTTTTTGGATATTTACGACTTATTAATTTTTATTTTGGATTTACCTGGATTCTAATATTTCCCACTCTTATTTTACTTAAAGTTCAGCCGTTAGATTTTTTTTGAAAAAAATAGTTCAAAAAAACATTATTTTTCTAAAGCTAAACCTTTTCGTCTTAGAAGAGAGTAGCAAAGACCTAATTGTAGAACGCGACTTGCGTGGTTAATTATGAATAGTGGGCATAACCTTTCAAGTGCGGAAGATAGCTTACTTTATTTTGGCCCTCAGAACGAAGCTGATTTCGAAGAGTTTTACCGAAGGTTTCATGATACCATTGATAGGTTTAATTTAGACGCTTCATTTAGTTTTTCTGAAGAATTAAACTCTGTCATCTCCAATTCCACATCGAACATGGCCGATCAAGAGGCAGGTCAGGATCCTGACCATAATGCAGGTCAGTTTCCAGAAGGAGTAGCAGGAAACGCTGAGAGGTTGGCAAATCAGGGTGAAAACTATAATGATCCAAATGAGGACCTTCTCGCAAGGATGGAAGGAACTATGATTCGATACCAAGCTCGAATTTTCCAACAAATGAATGTGTTCATGCAAGATGTGACGCAACGGCTTGAAAGTTTGCGCATACAGCCGCAACAAGCAAACAACCCTTCCCCATTAGAGGCACCAAGGTCTTCAATGAACCAGTTTCCTCAACCTAGTAACTCGAACGGATCTTCGACTTTTGTTGCCTCAGGTCCTTGTAGGTTAGAACGGTGGAACATCACTTACGATGGTTCCGAGAATATATCTGATTTTTTACTCAAAATAGGCAGAATGCAGACGTCATCAGCGTATAGTGATGAACAGATTGCAGCAAACTTTCATATTTTGCTGGAAGGTAGGCCTAATAAGTGGTTTTGGCGTTTCGTCAAAAAGAATCCTAACGCGGATCTGTCAGCCATAAAGGAAGCTATTAAGAAAGAGTTTGGCAGGATGGAGTCCGAGATAGATATATATATGAAACTAATGTGTCGAAAGCAGGGGGCGAAAGAATCCTTCGATGATTTTTACTCTTCGGTGTGTGGTTTAAACGACCGTCTAAAGGACTCTTTCGATGACAAAAAGCTCATCGAGATTATCCGGGGTAACGCTAAGGAAAGATTGGGTGAGATTCTTTTGTCAGCTGAGATTAAAAATCTAGAACAGCTTCGGCAGAAAGCTCGCGAGGCTGAACGATTCCTAAGCAAAAGAGTAGTTGGCCATCGATCCGTAAATGAGATTGCGGTGGAAAACGATTCTCTCGATGAAGAATCGGAGATACATGAAGTCGCGGCAATGTATTATTCAAGAAAGCCGGTTTCAACAGCCAATTACATCTGTTGGAACTGTGATCAGAAAGGCCACGCCTATCACTTTTGTCCATCGTCCGCCAGAAATTTATTTTGTTTCCTATGTGGAGCAAAAGGTGTCACCACAATCCAATGTGGTAAACATCAAACGGGAAACTTCCCGAGGGACGAAACGAGGAGTGGAGAGGTTCGTTCCTCAAGGAATCCTCCGAACCACTCGCAAAATTAAACACCCCTGATCAAACAAGTAACTTAAATGAAACTGACGAAGATGCATATCCGATTAAGATTTTGAAAAATGAAAAACCTAATGTCAATGTAGATCATTTTCATCCATATGAATCATATAAGCTTAAGTCTCTTCACGAGCGAAAACTAAATTATGAAAAGGTTAGAGCTCGAATTTTCGCAACCAACAACAAACCAATCAGTTCGCAGATCCAGAAATGTCGTCATCGCTTCCGAAAGCGAAAAAAGTTCCGAAAGGAAATAGTCGAAACTATTATATCATCTGAGACAGATGGCCGCATATACGCTGATGTACTGTTAAACAATGAGTCGGTGTTTGGACTCCTTGACAGCGGGGCATCTATCTCTGTATTAGGAAAAGGTTGTTGGGAGTTGGTCCGAAAACTCGACGTCAAAATTTCTCCGTACAATAATGTTGTACGGACAGCAGACGGCAAGTCTCATAATATTGAGGGACATTGTCAATTAGAGACAAAGTATAACGGCTTGTGTAAGACCCTGACATTTTATTTAATTCCAAACCTGACGCAAAAACTATATCTAGGCATGAATTTTTGGCGCAGCTTCAATTTGTTGCCTCAAGTCAGTGAGCTAGCTGTAAATGTAAACTCAGATGATAGGGACGAGGAAGAAAATTGCAAGAGCGAAGCCGAGTTGATAAAACTTTCACCGGAAGAGACTCTACAATTAGAAAATGTAAAAAGGCAATTTCCCAATTTTGTTGTATTGGGGTTAGGAAAAACCGACTTGGGGTGCCACATTGTTGACACGGGAAACGCTAATCCGATTAAATCCCGACACTATCCCCTGTCCCCTGTTCGTCAAGGGGAAGTTTACAAGGAGTTAGACAGGATGTTGGAACTAGGGGTTATCGAAGTCAGCAACTCTCCTTGGACCTGTCCTGTTGTACTCGTCAGAAAACCGGGAAAAAATCGCCTTTGCCTTGATTTTCGAAAGGTTAACGAAGTTACCATTAAGGATGCGTATCCGTTGCCTCACGTCGAAGGTTTGCTAAGTCGTATAAAGGACACGCATTTTATCACGGGGATCGATTTAAAAGACGCGTACTGGCAAATTCCATTACACGAGAATTCAAGGGAGAAAACTGCCTTTGCAGTTCCTGGTAGGCCTCTCTACCAATTTAAGGTAATGCCATTTGGCCTAAGTAACGCTGGTCAAACTCTTTGTCGTGTAATGGACAAAGTCATTCCGAGTCATCTCCGTGATAACGTGTTTGTGTATTTAGACGACTTACTGATTTGTACTTCTTCCTTTGAGGAACATATGCGCATCCTTAAAGAAGTGGCAAGTTGTCTTCGTCGTGCTAACCTGACGATAAATCTCGAAAAAAGCAAGTTTTGTATGAAGGAGATAAAGTTCCTTGGATTTATTGTAGGACAAGGAAATTTAAAAACTAACCCCGATAAAATTGACGCGATGGTCAATTTTCCCGTTCCAACTACTGTGAGACAAGTAAGGAGATTCTTGGGTCTAACGGGTTGGTATAGGAGGTTCATTAGGAACTATGCCGATCTAGCTGCTCCTTTGACCAATTGTCTTCAGAAGAAATCCAAATTTAACTTAACGCCTGAAGCAATTGAAGCTTTCGAGCAGCTTAAAACTGCCCTTTCGTCGGCCCCGGTTCTATCTGAACCAAACTTTTGCAAACCATTTACCATCCAATGTGACGCGTCGTCTGAGGGAGTAGGAGGTGTCCTCTTTCAAGTGGATGAGGACGGTAACGAAAAACCCATTGCCTTCATGTCCAAGAAACTTAATAAGTCCCAAAAAAATTACACCGTCACCGAGCAAGAATGTCTTGCAGCTGTGTTGAGCGTCCGAAAGTTCCGAGCCTACGTTGACGGGCTACCCTTTACGATTATAACCGATCATTCGAGCCTCAAATGGCTCATGTCAATGAAGGAGTTGTCCGGCAGGCTAGCCAGATGGAGTTTAGAACTCCAAGGTTATAATTTCTCCATCCAGCATCGTAAAGGGTCGCTTAACGTAGTTCCCGATTGCTTATCTCGGATACACGTGGATGAAATCGCAGCGATTGGCGATGCCGGTGACGGTGGGATTTGGGAGGGTTCGTCGATCTCCACAGGTGGAGAAATCGATTTGGATTCAGCTGATTTCGATTCCGATTCATACACCCACTTGAGAGAGAACATTGTCCGAAACCAAGCGAATCTACCCGATGTCATAGTTTCGGGTAAATACATTTATCGAAGAGTTCGATTCAGAGAAGGAAACGTCAACGAAGAGGATTCACTTTGGCGCTTGTGGCTACCTGACAGTCTGACTGGCAAATGTATCGAAATGAGTCATAACAGCAAGCTTAGTTGTCACAGTGGTTTTGACAAAACCTATTCGCGCATAGCAGCCAAATATTACTGGCCTAAATTGGCAAAAGAAGTGAGAGATTACGTCAAAAACTGTGAGGTTTGTAAGATGGCGAAAGCTCCAAATGAAACTCTTCGCCCACCTATTGTTAGCCAAACTAAAACCGAGAGACCTATGCAACGAATTTACATAGATTTTTTAGGTCCCTACCCGCGTACCAAAAGCGGTAATGTTTTCGTATTTATCGTGGTGGATCATTTCACCAAATTCATGTTCTTTAAGGCTTTACCAAAAGCCACTTCAAAGCGGGTGATTCAATACTTAGAATCTGAAATTTTCCACACTTTCGGGACCCCTGAACAAATTCATTCCGACAACGGACGTCAATTTGTGTCCAAGGATTTCAGGGAATTTCTGGACGAGTACGGGGTTAAGCATGTGCGTACAGCTGTACATTCACCGCAGGCCAACATTTCGGAGAGGGTAAATCGAAGTCTCCTTAGCAAACTAAGAATCCTTATCTCCGAGCAACAGAATGACTGGGACATCCACCTGTCCAGTATAGCCTGTGCGTTGCGTTCAGACACGCACGACTCTATAAAATGTCAGCCCTACTTCGCTATGTTCGGTCAGAGTATGGTGACTCACGGTTCGACGTATGCACTGTTAAGAAAGGTTAATGCTTTACCCGATCCTGAAATGTTGGTCAGACCCCGCGCACTGAAATTTTCCTTGGCACGACAGAAGTTGTCGGAGAATTTGGACAGGGCATACGTTAAGTCCAAAACCCATTATAATAGAAGAACGAAAAACGTCACTTACCGGGAAGGGCAGGAAGTGTTCCACAGGAATTTCGCCCAAAGCAATTTTGCCCAAGGCATCAATGCCAAATTGCTTCCTAAATTCCTTAAATCCCGTGTAAGAAAAGTAGTGGGCAACTGCATGTACGAACTGGAATCACGGTCCGGTAAACCCCTTGGCGTTTTCCATGCCAAAGACATACGGCAATAAAAGCTGGAAAGAAAAATATAACTTTTCACAAAGCATCGAATTTTGTTTTGAAAAATTTTAAATGTACTTATCTGACGATTGTTGAACATAGTGCCCGTCTAGCATAAGTGGGTTCGCGTCCCACGTTGATTGTAATTGACAAGACCTTGTATTCGGTTGCTTATTTATTTATATATTTTTTTTTTGACGAACAACATCCCGAACCGACACATAATATTAACGATATTCGCACAGTAGGACAAATTAGAAAAATTTTTCGGCATTCATGCTTTTGACGATAAACTGACCATCATAAACAACACTTTAGACGATAGAAATTGATCTTTGAAATACGAACTGTGATACACTTGACACTAGGATAATCGACTTCCACTTATTTATTTCCACAAATTGACACTCGTTTTATTTATTTATCTATTCATGTTATTTATTCACACTTTTAATTACGGTTCGTCTATTTCTATTAAGCGATTTAAGACGAAACACTTTCCGACGACACTTAATGCGAGTGCAAAATCCCGACGGCAAATTGAAATATTTTGGTTGTTTTTTTTTGTTTGTTGACGTTTGGGTTAACGACCTCTTTTTCGATTCCCGAATACCGATAGGTTTAAGAAAAAACCAAAATGATGTGCCGTTGTTTTGTTTACAATTGAAATGAGCCAAGTTGATGCTCATATAACTTTCTCTTTCACACATGAACGATCCCGTTTTTTTTTTTTGTGTTTACCGTTTTCATTGAAAATTTAATTGACATAACTTTTTTATAAAATAGCACAAATGACCTAGACACTAGAAATAACATAGATTTGCACTTTGAGGAACGAACATTACATAGGAATTGCCCTTTAAAAAAATGTATCAATTGGCTTTCACCCACTCTCACAACTAAACACCAAGATTTGTGGACATACCGCCCGCACGACGTCCCTTCCGACCGAGGTATATCCGTGGGTTCGTTTGCATCTTTCTGACAACGTTTTTGTCAGAAAAAAGCAAAGCCCTGTAACCGAATTATACTTTTTCGTGTTTTTCCTAAAAGAAATTTGCATGAATACAATAATACCGACGAAGATGACGACAATACGACACATCTATGTTCGTTTTGTATTTGAAATTTAAATGGTCTCGATCTCGACGAACTGAGCTGTCAACATGACAGGAAGGGAAATTTGAGAAGGAATGGGAAATTTGAGAAGGAATGGGAAATTTAGTTTAGACCAGAGGCATGGTTCCTTGGGATATTTTTTTGGGGAGTGTTCACAAAGTAGAGCTTGAGTTTATGGGCAAAATGAGAGGAAGATTTGCGATCGTGCGAGAGACTGAGACTCGAATCCTAGATCTCACGATCGAATATTTGGCAAGAGTTGCTGAATCTTCTCTGGTATGAATGTGCTAAATGGAAAGGTTGAGGAAGAGGTTTGAAGGTGAAAGACTTTTTTTTCAAAGAAAACCTTCAAAGCTGTTACAAGGGCATTCGATACCGGTAAAGTCACGAAAACCGAAATTTGAAGTCATTTGAAGTTTGACTTTTCATATTGAAATTTTTTTATATCGAAGTGGACTCTTTAAAATTACACATACCAGAAAAGGGAGCTAAATTTAACAAGGAAATAGTGGAATCCCAGGATAAATCCAGGTATTTAGTCGTGTTTTAGTTATTTTATGGGCAAATTTGCATATATATATACGTATAATGGACGGGACTTAAACCCGCATATATATGTACATATATATATGCATCCTATGCATATAATCGATAAAATGGTGCAATTAAGTGACATAAGTTATATTAATCCAGGAATTTCGAGGAAAAATCCCACATTTCCGACCATAGAGGCACAGGCGCTCAGCAAATTGGGAAATATCCCAAAAGGAAAGTCGCCTGAGAATATACCTCACCACATTGTGAAATTCTACTTGCGCATTTATCACCCCAAATTATAGAGGCTCCGGGGGCGTGATCGTCTAGGCAACGTACCACGTACCGCTCGAATCAGGGGGTCCCCGGTTCGAATCCCAGCGAAAACTTTATTTTTTTTTGTTATAATTTTTATATTTTTTTTTGATTTGCATTAACCTTGAGTTCTGAAATCTGCATACAAAAGCTTTTAATTCATTCTTTTTGGCAAACGGCTTTATGGAAAGCGATAAAAGAAAGAATTTTTAAATTCAAAAATATACTTTTGACCGCATAGAAATCGAAAATTGTATAATTCGCTAAGTATCAAGTACGGTATACAAACAAAATTTCTAATAATTCTGGTGAAAGCAAAAGAAAGCCAGAATCCATATCAGCATAAGAAAGACTCCAAACAACTATAAGCAGCAGTGGCCACTTCTACGAATAGGGGTAAGTTTGTTTGAGTACAATTTACACATACTTTTATTTTGAAATTTTTTTTGTATGAACTTGAAATTTCGCGACTAAGTTAACAAAGTGAATACACTAATACAAGTATAAGTAGTAGAGGAATAGAATTTCCCTCTACATTGCAATAAAGCTAATCGAGCACGTATAGTGTTGAGTTAGATTTTCTTTTTTAATCGCATGATTGCCAACTCTTCGGAAATAATTATTAAATACTTTGCATGCATACTTTTTTATAAATTTTTTTTGCTTTATTTATCAATAGAAATTAACTAATTACATAAAAATAACCACAGAATAGAATTAATTGAACTGGAGAAAATTGAATTAATCATATTCTTAATGAAGTTTGTATTATTATTGATATCATACCGAATTATTGTGTTAATTTCCAATCATTAAAATTGAATTTGAATCATGAAAATGAATTATAATTGGAGAAATTATTGAACTACATGAGAGTCGTTAGCACAATGTGCCAGGACTAATTTTTCGATATTTAGGATGAGGGTGAGGAACAAGGAGGAGGACATGGGATGATAGAAAGGTAAGAAGAAGCCTAGAAAAGGGGTTGCTCTGGCGAGAGTAGCAACCAAGGCAGGGAGGGTAGAGGAAATTTACTCGCGCGTCTGTCAACATCTTGACGCAGGCTGGATTTTTTTTGTAAACTCCACAAGGTTCAAGATCCCACGGCCGAGCTAGCCTAAGGGAACAATTCCAGCCAACCGAACCAAGGCAAAATAGGAGGTTACAAATGGCGCCCAACGTGGAGCCCTCTATCTTTTAGATAGAGTGGCTGATTATTTTTCTGAGCCAATTCATTTTAATTCAAATAGTTTACTTTTAATTTTCATTTAAATTTCAGTCATTTCATTCAGTATAACTTCAAATTTTTGCTTGTTTTTTTAAATTTTTTTATTTTGTTTGCATTTAAAAGTCAATTTCAATTTTAGTTTCAAATTCAACTTCGTTTGCAGTTTTTGTTGTGAGTCCCGATAACTAGGTTGTTTTTAACTGGTATCGCGTTGCCACAAGGAAACGCATTCGAACAACAACATTTATACAATTTTGTGCAAGATTTGTTCGAGTCTTTGGTCATCCTCAATTAGGGTTCCCAATTGTCCGAGCAAACCGAACACAAAATATAATGCTGAAAGAGACCCGTTGATCTCAAGGCGTCTTCGGAGGTCCTTTCAGCAAGTCCTATCAAATTCTCCGAAGGTTTCAGATGCCGTCAAAGATGAAGGGTTCGTCTTGCGAAGTCCTGAAACCCGAGGAGAATATATTTTTTTCAGAAGTCGTTTTCAACAGTAGTATGCTTTATTTTTTTTGCTCGTCGGCTCATAGAACTACGGCTTCTTCACTCCAACTGTCATCCATTCTTCTCCAGAATACTCATCCTCATCCTAAAGAAATAAAACATTTTAAAACAAAACAAATTAGATTTTTTTTCATTATTACAATTTTCAAATTGCAATATATATTTTTCAATAAATGTCAATTTTACATACACTTTGGTCTTGAACAAAAATTTTGATTTTTTTCCTGAAGTCTAAAGAAAAGGTCAAAATCTTCGATCGTAAGTGGACACCTCTGATTTTGAATTGCATCACGGGGTCCGATAATTTGAATTTTTTTATTCGATTAAGTGATACTGGAAGAGAAATTTCTGGATTAAAAAAAAAAAATTTTATTTTTTATCTTCACTTTCATATATTGTTTTGAAAGATCCTAGTATTTAAGAAATTGTGGATTTTAGATTTTTTACTTTTTAAGTGCATTTTCTAATTAAAATTTTTATTCTTTCCTCTTTTGGTAATAAGAATTTCATATCATTTTTTTTATTTCGTTTCTTTTAATTTAAATACAATATCGTTAAAGAATTTTGAAATTGAATTTTGTTTAAATTCTTTTTGGATATTTACGACTTATTAATTTTTATTTTGGATTTACCTGGATTCTAATATTTCCCACTCTTATTTTACTTAAAGTTCAGCCGTTAGATTTTTTTTGAAAAAAATAGTTCAAAAAAACATTATTTTTCTAAAGCTAAACCTTTTCGTCTTAGAAGAGAGTAGCAAAGACCTAATTGTAGAACGCGACTTGCGTGGTTAATTATGAATAGTGGGCATAACCTTTCAAGTGCGGAAGATAGCTTACTTTATTTTGGCCCTCAGAACGAAGCTGATTTCGAAGAGTTTTACCGAAGGTTTCATGATACCATTGATAGGTTTAATTTAGACGCTTCATTTAGTTTTTCTGAAGAATTAAACTCTGTCATCTCCAATTCCACATCGAACATGGCCGATCAAGAGGCAGGTCAGGATCCTGACCATAATGCAGGTCAGTTTCCAGAAGGAGTAGCAGGAAACGCTGAGAGGTTGGCAAATCAGGGTAAAAACTATAATGATCCAAATGAGGACCTTCTCGCAAGGATGGAAGGAACTATGATTCGATACCAAGCTCGAATTTTCCAACAAATGAATGTGTTCATGCAAGATGTGACGCAACGGCTTGAAAGTTTGCGCATACAGCCGCAACAAGCAAACAACCCTTCCCCATTAGAGGCACCAAGGTCTTCAATGAACCAGTTTCCTCAACCTAGTAACTCGAACGGATCTTCGACTTTTGTTGCCTCAGGTCCTTGTAGGTTAGAACGGTGGAACATCACTTACGATGGTTCCGAGAATATATCTGATTTTTTACTCAAAATAGGCAGAATGCAGACGTCATCAGCGTATAGTGATGAACAGATTGCAGCAAACTTTCATATTTTGCTGGAAGGTAGGCCTAATAAGTGGTTTTGGCGTTTCGTCAAAAAGAATCCTAACGCGGATCTGTCAGCCATAAAGGAAGCTATTAAGAAAGAGTTTGGCAGGATGGAGTCCGAGATAGATATATATATGAAACTAATGTGTCGAAAGCAGGGGGCGAAAGAATCCTTCGATGATTTTTACTCTTCGGTGTGTGGTTTAAACGACCGTCTAAAGGACTCTTTCGATGACAAAAAGCTCATCGAGATTATCCGGGGTAACGCTAAGGAAAGATTGGGTGAGATTCTTTTGTCAGCTGAGATTAAAAATCTAGAACAGCTTCGGCAGAAAGCTCGCGAGGCTGAACGATTCCTAAGCAAAAGAGTAGTTGGCCATCGATCCGTAAATGAGATTGCGGTGGAAAACGATTCTCTCGATGAAGAATCGGAGATACATGAAGTCGCGGCAATGTATTATTCAAGAAAGCCGGTTTCAACAGCCAATTACATCTGTTGGAACTGTGATCAGAAAGGCCACGCCTATCACTTTTGTCCATCGTCCGCCAGAAATTTATTTTGTTTCCTATGTGGAGCAAAAGGTGTCACCACAATCCAATGTGGTAAACATCAAACGGGAAACTTCCCGAGGGACGAAACGAGGAGTGGAGAGGTTCGTTCCTCAAGGAATCCTCCGAACCACTCGCAAAATTAAACACCCCTGATCAAACAAGTAACTTAAATGAAACTGACGAAGATGCATATCCGATTAAGATTTTGAAAAATGAAAAACCTAATGTCAATGTAGATCATTTTCATCCATATGAATCATATAAGCTTAAGTCTCTTCACGAGCGAAAACTAAATTATGAAAAGGTTAGAGCTCGAATTTTCGCAACCAACAACAAACCAATCAGTTCGCAGATCCAGAAATGTCGTCATCGCTTCCGAAAGCGAAAAAAGTTCCGAAAGGAAATAGTCGAAACTATTATATCATCTGAGACAGATGGCCGCATTTACGCTGATGTACTGTTAAACAATGAGTCGGTGTTTGGACTCCTTGACAGCGGGGCATCTATCTCTGTATTAGGAAAAGGTTGTTGGGAGTTGGTCCGAAAACTCGACGTCAAAATTTCTCCGTACAATAATGTTGTACGGACAGCAGACGGCAAGTCTCATAATATTGAGGGACATTGTCAATTAGAGACAAAGTATAACGGCTTGTGTAAGACCCTGACATTTTATTTAATTCCAAACCTGACGCAAAAACTATATCTAGGCATGAATTTTTGGCGCAGCTTCAATTTGTTGCCTCAAGTCAGTGAGCTAGCTGTAAATGTAAGCTCAGATGATAGGGACGAGGAAGAAAATTGCAAGAGCGAAGCCGAGTTGATAAAACTTTCACCGGAAGAGACTCTACAATTAGAAAATGTAAAAAGGCAATTTCCCAATTTTGTTGTATTGGGGTTAGGAAAAACCGACTTGGGGTGCCACATTGTTGACACGGGAAACGCTAATCCGATTAAATCCCGACACTATCCCCTGTCCCCTGTTCGTCAAGGGGAAGTTTACAAGGAGTTAGACAGGATGTTGGAACTAGGGGTTATCGAAGTCAGCAACTCTCCTTGGAGCTGTCCTGTTGTACTCGTCAGAAAACCGGGAAAAAATCGCCTTTGCCTTGATTTTCGAAAGGTTAACGAAGTTACCATTAAGGATGCGTATCCGTTGCCTCACGTCGAAGGTTTGCTAAGTCGTATAAAGGACACGCATTTTATCACGGGGATCGATTTAAAAGACGCGTACTGGCAAATTCCATTACACGAGAATTCAAGGGAGAAAACTGCCTTTGCAGTTCCTGGTAGGCCTCTCTACCAATTTAAGGTAATGCCATTTGGCCTAAGTAACGCTGGTCAAACTCTTTGTCGTGTAATGGACAAAGTCATTCCGAGTCATCTCCGTGATAACGTGTTTGTGTATTTAGACGACTTACTGATTTGTACTTCTTCCTTTGAGGAACATATGCGCATCCTTAAAGAAGTGGCAAGTTGTCTTCGTCGTGCTAACCTGACGATAAATCTCGAAAAAAGCAAGTTTTGTATGAAGGAGATAAAGTTCCTTGGATTTATTGTAGGACAAGGAAATTTAAAAACTAACCCCGATAAAATTGACGCGATGGTCAATTTTCCCGTTCCAACTACTGTGAGACAAGTAAGGAGATTCTTGGGTCTAACGGGTTGGTATAGGAGGTTCATTAGGAACTATGCCGATCTAGCTGCTCCTTTGACCAATTGTCTTCAGAAGAAATCCAAATTTAACTTAACGCCTGAAGCAATTGAAGCTTTCGAGCAGCTTAAAACTGCCCTTTCGTCGGCCCCGGTTCTATCTGAACCAAACTTTTGCAAACCATTTACCATCCAATGTGACGCGTCGTCTGAGGGAGTAGGAGGTGTCCTCTTTCAAGTGGATGAGGACGGTAACGAAAAACCCATTGCCTTCATGTCCAAGAAACTTAATAAGTCCCAAAAAAATTACACCGTCACCGAGCAAGAATGTCTTGCAGCTGTGTTGAGCGTCCGAAAGTTCCGAGCCTACGTTGACGGGCTACCCTTTACGATTATAACCGATCATTCGAGCCTCAAATGGCTCATGTCAATGAAGGAGTTGTCCGGCAGGCTAGCCAGATGGAGTTTAGAACTCCAAGGTTATAATTTCTCCATCCAGCATCGTAAAGGGTCGCTTAACGTAGTTCCCGATTGCTTATCTCGGATACACGTGGATGAAATCGCAGCGATTGGCGATGCCGGTGACGGTGGGATTTGGGAGGGTTCGTCGATCTCCACAGGTGGAGAAATCGATTTGGATTCAGCTGATTTCGATTCCGATTCATACACCCACTTGAGAGAGAACATTGTCCGAAACCAAGCGAATCTACCCGATGTCATAGTTTCGGGTAAATACATTTATCGAAGAGTTCGATTCAGAGAAGGAAACGTCAACGAAGAGGATTCACTTTGGCGCTTGTGGCTACCTGACAGTCTGACTGGCAAATGTATCGAAATGAGTCATAACAGCAAGCTTAGTTGTCACAGTGGTTTTGACAAAACCTATTCGCGCATAGCAGCCAAATATTACTGGCCTAAATTGGCAAAAGAAGTGAGAGATTACGTCAAAAACTGTGAGGTTTGTAAGATGGCGAAAGCTCCAAATGAAACTCTTCGCCCACCTATTGTTAGCCAAACTAAAACCGAGAGACCTATGCAACGAATTTACATAGATTTTTTAGGTCCCTACCCGCGTACCAAAAGCGGTAATGTTTTCGTATTTATCGTGGTGGATCATTTCACCAAATTCATGTTCTTTAAGGCTTTACCAAAAGCCACTTCAAAGCGGGTGATTCAATACTTAGAATCTGAAATTTTCCACACTTTCGGGACCCCTGAACAAATTCATTCCGACAACGGACGTCAATTTGTGTCCAAGGATTTCAGGGAATTTCTGGACGAGTACGGGGTTAAGCATGTGCGTACAGCTGTACATTCACCGCAGGCCAACATTTCGGAGAGGGTAAATCGAAGTCTCCTTAGCAAACTAAGAATCCTTATCTCCGAGCAACAGAATGACTGGGACATCCACCTGTCCAGTATAGCCTGTGCGTTGCGTTCAGACACGCACGACTCTATAAAATGTCAGCCCTACTTCGCTATGTTCGGTCAGAGTATGGTGACTCACGGTTCGACGTATGCACTGTTAAGAAAGGTTAATGCTTTACCCGATCCTGAAATGTTGGTCAGACCCCGCGCACTGAAATTTTCCTTGGCACGACAGAAGTTGTCGGAGAATTTGGACAGGGCATACGTTAAGTCCAAAACCCATTATAATAGAAGAACGAAAAACGTCACTTACCGGGAAGGGCAGGAAGTGTTCCACAGGAATTTCGCCCAAAGCAATTTTGCCCAAGGCATCAATGCCAAATTGCTTCCTAAATTCCTTAAATCCCGTGTAAGAAAAGTAGTGGGCAACTGCATGTACGAACTGGAATCACGGTCCGGTAAACCCCTTGGCGTTTTCCATGCCAAAGACATACGGCAATAAAAGCTGGAAAGAAAAATATAACTTTTCACAAAGCATCGAATTTTGTTTTGAAAAATTTTAAATGTACTTATCTGACGATTGTTGAACATAGTGCCCGTCTAGCATAAGTGGGTTCGCGTCCCACGTTGATTGTAATTGACAAGACCTTGTATTCGGTTGCTTATTTATTTATATATTTTTTTTTTTGACGAACAACATCCCGAACCGACACATAATATTAACGATATTCGCACAGTAGGACAAATTAGAAAAAAACTGACCATTATAGATAAACTGACCATCATAAACAACACTTTAGACGATAGAAATTGATCTTTGAAATACGAACTGTGATACACTTGACACTAGGATAATCGACTTCCACTTATTTATTTCCACAAATTGACACTCGTTTTATTTATTTATCTATTCATGTTATTTATTCACACTTTTAATTACGGCGATTTAAGACGAAACACTTTCCGACGACACTTAATGCGAGTGCAAAATCCCGACGGCAAATTGAAATATTTTGGTTGTTTTTTTTTGTTTGTTGACGTTTGGGTTAACGACCTCTTTTTCGATTCCCGAATACCGATAGGTTTAAGAAAAAACCAAAATGATGTGCCGTTGTTTTGTTTACAATTGAAATGAGCCAAGTTGATGCTCATATAACTTTCTCTTTCACACATGAACGATCCCGTTTTGTTTTTTTTTTGTGTTTACCGTTTTCATTGAAAATTTAATTGACATTATTTTTCACATAACTTTTTTATAAAATAGCACAAATGACCTAGACACTAGAAATAACATAGATTTGCACTTTGACGAACGAACATTACATAGGAATTGCCCTTTAAAACAATGTATCAATTGGCTTTCACCCACTCTCACAACTAAACACCAAGATTTGTGGACATACCGCCCGCACGACGTCCCTTCCGACCGAGGTATATCCGTGGGTTCGTTTGCATCTTTCTGACAACGTTTTTGTCAGAAAAAAGCAAAGCCCTGTAACCGAATTATACTTTTTCGTGTTTTTCCTAAAAGAAATTTGCATGAATACAATAATACCGACGAAGATGACGACAATACGACACATCTATGTTCGTTTTGTATTTGAAATTTAAATGGTCTCGATCTCGACGAACTGAGCTGTCAACATGACAGGAAGGGAAATTTGAGAAGGAATGGGAAATTTGAGAAGGAATGGGAAATTTAGTTTAGACCAGAGGCATGGTTCCTTGGGATATTTTTTGGGGGAGTGTTCACAAAGTAGAGCTTGAGTTTATGGGCAAAATGAGAGGAAGATTTGCGATCGTGCGAGAGACTGAGACTCGAATCCTAGATCTCACGATCGAATATTTGGCAAGAGTTGCTGAATCTTCTCTGGTATGAATGTGCTAAATGGAAAGGTTGAGGAAGAGGTTTGAAGGTGAAAGACTTTTTTTTCAAAGAAAACCTTCAAAGCTGTTACAAGGGCATTCGATACCGGTAAAGTCACGAAAACCGAAATTTGAAGTCATTTGAAGTTTGACTTTTCATATTGAAATTTTTTTATATCGAAGTGGACTCTTTAAAATTACACATACCAGAAAAGGGAGCTAAATTTAACAAGGAAATAGTGGAATCCCAGGATAAATCCAGGTATTTAGTCGTGTTTTAGTTATTTTATGGGCAAATTTGCATATATATATACGTATAATGGACGGGACTTAAACCCGCATATATATGTACATATATATATGCATCCTATGCATATAATCGATAAAATGGTGCAATTAAGTGACATAAGTTATATTAATCCAGGAATTTCGAGGAAAAATCCCACATTTCCGACCATAGAGGCACAGGCGCTCAGCAAATTGGGAAATATCCCAAAAGGAAAGTCGCCTGAGAATATACCTCACCACATTGTGAAATTCAACTTGCGCATTTATCACCCCAAATTATAGAGGCTCCGGGGGCGTGATCGTCTAGGCGACGTACCACGTACCGCTCGAATCAGGGGGTCCCCGGTTCGAATCCCAGCGAAGACTTTATCTTTTTTTGCTATAATTTTTATATTTTTTTTTGATTTGCATTAACCTTGAGTTCTGAAATCTGCATACAAAAGCTTTTAATTCATTCTTTTTGGCAAACGGCTTTATGGAAAGCGATAAAAGAAAGAATTTTTAAATTCAAAAATATACTTTTGACCGCATAGAAATCGAAAATTGTATAATTCGCTAAGTATCAAGTACGGTATACAAACAAAATTTCTAATAATTCTGGTGAAAGCAAAAGAAAGCCAGAATCCATATCAGCATGAGAAAGACTCCAAACAACTATAAGCAGCAGTGGCCACTTCTACGAATAGGGGTAAGTTTGTTTGAGTACAATTTACACATACTTTTATTTTGAAATTTTTTTTGTATGAACTTGAAATTTCGCGACTAAGTTAACAAAGTGAATACACTAATACAAGTATAAGTAGTAGAGGAATAGAATTTCCCTCTACATTGCAATAAAGCTAATCGAGCACGTATAGTGTTGAGTTAGATTTTCTTTTTTAATCGCATGATTGCCAACTCTTCGGAAATAATTATTAAATACTTTGCATGCATACTTTTTTATAAATTTTTTTGCTTTATTTATCAATAGAAATTAACTAATTACATAAAAATAACCACAGAATAGAATTAATTGAACTGGAGAAAATTGAATTAATCATATTCTTAATGAAGTTTGTATTATTATTGATATCATACCGAATTATTGTGTTAATTTCCAATCATTAAAATTGAATTTGAATCATGAAAATGAATTATAATTGGAGAAATTATTGAACTACATGAGAGTCGTTAGCACAATGTGCCAGGACTAATTTTTCGATATTTAGGATGAGGGTGAGGAACAAGGAGGAGGACATGGGATGATAGAAAGGTAAGAAGAAGCCTAGAAAAGGGGTTGCTCTGGCGAGAGTAGCAACCAAGGCAGGGAGGGTAGAGGAAATTTACTCGCGCGTCTGTCAACATCTTGACGCAGGCTGGATTTTTTTTGTAAACTCCACAAGGTTCAAGATCCCACGGCCGAGCTAGCCTAAGGGAACAATTCCAGCCAACCGAACCAAGGCAAAATAGGAGGTTACACAGGCAAAAAGTCTTGAGCTTCAAATGTGTAAGCGAACGCATCACGACTATCCGAATCAAGGCTAAATTCAGCAACATTAGCCTAATATGCGCGCGTGCCCTCACAGAAGAGGAAAAGGACGACATCAAAGACGAATTCTCGAATTCTACGAGCTCCTCGACAAAACATAATATGAGCAATGCTCAGCTATGACTTGAAGATTGTCCTCTGCGATTTTAACGCAAAGCATGGAAAAGAAGGCATCTTTGGCGGAACAGTCGGAAAGCACTGCCTTCATGACACCACTTCCGATAACGGATTCAGGCTGATCGATTTTGCTGCGGTGCGGGGCGAAATGTTGTAGTAGCAAGCGCCTGGTTCCCACTCGAGACGAAGCATTCGATATTTTTTGTATACGAGATTTATGATCTCGCATGCGATATTTGATTTTTTTTTGATTCAAGAATAGGGCCCCAGAAAAACAAAATCTCATCAGAAAAAATTAAAATTCGATTGGATAATTATATTCGGTCATAAGCTTTCGTCGAATTGCATTCATATTTCGCTCAAATAAAGTTATAAAGGGGTCAAATTTGGAAAACAAATTTTTTTCTTATCCATATTTCTGATGAGCTATAACCAGCCCCTTAACAAATCCACTACGATATTGGAAAAGGTAATCCAAAAGTCAACAACGTAACACTACCTTGCCGATAGTAAGAAAAATGTTCTACATTAGGCGTTTTTCTTTTTTACATCTGGGCTGGAATCACGTAACGCGATAAGCGATAGTTGATAATCAAAATCTGGGTTTTTGCTCTATCTAAGGTGATTATCAAATTGATAGTCAGTTATTTGCGATAATTTCATTCGACACCTATTTAGGTGTCGTTTTCAAATATTTATGTAGTTTTATTAAAAAATCAAATAAATATTGACATTGTATATGCTTATAATATATATTTAAACAATATCTGACAAGTTTGAAGCAAAAACAAATCAAATAATAAACCAAATCCGGTGCAACAAAAAGGTGTAAGATTGCAAAATTTTATTTTTGTCTGTAAATCGTGAACATACCTTTTCTAATCTACAGCAACGGTGGAGTAAAAATGTCAAACTCAAACATTTATGGCGGAGAATGACTTTGTGTACTTTTATTAGTGAAAAGTGTGACCTGGTCCTTAGAAAATATTTCATTCCCAGTCTGAATCGGGGTTAGGAAAAATGTCAAAACGGACGAAATTTTTTTCTCCGAAAACAGTAATGCCAACAAATCAAAGTTTTTTTTTGATCAGCTTACATAGACCAAACAAAAGTTGATAATCAAAAACGATAAATAATTTTTGATAATCAACTATCGCGTTACATGATTCCGGCCCTGAACAGAGCTTGAACTGTCAAACGAAAAATTGTGTTTCTTTTTTAGTTCAGAGTGTTCAGAGCATCAAAGTTGTGTTACTTTTTTCGTTCAGAGCACTGATTCTGAGTGTTCAGAGTTCGAAACCGCGTTCAGAAAAAAGAGACCGAGCATAATGAACAAAATGCTGAGCGCAAGCGTGTTTTTCTCAAAACAATTGAAATGGCGGAGGAAACACGTCGCTCAGGCAAAGGTGGAAAGTTTTATTTTGAATAATTAATTAAATATTTTATTTATTAATAAAAAAAATGTTCATTTCAGCTTTCAAAAATACGAAGTGTCGGTGTCTGAACTAAAAATGCTCCATTGCATTTCAAAATGAAATCCGAGCGTTCAGAAAATGTTCAGAGCTTCATTTGTTCAGAGCGAGTTCAGCAAGCTCTGAACACTCAGATTTCGGAGCTCTGAACTAAAAAAGAAAAACGCCTATTGAACACATTTAGTACATTAGTTCAGAGCTCCGAACTCTGAGTGTTCAGAGCTTGCTGAACACGCTCTGAACAAATGAAGCTCTGAACATTTTCTGAACGCTCGGATTTCATTTTGAAATGCAATTGAGCATTTTTAGTTCAGACCTTTGTATATGCATTTACCTAGTACTATCAAGAATGGTTTTCTGTCAAAGCAAGCAGAGAACACACATTACAAACTTATGTAAGAAACTGTCAAAAAACTGTCAAACCAAGCAGAAAACCATTCTTGATATTTGGGGCTATTCTGCCATTTCTGTTATTCTGTTATGAATTTTCTGTTATGAATCATAAAAGATTTAGAAATAACAGATCTTTTATAATTGGTATTCAGAACTTCGAACTTTTAAAAAATTCTGTTATGATTTTTTCGAAAAAGAAATCTGTTATGAGACATCTGTCATTTATCAGCTGTTACCTAAATAAATTGTGTGATTTGTCATTCAATTCAGAATTGGTAAATGAATTTGTGAAAAATATGGATATCCAAGACTGATGGTAAGTTTAATTTCTATTCAATTCAGTTTTAATTTATCTATTTTATATATAGATAATAGATGCCATTTTTCCAGAAACCAGCCCCTGCATTTTCCGGAACTGCTGTATGGCCAGTTTCCTGAAATCTCCTTATCGAATTACAAGAACAAGAATGTTGTTTTGTTCTTCTATCAATTGGACTTCACAAGAACGAAATGTTGAAGGGTATGTAATGATTCGATTTTTTAAGAAAGCTTTCAAAACCAACAGTTTGGACATCAATGTTTTAGTGAGCCACATGGTTAGAAGAAAAGGCAGATGCATTTGGCAAAGAGCCAACAGAGGATCCACAGGTGCTCGAGCTGATGGCCGAACTGGCTAAAATCAAAGAAGAACGCGACTATTTGCAGAGTCAGCTCAAATTTCAGGTGCAAGTGAATTCCGAGCTGAAGGGACTACTTGTGGCTTCGGTTGGTGAGGATCTCCAGACGAGGGTAAATGTCCTGACCGAAGATAAACTTCAACTGGCAAAAGCTCTCTTAGACACCGCGAACAATCTGACTACTCACACGGTAAGACTTTTGATGCTGGTTTAAATCTCGATTTCAATAAAAACTCGACTCTTTTAGGAACAAATTGAATTCCTCGCCAGCCAGTGCGAAGTGTGGGGCAGTAAATTCCTCGCCAGCAGTGTCATGGTTGAGGAACTTGCCCGCTGGAAGGCTGATTTATCGCAGGAAAACCAACTGCTCACTGAATCAACCAAACGTCTTCTCCGCCTAACCTCCGAAACCCGCAAAACTCAACTGGATATTCTGAAAAACCTCAAATTCATGGCCAAAATCAAATATCTCAATTTTCCAGCAACAGGCGTAACAAGTCTCGGTTCGGAGTGTTTGAATATTCTGCAACAAATGGCACTCCATTCGGGTGTCGGCATCCCGGATAATCTCTATTTAAGCAATGACAATCAGCAGACCACGCACGACGAACAATACACCAGATTTCCTCTTGCAATGGGTGAGGTGAGACTTGGCTATGTACAAGGCCTACAAGGAAAAATCAGTTATAATGGCTGCGAGGTCGCTGATCACACTATATCGAGAACAGTTGTAATCGACAGACAGAAGCTCAAGCGTAGACAAAAATCAAAGAGTACGGAAAGATTCAGGCGCATGAGAGTGTTCCTGGAGTCAGCTCCAGTTGCTAAAGAAATCCAAGACTATCGATTTAGCGATGATGACGAAGATTCGGATTCTAACGATGGCCAGTGGGTGGATGTTTCTGATGCCGAGGAAGAGCCGAACTCGGAAGACGATATTGACGAAAGCGACGATGAAGATGAGGACGAGGAAGACGATGAGGATGATGATGAAAACGATGAGGAGGACGAAGAGGATTCTGGAGAAGATGAAGAAGAATCGGCGGATGAAGAAGTGAAATCTGAAAAGCCAACAGTCGAAACCAAACAAAAGAAACAAAAGCTTCCGATGGAAGTAAGACTTCTAAATGAAAAACAAGCCCATGAACTCGCCCTGACACAAATTTTCACCGATGAAGACTTCAAACGAATCGACATGGCCAACATCAAGAAATGCGTCGCTGCTTCTTGTTTTTAAAAGATTATTTTATGAAAATAACGTTGGAAATAAAATACCAAAATAAAATAAAATGTTTTATTTACGATTTCATTTTGATACCGTTTTGGTGGAAAATATCTTTTTCTAGATTGTCACTGTAGTCGAGCCACAATTAACGAACATAAAAAGCATCGGCTGATGTGGTATCGTTCTTCCTGATATTGCCGAGGAAGGTGCAGCATTTGGCATTGCGAACGTATTCCTTTTCGAACTTGGATCGATTGGAATGAATGTGCGCTCATCGCCCAGTGCATTGTGATAGTTGCAGAACATCATTTGGTATGCAACACGATTGCCTTAGTAGGCGGCCGAATCGGGGCATAGTAAAATTGCATCCGAGTATACTTTTAGTGCAGCCTGGTAGTTTTGTGATTTATTTTGGTAATTGCCCTGCTTCTCCACACACTCCATTGTGACAACGTCGCCTCTGAAAGTTAAAAGTGATATTTCCTGTGCAATGAATAGAACTTAAAAGACACGTTGGTCTTAAGTTGGCAGTAGTAACTTACCCGCAAATGCCCATCATCACTGGCTATCAAAACATTTTGAAACGACCATTCTGGCTAAAACCTCGAACCTTCTCAACTGTCGATACGTACAAATTTATACTTTCACTTCACTGGAAATAATTAAAACCACTAAAAACATAAAACAATTGGATTAAACATAAAATATATATAATATTACCATTTTATGTACTTATGAACGAGCTGTGTCTTCCGCGCTTCAAATTTAAGTATTAAAAAAATTATTTTTAACTGAAAGCGTAGTACTTATTGAAATCTGTTATCATAAAAGTCCCAAAAAGTTGTCTGTTATTCTGTTATGATTTGTAACAGATTTCTTAAAAGATTTTGGCTTGCTGAATACCAAATAGGCGATTTATAAAAGATTTTTAGTATGTTCGAATTTTTTGACAGTTCATAACAGATTTCTTAACAGATTTTATAACAGATTTGGCTTGCCGAATACCAAATCTGTTATTCAAAAAAGATTTTTTGACAAATAAAACTTTTGTATGGGAATTCATAACAGAATAACAGAGTAACAGAATAAAAGATTTCGCCGAATAGCCCCAATTACCTGGTAAATCCATATACAAAGGTTCAGACATCGACCCTTCGTATTTTTGAAAGCTGAAATTAACATTTTTTCATTAATAAATAAAATAATTAAATAATTACTCAAAATAAAACTAATCATCTTTGCCTGAGCGACTTGTTTCCACCACCATTTCAATTGTTTTGAGAAAAACACGCTTGCGCTCAGCATTTCGTTCATTACGCTCGGTCTCTTTTTTCTGAGCGCGCCGTCGAACTCTGAACACTCAGAATCAGTGCTCTGAACGAAAAAAGTAACACAACTTTGATGCTCTGAACACTCTGAACTAAAAAAGAAACACAACTTTTCGTTTGACAGTTCAAGCTCTGTTCAGATGTAAAAAAGAAAAACGCCTTTTATATAAGGCGTTTTTCTTTTTTAGTTCAGAGCTCCGAACTCTGAGTGTTCAGAGCTTGCTGAACACGCTCTGAACAAATGAAGCTCTGAACATTTTCTGAACGCTCGGATTTCATTTTGAAATGCAATGGAGCATTTTTAGTTCAGACATCGACACTTCGTATTTTTGAAAGCTGAAATTAACATTTTTTTATTAATAAATAAAATATTTAATTAATTATTCAAAATAAAACACACCCTCTTTGCCTGAGCGACGTGTTTCCTCCGCCATTTCAATTGTTTTGAGAAAAACACGCTTGCGCTCAGCATTTCGCTCATTATGCTCGGTCTCTTTTTTCTGAGCGCGTCGCCGAACTCTGAACACTAATGTGGCTTTTCTTACAACCAAGAAGAATCGCTACTAAAATCAATGTTTTCTGGCGTGTAAGAAATGTGCAAAAACGAATCAATCCCTTTTTTGAATGTCTGTGTTGCCTGGTCAGCTGTTAAATCGTTTTGTGCATGATAATTACAACAATAGAAAACTCAAATGTCAAACTCGTAGTATATGTGTAAAATCCGTGTACAAGTATGTGTAAATCCGTCTTCAAAAAGAGATTTGAGAGAATTCAATCCTTCGAGCAAAAAATTCGATTTCTTTGTGAAAGAAATGCGTTTAAGGGAAAAAAAATCGCCACTTTTACGTCACGGATCGATTCTTGGGTTGTAAGAAAAGCCACATAAGAATCAGTGCTCTGAACGAAAAAAAGTAACACAACTTTGATGCTCTGAACACTCTGAACTAAAAAAGAAACACAATTTTTCGTTTGACAGTTCAAGCTCTGTTCAGATGTAAAAAAGAAAAACGCCTATAGTCTGAGATATATATACAAAGATTGAACTGTCATTTTTTTTTAGTCGAACCGAACCCTGAATTTTTTGCTTCACAATTTTTATTCTATCGAGCAGACCGTGCATAATTTTAATCGTCTCTTGAAAAATGGTTTCTATTTTATCGCGAACCGGAGTAATTGCCGAAGTTTTATGTCCACGAGTGGGACAAAAAGTAAGTGATTAAAAACTATTTTAAAACAATACGCAAGAAAATGAATTAAAAAGCTTGGAGCAAAATTCCTCAAACCCCATAACTACTGACGTAACATTTTCATTTCTCTTGACA
This sequence comes from Sphaerophoria taeniata, assembly GCA_943590905.1. NCBI lineage: Eukaryota > Metazoa > Arthropoda > Insecta > Diptera > Syrphidae > Sphaerophoria > Sphaerophoria taeniata. The sequence goes on from OX016540.1 coordinate 124,436,126, forward strand.
ATGAATTTTTTGCTTCTATGTGGGTTTCTTCAACTGATCTAATGCCGTGATCTATTTTTATCAATTAAACTTGGTTTTCGCTATCCATTTGACCATGTTGAAAATGAAGGCTAATGTTTTTGTTTATTTGAGAAAATCGAAAGGCTTGACGCTTATAACATTTTGCGACACGGAACTCAACTTTTAATTCTCAAAATAGTACCCCAGAATTAACTTTCTAATGAAAATTATGGTTTCTTTTAGATTATAGGTCTTGCAGCCATCGGACAGCAACAAAAAAGGAATCTCAACGTCCAGGAGCATGTATCATACACTCTTCTGAATAATGCCTGCATTGCTACACCGAAGTGAGTACCACCTTGTTTTGATTTTCATATGCAAAGTGAAGGAAACATTAACAAGATAAGGTCACAAATAATGCATTGAAATGTAATTCAAAGTCCGCTGATTAGAAAGAATGAGTTATATTGACAGATGGACCGGCTTGTGACATGATTGGTCTTGAACAACAATAGACACTACGTAATATGGTAGTATTTTTAAATGTAAGGTTAACAGTATTTTGTTCTGAAAATGTCGATAAGATGTGGTCATCGATAGAATTTTGTTTGTTGTTTTGTATGCCATTGGACATTGAACTTTAGAAAAATGTATGTGTCTGATAGACAATGATCAAGGCCATACTTCCAGGTCGTCTTTGACTTCATCTGTTGTTACTATATACATATTTAATATTCACCTCTGCTGGGTGCCGGGCCACAGAGACATTGTAGAGCCGATGAACTTGCTAAAAATGGAACCGTCATACCTGAAAGGGAAATGATAGGTATATCGATAGCTACATACAAACTTTTGCTAAAAGAAGCAGCCTTAACGATAACAATGTCTAGCTGGTACAATTTACTTACGTGCTCGGCCACAAAACTCATATGGCCGTCACTGGACCTAAAGCGCTCTAAAGAATTGTTATCTCAAAGCAAATTTCATATTAGCTCCTTAATAGGTGTCCTTACGGGACACTGTCTTATAGGCCGACACGCAATACGACTTGGTGTAGCCTCAAATGACTTTTGCAGGAGCTGTATGGACGAGGAAGAAGAGGAAACAATCTCTCACCTTCTCTGCACATGCCCTGCTCTTTCACTAAGACGCAAACTTCATCTGGGAGAATACTACTTACTTATCCGGCTCACAATCCATGAAGGATCTCAGCCTGAGATACTGCAGTCTTCCATCGTGAACGATCCCTCGCATGCACTTTCCAGTCACCGAGACTAAGCGCTCTGGCATCCGCAGTCACTTGGTCCTTGTACCGTAGGTTCGGTCTTCCTTGTCGTCTTAAACCTGGGGGCTGGGATGAGAAGAACTTTAGAAAAATGTATGTGTCTGATAGACAATGATCAAGGCCATACTTCCAGGTCGTCTTTGACTTCATCTGTTGTTACTATATACATATTTAATATTCACCTCTGCTGGGTGCCGGGCCACAGAGACATTGTAGAGCCGATGAACTTGCTAAAAATGGAACCGTCATACCTGAAAGGGAAATGATAGGTATATCGATAGCTACATACAAACTTTTGCTAAAAGAAGCAGCCTTAACGATAACAATGTCTAGCTGGTACAATTTACTTACGTGCTCGGCCACAAAACTCATATGGCCGTCACTGGACCTAAAGCGCTCTAAAGAATTGTTATCTCAAAGCAAATTTCATATTAGCTCCTTAATAGGTGTCCTTACGGGACACTGTCTTATAGGCCGACACGCAATACGACTTGGTGTAGCCTCAAATGACTTTTGCAGGAGCTGTATGGACGAGGAAGAAGAGGAAACAATCTCTCACCTTCTCTGCACATGCCCTGCTCTTTCACTAAGACGCAAACTTCATCTGGGAGAATACTACTTACTTATCCGGCTCACAATCCATGAAGGATCTCAGCCTGAGATACTGCAGTCTTCCATCGTGAACGATCCCTCGCATGCACTTTCCAGTCACCGAGACCAAGCGCTCTGGCATCCGCAGTCACTTGGTCCTTGTACCGTAGGTTCGGTCTTCCTTGTCGTCTTAAACCTGGGGGCTGGGATGAGAAGACTTTCTTGGCTGGAGCGTTGTCGTCCATTCACTCGATGTGGCCGAGCCAATGTAGTCGTCTTTTCTTGCCCTTCTGTACTACATCCATATCTTGGTACAGCTCATACAGTTCTCGGTTGTATCTTCTTCTCCATTCGCCATCGTCGCATACGGGACCAAAAATCCGTCGAAGAATTTTTCTTTCGAAAGTGCCCAGTATCAATTCCCCTTTTTTACTTATCGTCCAGCACTCGGCGCCGTAGAGTAGGACTGGTAAAATCAAAGTTTTGTATAGCAGACACTTTGTCTTTCGAGTGAGGAGTTTTGAACCCAGTTGTTTGGCCAAACCGAAGCAGCAGCGGTTCGCTAGGGTAATTCTTCTTCGGATCTCCACTAAGGTGTCGTTTGTGGGATTGATGTTTGTTCCAAGGTAGGTGAACTCCTTAACTACCTCGAAATTGCTGCTACCAACAGTGACGTTGTGTCCTAGGTGGTGGACAGACGTTGCTTTGTTTGTTGATAACATGTATTTTGTTTTGTCCTCATTCACTTCAAGACCAACTAGTTTCGCCTGTTCTTCAATCGCTGTGAAGGCCTCAAGCACAGCTCTCTTGGATCGACCGATGATGTCTATGTCGTCCCCATAGCCTAGGAGCTGGGTGGATTTGACGAAGATAGTGTTTTCCGTGCTCACACCTGCCTTGAGCACTATCTGCTCCAGGACTATGTTGAAGAAATCACATAACAACGCATCTCCTTGTCAAAATCCTGCGCATGTTTGCATAAACTCGGATCAGTTTGTTCGGGAATCGGGATCCCGAATTCAGACATCGCCATCATAAGCTCTTGGCGGTGGATGCTATCATAAGCAGCTTTGAAGTCGATGTAAAGATGGTGGGTTTCGACTTGAAATTCGTTGGCCTTTTCCAGGATCTGCCAAACTGGTACGTCCCGATTATTGTGTTGCAGAAAGGTTTAAGACGCTCACACAGTACGTTGGATAGGATTTTGTATGCAACATTAAGCAGGGATATGCCACTGTAGTTTTTGCATAACATCGGATCGCCTTTTTTGTAGATGGGGCATATGGAGCTTATCGACCAGTCAGTGGGCATGCATTCTTCCTCCCACACTTTGGTGATGACCTGGTGCATGCGGTTCATCAAAACACATCCTCCATGTTTAAAGAGTTCCGCGGGTATGCCATCCGACCCGGCGGAATTGTTATTTTTTAGCTTTTGGATGGCTCTTTCTACCTCTTCTCTGCTCTAGATCTTTGAGCTGAGAAACTGCGGATGCTCTTTTCTTCCTTCCCAGGGTCTTTTTCTCATTTCTCCTTTTCGTGCGGTACTCTTCCCTTGCTGCTCTTGTTTTCCGTTGCAGCATCTGCACACGTGCATTTTCCGTCTCTCTTTTCAATATCACGCACTCATCATCATACCACGGGTTCTTTTTCGGGGGTGGCTGATAACCTATGGTGGTCTCGGCTACATTTTTTATTATTTCGCGATATTGGTTCCACAATGTATTGACGTCTGTAGTATTTGGGAGGACGGCGGAGAGTCGCTCGCTCAGGCGCTCACTGTAGTCTCTGGCATTCTCCAATGTGCTAAGGCAACCGATGTTGAACTTCTTTCTTTGGGCCGTACGTGTTTTTTTGTCGTTTGATATTCGAGCTCTAAACTTAGCCACTACCAGAAAGTGGTCAGAGTCGACATTTGCTCCTCGGAAAGTGCGCATGTTCAGGATGTTGGATGCGCGCCTTGCGTCGATTAGCACATGGTCGATTTGGTTGGTGGTTCGACCATCCGGAGATCGCCAGGTTGCTGTGTAGATCTTCCGTCTTGGAAACCTAGTGCTACTTATCACCGTATTACGAGCTGCAGCAAAGTCGATTAGTCGGAAGCCGTTATCTGTTGTTCATAGCTGTAAAAGAATGCAATCATTTTGGTATTGCAGTTAAATGATTGAAAAGACTTATTTTTTGAGTATTTTAACTTCATGTCAGTACTTATCTTTAAAGGAAAATTCGCAGTTAATTTTGAAGTCTTTTGAATAAAAATCATTTAGAGCAGTTAAAAGACTTGAAGTCAAAAGAATGCATTACTTTTAACTGCTTGCATTCTTTGAAGTCTTTTGCATTCTTTGCATTCTTTTGCATTCTTTGCATTCTTTTGCATTCTTCTGCATTCTTTTGATTGCATTCTAAGTAATGCAGTTAAAAGACTACTTTTGCAGCACGAAAAGTGCAACAACACAGCTCGTTGAAAAAGCTGTCACCGCGGCTGCTCAGCTGGGTCGGGTTCGATGTTGTGGAAGAATTATATGATTTGATTTTATTAAATTGAACGACTTATGAATTCGATCAATTTATTAAAACAAATGTTCTTTATGCACAGTGGGGTGCAAAAGAAAATGGGCGCCAGGAATTTTTTTTGAAAACGAAATTAGCCAAAAATTCCAAAACTAATTTTAAAAGTTAGAGAAGCGATGCGAAATAAAAAAAGAACGAATTTGAATTGTTTTTAAATCTTTATTGGGAAACCGTGGGATAGAAGATCCCTGGACTAAAACCCAAACTGTTTTCGAAAATTGAGTTAAAAGAGGAAAGAAAGAATGTAGTGAACAAAGAAAGTAAAAATGGCGAGCAATTACAAAGCAAAACTAGAGAATTAAAATGGGCTTTTAACACCTTTTATAGAACGCGACTCGAAATTTATTAACTTGAAGGCACAAATTTCACGACACGTATATTTTTTTAAAAATCGATATTAATACTATTTTCACCCAAAGTAAACGGTCTACTTATCTTATGATTCTCCTTAATTTATGTTCCTCGTATCTCCTTCTAGTTCCTTTTTCCCACCTCGAATCCTGTCTCCTTTCCCAAAGTTTCTCGATTTTACTTTTCAGATCAAATAAATAACAAAAAAAACTCCTTCTCGATATTTTCAAAAAATTCCTCGAATTAATCTCCTTGACTTCTCGCTTGGTTGGATTCCAAGCTATTTCCCGACAATTTTTCTCCTCCCTCGTCCATCACATTCACTCACACATACATTCTCATCACACAATCGTTTTCGTGATCATCGGTCACGGATTTACGGCTTCCTGGAAGCTTTACGCTAACCGAGAGAGCTACCGTTGTTGAATCTCAACGAAACTTTACTCCCACACACACAAACACGGTTTCAACAAGTTGTTGGATGTAATTCCAAAACTTGCCGACACATTATGGCCGAGTTCAGACCCCTTCCCAACTAAACTTATTCTTCGAGGAAAATTGAAAAAAAGTTAAAATCGAGGAGAAGTCTCACTAGGCATTCTCCTAATAAACTACGTTAAATTATCGCGCAGGATTCGAAGTGCAAATTCAAAAATAATTATTCTATTTTGGAGATACGAAGGAAGACCTATCTTGAAAAATATTCGTTTTAAGCTAATAGAAAAACTAAGTTACGACGCGTTAAAAACCCATTTTGTACATGTTGATTTAAGTTAATTTACGTTAGAATTTAAAAGTTAAGCTACGTTATTAAATTAACAAGGATTAAATTTATGATTATTCATGTATCATTGTGGATATGTGTTGTTGTGGTGGTGTTATATTGTTGTATAGATGTTGTAGTTGTTATTGTATGTAAGTAAGAGTCCGCCCGACTCTACTTCTTCGGCTCATCCGCCGGCACCTCTCACTCGTACTCGAACACCTATATGGGGGTTGCTTTTGCAAAATAAAGGCTCGGTACACCAATGGTTGATGAGACCACGGTTGCCCTCAACTTTGCCAATATTTTGCAGCCACAACGAAAAAAAAAGAACCAGCCGAAGGGTGGTTTTTGTTACGGCAAAATTTACCGTAACAAATCCCACCCTTACCTCCCAAGAAATGTGCTTACTTTTCAAGAAAAGTAAACCATTTCTTAAGGCTCACCCAGAGGGTAGACAACACAACATAGGGGGAACATCATGACAAAAGAAAAGAAAAAAAAAGATTAATATGGCACGTAAAATGGATATTACAATTGACAGTAACGTGTACCAAAAAACAACAAAAATGAACAAACGCGAAAACTAAGGGACTTTGGCCTCAAACGTAAGGCGTCAAATCCTTCACGTGCCACGTTCCCCGATCTTTCCCTTTTTCATCTAAAAGCAGGTATGTCCACGGTGACATCCTCTTACTGATCGTAAATGGTCCCACGAATTTAGTCGCCAACTTCGCCGCGAAGTAATTAGCTGCATCGGACAGCGCAAAATTCCTACGCCACACGAGATCACCCGGATGATACTGCGTGTCTCTCCTACGCAAATTGTAAGTCTTGGCAGCCTTCTTTCCCGCTGCTTCCAACTTCCTAGCAATATCTCCTCTCAGTTTCCGAAACTGCCTATCAATTTCCCCTCTATCTTGGTCCCTATCTTGATCAAAACTACTATCTCTAAGCCCTACATCATGGCCACTCGTAACCATGTTTCTACCGAAGTTCGCGAAGTATGGCGACACACCTAAAACTTCATGTTGCGAAGTTCGGATCGCACAGGCTACCTTCGCCATTTGCGAGTCCCAACTCCGCTGATTCTCGGAGACATACGCCCGGAGCGTAGTCTTAATAATCTGATTAATACGTTCCGCAGGATTCGCCTGGGGATGATAATTCGCGGTATACCGAAGTTGTGACCCGTACGCTTCGCTTAGCGATTTCAATTCCTTACTACGGAATTGGGGACCGTTGTCACAAACGATCCACTTTGGAACACCGAAAAGAAGAAAAACGTTTTCTTCCAATTCCCGACAAACCGCTTTAGCCGTAGCGGACCGTAACGCGAACAACAGGGGAAATTTAGTGAAATAGTCGACGACCGTTAAGATATAAATAAACCCGCGCGACGACTTCGGCAATGGACCCACCAAGTCCACACAAATCATTTCCCACGGTTGGGAATTCCCCACCCTTTCAGTCATTAGACCAGCTGGTTTCTCATTCACCGGCTTCACGCTTTGGCAAGTCTTGCAACTCCTAACATATTTTGTGATATCCCCTCTCATTTTGGGCCAGTAATATTTCTCTGCTACTCTAGCGAAAGTTTTCTTAACGCCCATGTGTCCTGCAAGTGGAGCATCATGGCACTCGTTAAGAACTTTCGTCCTATCTCCTTTCCCTAACACTAATTTCCACTCCTCACCACTATTATGAACAACAATATGGTTCAACCTAACATGTTTATAGAGCCGCCCATTCTCAACTCGCCAAGATGGGTAATCTAACGGGCTCTTTTCTACCTGTGATTTCATTTTAATCACCCAAGGGTCCGAATCCGCATCGGAGACACCAGCTACTTCTGGGACTCCTCGCGACAACATATCGGGAACGACATGTTCTTTGCCCTTTCGGTGGATGATTTTGAAATCAAATTGTTGGAGCCGAATGGCCCAACGAGCTAACCTACCCTGCGGATCCTTAAGGTTGCTGAGCCAGACCAGTGAGTGATGATCGGTTACGACTGTAAATCGAACACCTTCGAGATACGGCCGCAACTTCTCAATCGCCCAAAGGACGGCTAAACATTCCTTTTCGGTCGTAGAGTAGTTCCTTTCGTTCCTATTCAATGACCGACTCAAATAACAAATGGCTTTTTCGCCATCCTCAAACTCCTGCGAAAGTACGGCTCCGATACCATAGTCCGAGGCATCTGTTTGTACAACAAACGGCCTTGAAAAATCCGGACATGTCAGGATCGGTGCCGTAACCAAACACTCTTTGGCTTTCCTAAAACACTCCTCACACTCCTGGGTCCACTCAAACTTCTTACCTTTCTTCAACAGATCGGTAAGGGGCCTAACTAAAATAGCAAAATTTGGCACGAATCGTCGATACCAAGAAATAGTCCCTACAAAACTCCTAATTTCCTTCACGTTTTTCGGAGGAGGAATCCTCATCATGCTTTCCACTTTTTCCGGGTCAACATGAAGCCCGTTCCTATCAACTACGTAACCTAGAAATTTCAAAGAAGGCCTACAGAAATGACACTTTTCCCTACCTACTTTTAAACCCGCATCTCCTAACCTTCTAAAAACTTCTTTGAGAATTTCTAGGTGTTTCTCAAAGGAATCGGTGACGATGATAATGTCATCCAAGTACACAAAGACGAACGGTTCTAAGTCGGGACCTAAAACGTCGTCAATAAACCTTTGCCATGTCGCTGGTGAATTATGGAGCCCGAATGGCATCCTACAAAATTGAAAAAGACCCCGCCCTGGCACGGTAAAGGCTGTGTACTTGCGCGATTCCTCTTCCATTGGAATCTGCCAATAGGCAGACTTAATGTCTAAAGAGGACAAGTACTTCGCGTTTCGAAGCTTGTCCAAAATCGCGGAAATAAAAGGAAGTGGATAAGCATCCCTATCAGTAACCTCGTTTAATTTCCTATAGTCTACACAGAACCGATAACTACCGTCTTTCTTCTTGACGAGAAGAATCGGCGATGCCCAAGGACTCTTCGACTTCTCGATCACTCCAGCTTTCAACATCTCCTGGACCTCTTGATCGATATGTTTCTGAATCGCGGGCGAAACAGGGTAATATCGTTGTTTTATCGGTTCTGCGGACGTCCTAATCTTGTGCTCAACTAAGTTGGTGCACCCTAACCCTTCGGTCATTGACTTAAAAAGTTCCTCTAAAACTAACTCTAGCTTCCTATTTTCGAAATCGTTCAATTCCGATTTCTCCCTAATAGCAACCATGTCTGTCAACGAGGCCACCATCTCTTGGCTCGAAAAATTCCAAACACCAGATCTCAAATCCGGGACAATGCCCGATAGTGCCCAAAAATCGGCACCTAGGATCAACTGGTGTGGAAGGTTTGGAATGACCAGACATTCTATCAAAAAGGATTTGTTCTCCACCTCCACTGGAAGAGAAACAGACCCTGCTACACTTACACCCGCCCCATCTGCTAAGGCTACTGACCCAACACTACTCTTTCCTAACTTAAGTCCTAGCTCCTTCAAAATTTTCCACCCGTCCCCTCCTACAATAGTCCTAGAAGCCCCAGAATCAAGCAACCCCAAAAACTTGATTCCATAAACCCTAACTCCTAAATAAGGTCTTGTGTCCCTACCATTTGCCGCTAACGTGAAACTCAGGTGAACTGGGTCCACCCGCTGATCTTCAGCAGACGACCGACCTAACGCCGACGGACTCCTTGTTCTGCTGACACAAGGGCCCGTTCCCCATTTCCCGAACACCGCCTACAATCCCTACGATACACACCTACTGCCCCACAACCAAAACAACGCCTCTGCACCGAGCAGTTTTGGGCTAAGTGCCCGTCCGTGTTACAATTGTAACACCTAACGACCTGCCTAAAAGGATTTTCCGGGACAGGAGCAACAGCCGCGACTCGGTGTTGTCCAGACGTCCTCGGTTGATAACCGCACTCTGGTTCTAATAGATTCCTATTCCTAACGGGTGGAGTAAAAGCATCCACGTTAACCTTAAGGGTATCTAATTCCCTACCTAATATAGCAAGTTCCTTAACCGTCCTTGGTTTGGAACTCGCTATTTGAACCTGATAGAATGGTTCAACATTCTTCCTCAAAATAGCCAGCATTCTACTTTCCGACAGTGGCTCCGATAGCCTGCGGAACAATGTCCTCATCGTCGCTAAATACGCCCCGAAAGTTTCATCTCTTCCTTGCGAACGACGATTGATCTCTTCTAACAGAAGATCATCATAGTTCGCAGGAAGAAATTCTGCCCTAAGTTCCCTAACAAACTCCTGCCAATCAGAAAAATCTTCTCTAACCGTCCTGTACCACATAAGGGCCCTACCCGACAAAAGCTCTGATGCTGATTTGAAGAGGTGGGACTCTGGCACATCGTTTGCCAAACGGAGTTCCTCCACTCTCTCTAAAAACGAATTTACTGAGGCTCCGTCCGAGTCCCCAGTAAATTTAATCCCCCACTTCCCTACACGTTCGGTGCATTTCTGTTGAACGACCATTTGTTCGACAGAAACGTCACCCCTGGCCGCCCTATGTCCAGATTGGACCCTATCAGCTGCGTCACTGATTGCCTGGCTGCTTCCACCACGCCCTGGTTCTTTTGTTGACCCTCCAGCCAGACCTGGAGTCGACTGAACCGGAACATGAAGCATTTTAGTTGGAGTCTTCTCCCTCTCCACTTCTTCTTCTCTATCACTATTCTCACTATCACCAGTGAGATCTCCTAACAAACACAAAACTGTATTACGAAGAGAGCTAACCTCATCTTCTTCCTCTTCTGCCTCACACGGCGTCCTAGCTAGCCTGCCTATACACCACTCGATCTTAGTTATAATCTTAATGTACTCCGAAGACTTTGGATTCTTCGGAGGTACTTTAAGAAGGCCCTTAATCTCCTCAATTTTACTTTTAATGGCATCCCTATCCTCTTCGTATGTAAACGGATACTCTAAACTATTTCCCATCGAGTTCCTCTTAACGAGTAATCTCGATGACCGTAAAGCTTTCCTCATCTCATCTACCGACCCTATCTTCAAGCCCCTGACCTTCATTTCATAGGCCAGTTCGTCCTGCGCTAAACGTCCTATATTCATGGCAAATAATAAACAAAATTAACCGAATTCAATAAGAATTTAAAAACAAATAAAAATTCAAACAGAATTAAAAAAGAATAAAAATACTAGTTGGCAATCCTATTCGCTTTACTTTTATATCAATTAAAAAAATATTAACTTTTAATCTTGCTCAATAAAAATAAATTATTACGTAATTAAAAAAAAATGAAAAATGAAATCAAAAAAATATGGTCACACCAATGTATTCCTTAAGTATTAAAACCACTCAATTTAAAACAAAACTCTCATGCGATCAAAAAAAACTTTTTCGCATAAAAGTTCTAGCACACACTTCTACTCAAAAAGAAAACTATCAGCAAAAATCTAGTTTTATATTGTATGTAAAACACAACAACAAAAACAACCACCAAAAATAATGAACGGGTTTACAAAAAAAACACTCAAAATAGCACAGAAAATACTTATCGAGAATTAATTTTGATTTGATTTCTTTTCCAAAAACAATTAAATTACTCCAGACTTTATTTGCGAAAACTGAAACTCCAACTTCACTTGAACACCAAAACCTATGCAAAAAAAACAACTGGATTAATATGTCAACACGAAAAAAGTTAATTAAAAGGAACACCACACACCAAATAAAAATTCTTCCACTTTTTTGGCCCCACGTTGGGCGCCAATTTGTTGCACTTTTTCTCACGACGCGGAAGGGAATTATTTTATGTTATTTTATATTAATATCAAAACGAATAAACGCGATTATAATTTATTAATTTGAATAAAAGAAACGATTTTGTGTTTAAAACACAACGCGACGCACGAAATTTAACAACTAACTTGCACTGGAGCAAGTACGAATACGACACAAAAGAGAATTACGAAAAGTGCAACAACACAGCTCGTTGAAAAAGCTGTCACCGCGGCTGCTCAGCTGGGTCGGGTTCGATGTTGTGGAAGAATTATATGATTTGATTTTATTAAATTGATCGACTTATGAATTCGATCAATTTATTAAAACAAATGTTCTTTATGCACAGTGGGGTGCAAAAGAAAATGGGCGCCAGGAATTTTTTTTGAAAACGAAATTAGCCAAAAATTCCAAAACTAATTTTAAAAGTTAGAGAAGCGATGCGAAATAAAAAAAGAACGAATTTGAATTGTTTTTAAATCTTTATTGGGAAACCGTGGGATAGAAGATCCCTGGACTAAAACCCAAACTGTTTTCGAAAATTGAGTTAAAAGAGGAAAGAAAGAATGTAGTGAACAAAGAAAGTAAAAATGGCGAGCAATTACAAAGCAAAACTAGAGAATTAAAATGGGCTTTTAACACCTTTTATAGAACGCGACTCGAAATTTATTAACTTGAAGGCACAAATTTCACGACACGTATATTTTTTTAAAAATCGATATTAATACTATTTTCACCCAAAGTAAACGGTCTACTTATCTTATGATTCTCCTTAATTTATGTTCCTCGTATCTCCTTCTAGTTCCTTTTTCCCACCTCGAATCCTGTCTCCTTTCCCAAAGTTTCTCGATTTTACTTTTCAGATCAAATAAATAACAAAAAAAACTCCTTCTCGATATTTTCAAAAAATTCCTCGAATTAATCTCCTTGACTTCTCGCTTGGTTGGATTCCAAGCTATTTCCCGACAATTTTTCTCCTCCCTCGTCCATCACATTCACTCACACATACATTCTCATCACACAATCGTTTTCGTGATCATCGGTCACGGATTTACGGCTTCCTGGAAGCTTTACGCTAACCGAGAGAGCTACCGTTGTTGAATCTCAACGAAACTTTACTCCCACACACACAAACACGGTTTCAACAAGTTGTTGGATGTAATTCCAAAACTTGCCGACACATTATGGCCGAGTTCAGACCCCTTCCCAACTAAACTTATTCTTCGAGGAAAATTGAAAAAAAGTTAAAATCGAGGAGAAGTCTCACTAGGCATTCTCCTAATAAACTACGTTAAATTATCGCGCAGGATTCGAAGTGCAAATTCAAAAATAATTATTCTATTTTGGAGATACGAAGGAAGACCTATCTTGAAAAATATTCGTTTTAAGCTAATAGAAAAACTAAGTTACGACGCGTTAAAAACCCATTTTGTACATGTTGATTTAAGTTAATTTACGTTAGAATTTAAAAGTTAAGCTACGTTATTAAATTAACAAGGATTAAATTTATGATTATTCATGTATCATTGTGGATATGTGTTGTTGTGGTGGTGTTATATTGTTGTATAGATGTTGTAGTTGTTATTGTATGTAAGTAAGAGTCCGCCCGACTCTACTTCTTCGGCTCATCCGCCGGCACCTCTCACTCGTACTCGAACACCTATATGGGGGTTGCTTTTGCAAAATAAAGGCTCGGTACACCAATGGTTGATGAGACCACGGTTGCCCTCAACTTTGCCAATATTTTGCAGCCACAACGAAAAGAAAAAGAACCAGCCGAAGGATGGTTTTTGTTACGGCAAAATTTACCGTAACAAATCCCACCCTTACCTCCCAAGAAATGTGCTTACTTTTCAAGAAAAGTAAACCATTTCTTAAGGCTCACCCAGAGGGTAGACAACACAACATAGGGGGAACATCATGACAAAAGAAAAGAAAAAAAAAGATTAATATGGCACGTAAAATGGATATTACAATTGACAGTAACGTGTACCAAAAAACAATAAAAACAACAAAAATGAACAAACGCGAAAACTAAGGGACTTTGGCCTCAAACGTAAGGCGTCAAATCCTTCACGTGCCACGTTCCCCGATCTTTCCCTTTTTCATCTAAAAGCAGGTATGTCCACGGTGACATCCTCTTACTGATCGTAAATGGTCCCACGAATTTAGTCGCCAACTTCGCCGCGAAGTAATTAGCTGCATCGGACAGCGCAAAATTCCTACGCCACACGAGATCACCCGGATGATACTGCGTGTCTCTCCTACGCAAATTGTAAGTCTTGGCAGCCTTCTTTCCCGCTGCTTCCAACTTCCTAGCAATATCTCCTCTCAGTTTCCGAAACTGCCTATCAATTTCCCCTCTATCTTGGTCCCTATCTTGATCAAAACTACTATCTCTAAGCCCTACATCATGGCCACTCGTAACCATGTTTCTACCGAAGTTCGCGAAGTATGGCGACACACCTAAAACTTCATGTTGCGAAGTTCGGATCGCACAGGCTACCTTCGCCATTTGCGAGTCCCAACTCCGCTGATTCTCGGAGACATACGCCCGGAGCGTAGTCTTAATAATCTGATTAATACGTTCCGCAGGATTCGCCTGGGGATGATAATTCGCGGTATACCGAAGTTGTGACCCGTACGCTTCGCTTAGCGATTTCAATTCCTTACTACGGAATTGGGGACCGTTGTCACAAACGATCCACTTTGGAACACCGAAAAGAAGAAAAACGTTTTCTTCCAATTCCCGACAAACCGCTTTAGCCGTAGCGGACCGTAACGCGAACAACAGGGGAAATTTAGTGAAATAGTCGACGACCGTTAAGATATAAATAAACCCGCGCGACGACTTCGGCAATGGACCCACCAAGTCCACACAAATCATTTCCCACGGTTGGGAATTCCCCACCCTTTCAGTCATTAGACCAGCTGGTTTCTCATTCACCGGCTTCACGCTTTGGCAAGTCTTGCAACTCCTAACATATTTTGTGATATCCCCTCTCATTTTGGGCCAGTAATATTTCTCTGCTACTCTAGCGAAAGTTTTCTTAACGCCCATGTGTCCTGCAAGTGGAGCATCATGGCACTCGTTAAGAACTTTCGTCCTATCTCCTTTCCCTAACACTAATTTCCACTCCTCACCACTATTATGAACAACAATATGGTTCAACCTAACATGTTTATAGAGCCGCCCATTCTCAACTCGCCAAGATGGGTAATCTAACGGGCTCTTTTCTACCTGTGATTTCATTTTAATCACCCAAGGGTCCGAATCCGCATCGGAGACACCAGCTACTTCTGGGACTCCTCGCGACAACATATCGGGAACGACATGTTCTTTGCCCTTTCGGTGGATGATTTTGAAATCAAATTGTTGGAGCCGAATGGCCCAACGAGCTAACCTACCCTGCGGATCCTTAAGGTTGCTGAGCCAGACCAGTGAGTGATGATCGGTTACGACTGTAAATCGAACACCTTCGAGATACGGCCGCAACTTCTCAATCGCCCAAAGGACGGCTAAACATTCCTTTTCGGTCGTAGAGTAGTTCCTTTCGTTCCTATTCAATGACCGACTCAAATAACAAATGGCTTTTTCGCCATCCTCAAACTCCTGCGAAAGTACGGCTCCGATACCATAGTCCGAGGCATCTGTTTGTACAACAAACGGCCTTGAAAAATCCGGACATGTCAGGATCGGTGCCGTAACCAAACACTCTTTGGCTTTCCTAAAACACTCCTCACACTCCTGGGTCCACTCAAACTTCTTACCTTTCTTCAACAGATCGGTAAGGGGCCTAACTAAAATAGCAAAATTTGGCACGAATCGTCGATACCAAGAAATAGTCCCTACAAAACTCCTAATTTCCTTCACGTTTTTCGGAGGAGGAATCCTCATCATGCTTTCCACTTTTTCCGGGTCAACATGAAGCCCGTTCCTATCAACTACGTAACCTAGAAATTTCAAAGAAGGCCTACAGAAATGACACTTTTCCCTACCTACTTTTAAACCCGCATCTCCTAACCTTCTAAAAACTTCTTTGAGAATTTCTAGGTGTTTCTCAAAGGAATCGGTGACGATGATAATGTCATCCAAGTACACAAAGACGAACGGTTCTAAGTCGGGACCTAAAACGTCGTCAATAAACCTTTGCCATGTCGCTGGTGAATTATGGAGCCCGAATGGCATCCTACAAAATTGAAAAAGACCCCGCCCTGGCACGGTAAAGGCTGTGTACTTGCGCGATTCCTCTTCCATTGGAATCTGCCAATAGGCAGACTTAATGTCTAAAGAGGACAAGTACTTCGCGTTTCGAAGCTTGTCCAAAATCGCGGAAATAAAAGGAAGTGGATAAGCATCCCTATCAGTAACCTCGTTTAATTTCCTATAGTCTACACAGAACCGATAACTACCGTCTTTCTTCTTGACGAGAAGAATCGGCGATGCCCAAGGACTCTTCGACTTCTCGATCACTCCAGCTTTCAACATCTCCTGGACCTCTTGATCGATATGTTTCTGAATCGCGGGCGAAACAGGGTAATATCGTTGTTTTATCGGTTCTGCGGACGTCCTAATCTTGTGCTCAACTAAGTTGGTGCACCCTAACCCTTCGGTCATTGACTTAAAAAGTTCCTCTAAAACTAACTCTAGCTTCCTATTTTCGAAATCGTTCAATTCCGATTTCTCCCTAATAGCAACCATGTCTGTCAACGAGGCCACCATCTCTTGGCTCGAAAAATTCCAAACACCAGATCTCAAATCCGGGACAATGCCCGATAGTGCCCAAAAATCGGCACCTAGGATCAACTGGTGTGGAAGGTTTGGAATGACCAGACATTCTATCAAAAAGGATTTGTTCTCCACCTCCACTGGAAGAGAAACAGACCCTGCTACACTTACACCCGCCCCATCTGCTAAGGCTACTGACCCAACACTACTCTTTCCTAACTTAAGTCCTAGCTCCTTCAAAATTTTCCACCCGTCCCCTCCTACAATAGTCCTAGAAGCCCCAGAATCAAGCAACCCCAAAAACTTGATTCCATAAACCCTAACTCCTAAATAAGGTCTTGTGTCCCTACCATTTGCCGCTAACGTGAAACTCAGGTGAACTGGGTCCACCCGCTGATCTTCAGCAGACGACCGACCTAACGCCGACGGACTCCTTGTTCTGCTGACACAAGGGCCCGTTCCCCATTTCCCGAACACCGCCTACAATCCCTACGATACACACCTACTGCCCCACAACCAAAACAACGCCTCTGCACCGAGCAGTTTTGGGCTAAGTGCCCGTCCGTGTTACAATTGTAACACCTAACGACCTGCCTAAAAGGATTTTCCGGGACAGGAGCAACAGCCGCGACTCGGTGTTGTCCAGACGTCCTCGGTTGATAACCGCACTCTGGTTCTAATAGATTCCTATTCCTAACGGGTGGAGTAAAAGCATCCACGTTAACCTTAAGGGTATCTAATTCCCTACCTAATATAGCAAGTTCCTTAACCGTCCTTGGTTTGGAACTCGCTATTTGAACCTGATAGAATGGTTCAACATTCTTCCTCAAAATAGCCAGCATTCTACTTTCCGACAGTGGCTCCGATAGCCTGCGGAACAATGTCCTCATCGTCGCTAAATACGCCCCGAAAGTTTCATCTCTTCCTTGCGAACGACGATTGATCTCTTCTAACAGAAGATCATCATAGTTCGCAGGAAGAAATTCTGCCCTAAGTTCCCTAACAAACTCCTGCCAATCAGAAAAATCTTCTCTAACCGTCCTGTACCACATAAGGGCCCTACCCGACAAAAGCTCTGATGCTGATTTGAAGAGGTGGGACTCTGGCACATCGTTTGCCAAACGGAGTTCCTCCACTCTCTCTAAAAACGAATTTACTGAGGCTCCGTCCGAGTCCCCAGTAAATTTAATCCCCCACTTCCCTACACGTTCGGTGCATTTCTGTTGAACGACCATTTGTTCGACAGAAACGTCACCCCTGGCCGCCCTATGTCCAGATTGGACCCTATCAGCTGCGTCACTGATTGCCTGGCTGCTTCCACCACGCCCTGGTTCTTTTGTTGACCCTCCAGCCAGACCTGGAGTCGACTGAACCGGAACATGAAGCATTTTAGTTGGAGTCTTCTCCCTCTCCACTTCTTCTTCTCTATCACTATTCTCACTATCACCAGTGAGATCTCCTAACAAACACAAAACTGTATTACGAAGAGAGCTAACCTCATCTTCTTCCTCTTCTGCCTCACACGGCGTCCTAGCTAGCCTGCCTATACACCACTCGATCTTAGTTATAATCTTAATGTACTCCGAAGACTTTGGATTCTTCGGAGGTACTTTAAGAAGGCCCTTAATCTCCTCAATTTTACTTTTAATGGCATCCCTATCCTCTTCGTATGTAAACGGATACTCTAAACTATTTCCCATCGAGTTCCTCTTAACGAGTAATCTCGATGACCGTAAAGCTTTCCTCATCTCATCTACCGACCCTATCTTCAAGCCCCTGACCTTCATTTCATAGGCCAGTTCGTCCTGCGCTAAACGTCCTATATTCATGGCAAATAATAAACAAAATTAACCGAATTCAATAAGAATTTAAAAACAAATAAAAAT
This sequence comes from Sphaerophoria taeniata, assembly GCA_943590905.1. Lineage (NCBI taxonomy): Eukaryota > Metazoa > Arthropoda > Insecta > Diptera > Syrphidae > Sphaerophoria > Sphaerophoria taeniata. Next base: position 124,454,081 of record OX016540.1, read on the forward strand.
TCAAACAGAATTAAAAAAGAATAAAAATACTAGTTGGCAATCCTATTCGCTTTACTTTTATATCAATTAAAAAAATATTAACTTTTAATCTTGCTCAATAAAAATAAATTATTACGTAATTAAAAAAAAATGAAAAATGAAATCAAAAAAATATGGTCACACCAATGTATTCCTTAAGTATTAAAACCACTCAATTTAAAACAAAACTCTCATGCGATCAAAAAAAACTTTTTCGCATAAAAGTTCTAGCACACACTTCTACTCAAAAAGAAAACTATCAGCAAAAATCTAGTTTTATATTGTATGTAAAACACAACAACAAAAACAACCACCAAAAATAATGAACGGGTTTACAAAAAAAACACTCAAAATAGCACAGAAAATACTTATCGAGAATTAATTTTGATTTGATTTCTTTTCCAAAAACAATTAAATTACTCCAGACTTTATTTGCGAAAACTGAAACTCCAACTTCACTTGAACACCAAAACCTATGCAAAAAAAACAACTGGATTAATATGTCAACACGAAAAAAGTTAATTAAAAGGAACACCACACACCAAATAAAAATTCTTCCACTTTTTTGGCCCCACGTTGGGCGCCAATTTGTTGCACTTTTTCTCACGACGCGGAAGGGAATTATTTTATGTTATTTTATATTAATATCAAAACGAATAAACGCGATTATAATTTATTAATTTGAATAAAAGAAACGATTTTGTGTTTAAAACACAACGCGACGCACGAAATTTAACAACTAACTTGCACTGGAGCAAGTACGAATACGACACAAAAGAGAATTACGAAAAGTGCAACAACACAGCTCGTTGAAAAAGCTGTCACCGCGGCTGCTCAGCTGGGTCGGGTTCGATGTTGTGGAAGAATTATATGATTTGATTTTATTAAATTGATCGACTTATGAATTCGATCAATTTATTAAAACAAATGTTCTTTATGCACAGTGGGGTGCAAAAGAAAATGGGCGCCAGGAATTTTTTTTCAAAACGAAATTAGCCAAAAATTCCAAAACTAATTTTAAAAGTTAGAGAAGCGATTGCGAAATAAAAAAAGAACGAATTTGAATTGTTTTTAAATCTTTATTGGGAAACCGTGGGATAGAAGATCCCTGGACTAAAACCCAAACTGTTTTCGAAAATTGAGTTAAAAGAGGAAAGAAAGAATGTAGTGAACAAAGAAAGTAAAAATGGCGAGCAATTACAAAGCAAAACTAGAGAATTAAAATGGGCTTTTAACACCTTTTATAGAACGCGACTCGAAATTTATTAACTTGAAGGCACAAATTTCACGACACGTATATTTTTTTTTAAATCGATATTAATACTATTTTCACCCAAAGTAAACGGTCTACTTATCTTATGATTCTCCTTAATTTATGTTCCTCGTATCTCCTACTAGTTCCTTTTTCCCACCTCGAATCCTGTCTCCTTTCCCAAAGTTTCTCGATTTTACTTTTCAGATCAAATAAATAACAAAAAAAACTCCTCGATATTTTCAAAAAATTCCTCGAATTAATCTCCTTGACTTCTCGCTTGGTTGGATCTCCCAAGAGTGCCTTCCAAGCTATTTCCCGACAATTTTTCTCCTCCCTCGTCCATCACATTCACTCACACATACATTCTCATCACACAATCGTTTTCGTGATCATCGGTCACGGATTTACGGCTTCCTGGAAGCTTTACGTTAACCGAGAGAGCTACCGTTGTTGAATCTCAACGAAACTTTACTCCCACACACACAAACACGGTTTCAACAAGTTGTTGGATGTAATTCCAAAACTTGCCGAAACATTATGGCCGAGTTCAGACCCCTTCCCAACTAAACTTATTCTTCGAGGAAAATTGAAAAAAAGTTAAAATCGAGGAGAAGTCTCACTAGGCATTCTCCTAATAAACTACGTTAAATTATCGCGCAGGATTCGAAGTGCAAATTCAAAAATAATTATTCTATTTTGGAGATACGAAGGAAGACCTATCTTGAAAAATATTCGTTTTAAGCTAATAGAAAAACTAAGTTACGACGCGTTAAAAACCCATTTTGTACATGTTGATTTAAGTTAATTTACGTTAGAATTTAAAAGTTAAGCTACGTTATTAAATTAACAAGGATTAAATGTATGATTATTCATGTATCATTGTGGATATGTGTTGTTGTGGTGGTGTTATATTGTTGTATAGATGTTGTAGTTGTTATTGTATGTAAGTAAGAGTCCGCCCGACTCTACTTCTTCGGCTCAACCGCCGGCACCTCTCACTCGTACTCGAACACCTATATGGGGGTTGCTTTTGCAAAATAAAGGCTCGGTACACCAATGGTTGATGAGACCACGGTTGCCCTCAACTTTGCCAATATTTTGCAGCCACAACGAAAAGAAAAAGAACCAGCCGAAGGATGGTTTTTGTTACGGCAAAATTTACCGTAACAATCCGACCCGGCGGACTTGTTATTTTTTAGCTTTTGGATGGCTCTTTCTACCTCTTCTCTGCTGGGGGTGGAACTGGGTCTTCATTGACTGGTCTTGCTTCTCTTTCGCCATTAGCTCGCTCGACATTTTGCGCATTCAGCAGCTATTGGAAGTGCTGCTTGAAAACATCTACAATTCCCTGTGCTTCGGTGACTAGGTATCCTTCACTGTTTCGAAGAGCTTGTGTCCCGGTTCTGAAACCAGAAGCTAATAGCTTCGACCTTTTAAAGAAACGTCGGGTGGTGTTCTTGGCCCGAGACTCTTCTAGATCTTTGAGCTGAGAAACTGCGGATGCTCTTTACTTCCTTCGCAGGGTCTTTTTCTCATCTGGGAGAATACTGTTCATTAACGGACTATAATTTTGCGCCAATGTCTGTAATTTTCTCATTTAAAAATTACCAGCGAATGTTCACACATAACAATGTTCAAACGGTTGAACATTATTTAAAAAAAAGGATATGAAAATTGTTTACGTTTTAAAGCATTACCATTACCTAATTCTTATCTCTTTTAGTAGATTAGTAGATTGTATTAACGAAGACCTACACATGTACGAACAACCCATATAACGAACGCACTTGATAAATTAATGAACCGACTTCTGCGACCAACAATCTAATTGCATCCAATTAATTTTAACCCCTTCATTTTACCATAGCCGTGTTTTTAACTACTCAGTAGCCAGCTCAATATTCAAGTGCGAATAAAATGCTCTGGGTATGGTTTGTTTCGCTTTTTTTATTTCGCTTTTGGTTGTTGGCCGTTAGGAGCCCATACCGGACAGACATACAAACAAGGTTAGGTTAGGTTAGGTTAGGTTAGGTGATGAGGAGTGTGCACAGCGTGAAACTGTTGCATACACGAGGGCCTAGTGATCCATTGTGATCCCCTATAAAAATAAAAGGTAGCATCGATGCTCTTCAAAATTGCCGATTAACGTAGACTGGCTCGTTAACGAACCACCCTATGCTATCTATAAATTTCCTTATGTTTGCCATTGAGACCTGTGCTAGATCATCCAGTTCTCCAACAAACCTGTTTCCGAAATGACGGAGTCGGCTAGTTTGGAGGTTCGGACAGTCACAGAGCAGGTGTTTAATAGTTTCTATTTCCTCCTCATCCTGAGAGCTCCTACAAAAATCGGGTGCAAATGTCCCTATCTTGTTGGCCGAGTTTCCTTTTCGTTTGTGTTAGGCCATAAGCTTCTAGATATTACGCAATCGTCCCTGGATTTCCAGGAGTTATTGATTTTCTCTTTTGATTTAAGGTCTATCTTCCTCTTGAGTACCCCAATCGGGACGAGTGGTCCCCTATCTGAATAGTCGCTGCTACTTGTATCTGCTTCTGACCCTTTCCTGGCTAGTTCATCTACTATTTGGTTCCCTTCTATATTACTATATCCAGGAACCCAGCAGAGCTTAACCTGGTTTGCGTGGCAGATTAAAACTGCCTTTGATCTTATGGTCTCACTGGCTAAGGCTTTGATAGCAGCTTGGCTGTCCACGAAAAAAGTAATCTCCGAGGAGCTTAGCTTTTCATGATGTGCCAATTCAGCTGCTTTTTCAATGGCATAGATCTCGGCCTGAAAGACACTACAGTCAGCTTGGAGTTTATACGACTCTCTGATGTTGAGAGATTGGCAAAACACTCCAGCACCTGGTCCTGATTCCATTTTTGAACCGTCAGTGAAGAAAGGGATACCCTGTTTACTTATAAGTGAATTATCATCCCAACCCTATCTCTCTGGTATGCAAATAGAAAAGTTCCTATAGAAATCTAGTAAAGGGGGAATGTAAACAGTGGTCTCCATCAGTCCTGGAATTGTGTCATATCTTTGTAAGATTGACCCGTGTCCATAAGTGCTGTGCTTCCAAAAACTCATTTCTTTCAAACGAATTGCAGTTTTAGCTGCCGTGCACCGTATGAACTCATCCGGAGCCGGGAGATCCAAGATCATTTCCAACCAAGCTTGTTGAGTGGATCCTTGAGCCCCTGTTATTCCTATATAGGCTAGTCTCTGTACCTTATTCAGGTTCTTGAGATAGCTTGATTTTTCCATCGCTTTCCACCATACAATAGAGCCATAGGTAAGAATGGGTCTGACAATCGCTGTGTACATCAATTGTATGACTTGCGGTCGCATACCCCAACGTACACCGAAGGTCATTTTGCATGTGTAGAATGCACATAGTGCTTTTTTCATTCTTTCCTCAGTATTAAGCTTGCATGTGAGCTTGGAATCAAGGATTAATCCTAGAAATTTAGCTTCCTTAGAAAGTTTTAGAGGATTACCATTTAGTTTAGGAGAGTTAAAGCCCTCCAGTTTCCATTTTTTCGTGAACAAAACTAGCTCTGTCTTGGTGTGGTTGACCCCAAGACCGTTCTTAGTTGCCCAAGAAGAAAAATCCTTTAATGCGTTTTCCATAATGTTTCCGATGGTGGTAAGTAAATTGCCTGATACCAAAACCACTATGTCATCTGCATATGCCACGATTTTAACGCCCTGATTTTTAAACTTTGTGAGAATTTTGTTGACTACGAGGATCCAGAGCAGGGGTGAGATGACTCCTCCCTGTGGTGTGCCTCTAGTAACTGTTTTCTCAATAGTGCTAACTCTATTTGAGAGTTGATAATTCTGCCATTTAACATGGTGAAGATCCAATCGACAATGACAGATTCAACTCCAACTTCAACTAAGGCAGCTTTGAATGATTCCGTTTTAACGTTATTAAACGCACCCTCGATATCAAGAAATGCTGCCAGGGTATATTCTTTATGTTCAAGACTTTTCTCAATATGTGAAACCACTTCATGCAGAGCAGTCTCCACTGATTTACCTTTAAGGTAAGCGTGTTGGTAGTTGCACCAATTGTTTTCGTTGAGAAGTTCTCTAACATGTAGATCAATTATCCTCTCTAGTGTATTAAGGAGAAACGAAGAGAGACTTATTGGTCTATAATCCTGAGCGGTCGAGTGAGTCGGTTCCCCTGCTTTTGGGATAAAGACTACCTTGACCTTTTTCCAGCTTTTAGGGACGTATCTATGTTTGATACAACTTATGAAGATTACCCTAAGCCACGGAGTTATTACTTTGAGAGCATTTTGAAGAAGAGCTGGAAAAATCTCGTCTGGTCCCGCTGATTTGTAGGGTTTGAACGAGTTTATTGCCCAGATAATCTTCTGCTCAGTAATAACCTGTTTTAGTTCTAAATTCGATTCTGTATGAGTAAAATCCAGCGTGTTCGATTGCAAGTAATCAGACCAATACTAACCTATGGTAATTTGGTATGGTGGAAAGCTTTAGGAAAGAGCACGAACCTGAAAACTTTGACAAAAGTTCAAAGACTTGTGTGCACTGGCATTACGGGGGCAATGAGATCCACTCCAACTGCGGGACTGGAAGTTATACTCAATCTAATACCCCTAGACCTCTTTGTTCAAGAATCTGCGGCCAAAAGTGACCTGAGACTTAGTCAAACTAAAGTCTGGAAAAACAGTTCCATAGGACATGCTCAGATCCTTCATAAAGTTATGGGTCATAGTACTACAACAGACTATAAAATACCCGAACTTGATTTTCACAAACCATTCCAGGCTGCCATCACAAGCAGAGAGGAATGGATAGATAACATACCATACTCCAATGAGTCGTCAATAGCTATCTATACTGATGGCTCTAAGGTGGACACTGGTGTAGGGGCAGGCTTCTATTCTGAATCTCTCAAGTTAACCGCCTCGCTTAGGCTTCCAGACTACAGTAGTGTCTTCCAAGCGGAGGTCCTGGCAGTGACAACAGCTGCAAAAAGGGTATCAATGATGGCGATACCACGAGCTGATATCACCTTTTACATTGATAGCCAAGCGGCAATAAAAGCGATTACTGCAACTGAGGTAAAATCAAAGCTTGTTTCATGCTGTCGCGAAGAGCTTAAGGTTCTTGGCGCACAGCACAACATTATACTCTGCTGGGTCCCAGGCACAGCGATATACCAGGCAACGAGAAAGCCGATGAATTAGCAAGATTAGGGTCAACGCTTGACGTAATCCAAGTCCAGCTAGTTAGCACCCCTACCTGTTATTTAAAACAGGTAAACGGAAAGAATTATGCAGCTACACAAGGGATCACTTCGGTCTCTTGTCAGCATAATTACCGGACACAATCTGTTAGGTTATCATATGAAAAAGATGAGAATGAGTTCAGATGATCTATGCAGAGGATGCGGTGACGAGGAGGTGCATGAAGACACTTCGCCTTTCTGTGTCACTGTCCCGCACTCCCCCACCAAAGGAATAAATTGCTCGGCAAATATTTATTCGGGGATTTAGAAGAACTCTCTAGTACACCAGGTACTAACATTCTGAACTTCGTCAATGCCTCTAAAAAGCTTGATTAACTGAACACAGGTTTTTTTATTAGCTTGAGCAGCAATACTCACAGGTATTACAACGGATCTGCATTGATCTAAGTGTAACAAGATCAACTGTCAGCTCCTCAACATAACCTAACCTAAGGGCAGGCAATAACAATTCTTCTAGAGCGATTGTTTCTTATTTTTCTTTTGAAGAATTCCGTTTAATTATTTCGAACACATATTCCTTATCAGAATGCTGATTGTCTTCCTTTGATAAGAAATTGCTCACTTTTGTATTTTTCTTTTCTATCAATTTATTTTCTTTTTTCGATTAAAAATCTTTTAATATTTTGTCCATAGATTCGGTGTTGCAAAAACAGCAGCTGAAGCTGAAACAATTGCAAAAAGTTTGGACACCAACAATCTGGTACTCAAGGCTCAAGTTCTTGCTGGTGGTCGTGGTGTGGGTACATTTAAAAACGGACTGAAAGGAGGCGTTCGTATTGTTAACACGTAAGGTAACACGTCTAGCTTTGAGACAAAATGGTAATTTTTATTTATTGAAGTCCGGAAGAGGCCAAAGAGATTTCTAGCAAAATGTTAAACCAATTGTTGGTAACCAAACAAACTGGTCCTGCTGGTAGAATATGTAATTCTGTTATGGTTGCCGAGAGGAAATTCCCTCGCAGGGAATTCTATTTCGCTGTGATGATGGAGCGAGCCTTTAACGTAAATTATATGTAGTTTGGGTAAAGCACAAATATATGTATGTTTGCTTGTACAGGGACCTGTAATAATTGCCTCATCACAAGGAGGTGTTAATATCGAAGATGTTGCAGCCGCAAACCCCGAAGCCATTATTTATGAACCAATTGACGTCAATACTGGATTGCAAGCAGATCAAGCTAAATGTATTGCTCACAAAGTCGGCCTTGGCTGTGAAGAAGAGGAAATTTGCGAAATGTTGATGAACATGTATGACTTGTTTTTGAAAAGAGACGCTCTCCTTATTGAAATAAATCCATATGCTGAGGATGCTCTGGAAAATGGTAACTTCGGTTAAATACTTTCTTAAACTTTATATCTGATATTGTGTTTTTTTTTTCATGAATCTCGCAACTAAACAAAAAAAAACCACAGGCAAATGTAAGTATTGTTGATTCATTTACATAAATAATTAATTTTATTTTTTAAGCATGATTTAAGTGGACTTACTTACTTAAGGTGGCGCTACAGTCCGGTGTGGACTTTGGCCTCAATCCTCCGCCAGCCAGCTCGGTCTCTAGCTAGCTGTCTCCAGTTTTGCACTCTAAATTGATTGAGGTCCTCTTCCACTTCTGTGCGCCACCTGAGTTGCGGTCTTCCTCTCCTTCTACGTCCCTCGGGAATAGTGTCGAAGGCTTTCCGGGACGGAGCATTGGTGTCCATGCGCTCTAAATGACCGAGCCATCTGAGTCTCTGGACCTTGACCCTTCTGGCTAGGTCCATGTCGTTGTACAACCCGTAAATTTCGCTGTTGTATCTTCTTCGCCATTCCCCATCAATGCACACGGGCCAAAGATGAGACGAAAAACTTTCCTCGCAAAACAGCCTAAGGCACATTCATCCGATTTTGTCAAGGTCCATGCTTCTGCACCATACAGCAGGACTGGGATAATGATGGTGTTGTACAGTTTTACCTTAGTTGCTCGAGAGGGCTTTTCCACTTAATTGCTTTCTTAGCCCAAAGAAACAGCGATTAGCAAGAGTTATTCTTCATCTGATCTCGGCGCTGGTGTTATTGCCCGTGTTAATAGCGGAGCCTAGGTAGACAAACTCCTCTACTACCTCGAAGTTGTATGCGTCTATTGTGTTGTCCGAGCCGTCGGTGTTGGGTGTCCTTCCTCCAAGAAAGCATATACTTCGCTTTTCCCTCATTAACCGCTAAACCCATTTTTGCCGCTTCTGTCTCAATTCTCACAAAGGTGCTATTGACATCACAGTGTGTTTTTCCCATTGTATCAATATCATCAGCATACGCGAGAAGTTGGATCCTTGTTTGACATCGAAAGACTCCGTTAGCTCGTTGCCAACCTTAATGGAGCAGCGTGAGTTCTCCATCGTCATTTTGCACAAGCGAACGAGCTTGGCAGGGATGCCAAAACTCGACATAGCTTCATACAGTTCGTCTCTATAGATGCTGTCATACGCGGCCTTAAAATCGATAAAGAGATGGCGGGTATCGATTTGGAGTTCATAGGTTTTTTCCAGGATCTGCCGCAATGTGAAAATTTGGTCGATGGTAGACTTTCCTGGCCTGAAGCCACATTGATAAGGACCAATCAGATTGTTGACGAAAGGCTTCAGACGTTCACATATTATGGCAGAGAGGATCATGTAAGCGATGTTAAGTAGACTTATCCCTCTGTAGTTGGCGCAGTTTAGAGGATATCCCTTCTTACGACCATATCTTACATATGAATTAGTGCATACTCCTATCTAGATCGTCGCCTGCTGCTTTGAACAGCTCGGCAGCTAGACCATATGCTCCAGCGGCTTTGTTGGATTTCAGCCTATTGCCGTTTTCACTTCTTCTAGGTCGGGTTCACGGAATTGTTGGCTATCATCGTGTTCGATAAAAGGCTCCTGTCTGACGGCGGGGTTTTGTTCGTCGTCGCCATTATACAGTCTACAGAAGTGGTCTTTCCAAATCCCCAACATTGACTGCGATTCTACTTTGATGTTCCTTTGTTTATCTCCGGTAGAATCTCCGAATTTCATTCCTGCTGTTGGCTCTCTCAACATCCTCAATCTGACGCTTCTCATGCTCCTTCTTTTTTCTTCTGAGAAGCCGGCGTTCCTCTCTCCTCTTTTGCTCGTAGAGCTCACGAGCAGCTCTTGTCCTTCTATGCAGCGCAGCTCTGTATGCCGCCTGCTTAGCTGCATGGGCCTACCTGCATTCTTCGTCCAACCACGGGTTTCGTTTTGGTGGCTGTGAGAAACCCAGAACATTAGATGCGTCATCTCTAACTGCTTTCTGGCAATGTTGCCACTCGTCTTCGATACTTGATGTTGGCGGCACAGGACTTCTTGAGGTTACTTGACACTCGATCAGAGAAGGGTCTGGCGATCTCTTGCGATTGTAGCCGTCCGACGCCGAATTTTTTGGCAGCATTTCCTTGTTTTGGCCGTTGTCGGGATATTCGTTGCACTACCTTGGCTACGACGAGGTAGTGGGCCGAGTCGATGTTGGCTGTTGACAAGTGCCTTCCGTTGATCGCAATGTGATCAATCTGGTTGACGGTTGATTGATCAGGAGATCTCCATGTACCTTTATGGATGTTGAAATGTTGAGATGTGAGAACCAGGTGCTTGCTACCACAACATTTCGCCCCGCAGCAAAATCGATCAGCCTGAATCCGTTATCTGAAGTGGTGTCGTGCAGGCTGTGCTTTCCGACTATTCCAACAAAGATTTCCTCTAGTCCCAGCTTTGCGTTAAAATCGCCGAAGACCATTTTCATGTCATTGCTAGGACATTGCTCAATTCGTTGTCCTTTAAACATTTGCTTGGGTCGTCATCAGTGTATCCGTCCGTTTCCGAGGCCTGTTGTTGCCTCGCAACTAAGTGCTTTTCTACGTAGTCGGGAAGTCACCCCGACGTACAACACCCAACCTGGCACTTAATGTGACTCCAAGTGCAAGGGCGGGAAAAACCACTCCTTTTACGGCCTGGGCTTCAAATAAGTCGAAGTAGCCCGTAAAGGTGTTCACCAAGTAGTTCGGCCTAACTGGAACTGGAGACCCCACTGTTGATTCCAAAAAAGAAATTAATTCGCTGACGTGTCTCATTGGGAGTGCCTTGGTGGGAACACTCCTTCGTTGTGGGGTAATTAGGAGTAACAGCCTACTCCGCTTCGACCTGTCGACCATGGGAGGCCCTTCTGCAAAAACAAGTTTCGCGATCGCATAGCTCTAACCTTCTTAGTAGTAGTTACCGTAAGCCGCTCCGCCACGGAAAGGCTTACCCCATGGAGGGCCTGGTGCATGCGGTTCATCAAAACACCTCCTCCATATTTAAAGAGTTCCGCAGGTATGCCATCCGACCCGGGTTGTTACTTTTTAGCTTTTGGATGGCTCTTTCTATCTCTTCTGTGCTGGGGGCTGGGACTGCGTCTTCATTAACTGGTCTTGCTTCTCTTTCGTCATTAGCTCGCTCGACATTTTGCGCATTCAGCAGCTGTTGGAAGTGCTGCTTGAAAACATCTACAATTTCCTGTGCTTCGGTGACTAGGTTTCCTTCACTGTTTCGAAGAGCCTGTGTCCCGGTCTGAAATCAGAAGCTAATTGCTTCGACCTTTTAAAGAAACGCCGGGTGTTGTTCTTGGCCCGTGACTCTTCTAGATCTTTGAGCTGACAAACTGCGGATGCTCTTTTCTTTTTCGGAGGAAATCGGAGAAAATTCCGCTCCGACGGTTACCTCGGTTGGGCCGAATATCCCAATTTCAACAATCTGTCATTCTTTCTTACTCGTTTCATAACTCTTTAGATTTCGCCCTGGATGCTAAATTCCGTTTTGACGACAATGCCGAATTCAGACAAAAGGAACTATTCGCTATGCGCGATTGGACTCAAGAAGACCCAAGAGAAGTAGAAGCAGCTAAATACGACTTAAACTACATAACCTTGGATGGAACCATTGGGTGCATGGTAAACGGTGCTGGTTTAGCCATGGCAACCATGGATATTATTAAACTTCATGGTGGAGATCCAGCTAACTTTTTGGATGTAGGTGGTGGCGCTACTGCTACAGCCGTTAAGGTACATAAAAAAAACAACAACAAACATTTTCTTTTGGTTAAATTTAAATTGCTTGTAATTATTATTTAGGAAGCATTCAAGATCATTACTTCTGATCCAAAAGTACACGCCATCTTGGTTAACATTTTTGGAGGTATCATGCGTTGTGATGTCATAGCCGAGGGTATTATAGCAGCTGCCAAGGATCTTAACTTAAAGATGCCAATTGTTTGCCGTCTTCAAGTTAGTTTTTAGCTAAATTCTTATATTTTAGGACCAAATAATTCGGTTTGTATTTTAGGGAACCAAAGTAAATGAAGCTCGTGAGTTGATCCGCAAATCTGGCCTGAGGATCATACCACGACACGATTTAGACGATGCTGCCAAATTGATTGTGCGCTTGGCTAAAATTGTCACCTTGGCTCGTGAAATCAAGATGGATGTTAGCTTTGAAATTCCAGACAGCGAAAAGTAGATACTTTTTTCATAAATACATCAATCAGCATAATATTTATACAAACAACAACACACGCCAACAACTAGTCATCCTGAAAGCAGACATTCGTCATTATTGAAGGGGTAGCGCTGTGATCTGAAGTTGTTAGATTCTCCTACTCTCTCACACTCGTTACTTCAATGAAATTATTGTATGTTGTCGCGCACCGTTAACCTTTCTCCTGTCACTATTAGAAGCAAAAAGTTTACTATTTTGTTATAAGCTCACTTAGGATAACACTATTCTTATTGTTTATTTTCTTTGTTAAAAAAAAATGCCCAACTGTGTAATTCTCTGTTAATTCTCCTTATAGCGAAAAAAAGAACAAGGATCCATGTGGACCTAAAGCTAAAGGTAAATCTAAATGCGGTTAATACCTTTGGAATGAAAAAAAAAAACGATTCAGATCAATTCATTGAATGGCAAATACAATTTATATTTTAGAAAATTTTACTTCTTTTGGTTAAATTGATTTAAATTTGATTTCGATTCAGTTCATATTTCAAACATTTGTATAATATTTTTGAAGGAAAGAGAAGTTTATATATTTGTTTAGAGAGAAATAAAATAATTTGTGAGAAAATAAAGGAAATTACTTTTTTTTTATAATTAACACACACTCAAGGGCTTTTGTACCCTTATTATGCCAGAGACACAGTGTTAATTTTCAATTGAAACCAAGTTGTGTAAATTTATTTATTTATTTATTTAAGCTTAATACAAGCAATTTCTTAAACACTAAATACAATTATGATATATTATTATCTAATAAATTATACAAACTAAACAATTATAAATGATTTAAAAACCAAGAAAAATAAAAAATTAGGTAGAAATACGATAGAGGATGGTACGTAGCGAGGAAGAAGAAATATGGAGGTCAAAGACATGTTGAACTCTATTGGCTGACCGTAACATTCTATTGATGGGGTTAAAATGGGCGTAGTTGGTACGGTGAGCAGGAACCTGAAAAAAAGGGACAGATCTCAAACTACGAGGATTGGTATTTAGAGAAATCATAGCAAGAAGAGATTGGCTATCAATAGCTCCTGTGAGCAATTGATGGATGAAAATAATGTCGGCAGTTTCTCGGCGTTTTTCAAGCGAATGGAGTTGGATAATATGTAAACGATCATCATAAGGGGGTAAAATAAGGGGGTTGTTCCAGGGGAGGTTGCGTAAGGAGAATCGAAGAAACCTTTTTTGAATCGACTCGATCCTCTGGGAATGGGTTATTTGGTATGGAGGCCATACGGGGCTGGCATATTCAAGGATGGGTCTTACAAAAGTTGTAAACAAAGCCTTTGTTACATAAGGGTCAGAGAACTCTTTTGACCACCGTTTAATAAAACCTAAAGCTGAATTTGCTTTTGCGATAATCGAATCACAATGAGTTCTAAAATTCAGCTCCTTGTCACATATTATACCAAGATCACGAATGAAAGAGACAACTGGAATTTGTTCATTGGAAAAATGGTAAGAACGTAGTAGAGATGGGAAACGCTTGCGGGAAAAGGTCATGAACTGGCATTTGCTAACGTTAAGTTCAAGGAAGTTTTTGTTACACCATGTAATGAAGATATCTAAGTCGTTTTGAAGTATGTATTAAAATATCGGAGACGGAAGAGATACGCTTAATGATTTTAATATCATCGGCATAAATTAATAAATTAGAATGGGAAATGATTTTCTCAACGTCATTTATGGCGACGACGAAAAGAAGTGGGCCAAGATGGCTACCTTGCGGAACGCCTGAGGTAACAACAAAAGGATCAGATATGTTGCATCTGAACAGGACTCGATACTGACGGTTTTCTTAGTAAGATTTAACCCAATGAATGAATCCTAGTGGAAAACCAAAGGCTTCAAGCTTAAGGTAAATGATTTGGTGGTTAATTTTATCAAATGCTTTGCTGAAGTCAGTTGTAATTACATCGACCTCATATCCTTTTTCCAAAGCATTGAGAGTTTCAGACACAAATTGGGTTAAATTAGTGGTTGTGGATCTTCACTTGATAAAACCATGCTGGTGAGGGCTAATGATGGATTTAACATGAAAAAAGATGGCGTCATAGATGATAGATTCAAAGAGTTTAGGGATGGATGAAAGCTTAGCGATTGGACGATAGTGAGAAATCTCATTTTTACAACCTTTTTTATGAATGGGGAGGATATAGGAATCTTTCCAAGCGGAAGGGAAAATACCTTGAGATAAAGAGAGGCGAAAAAGAAAAACTAAAGGGGCACAGAGGGAAGAGGCACATTTTTTAATAAGTATGGCGGGTATACCATCGGGACCTGGGGAAAAGTCGTCCTTGAGAGTATTGATTTTATCAATGACTGACGAATCACTAAAACTTAAACTAAGCGAAGAAATCGTGGAGTTTGAATAATTAGGTTGGTAACAGAAATAGTCCGAGTCAGGGGGGTCATGGCAATCTTTATAGGACTGGCTAAAGAAATTAGCGAAAAGATTGGCTATGACTTTAGGATCTTCAGATGAGATATTGCCAAGTTTAAGGGAGGAGGGGAAGTTATCGGATTTCTTCTTAACATTGATAAATTGATCAAAACGTTTCGGTTCGTTGATTAAGCATGACTGCATTCTATTTAAGTATTCCTGATAAAGAGAATCGCATAGAAAAGAGAATTCAGAAGCAGCATGTTGGTAATACCAAAAATCAGTAGGATTCATTGATCTTAGGTAAGAGTTCCAATATTTGTTCCTCCGATTACGAAGAGAACGGAGTTCCTTCGAGTACCAAGGGGGTGAGGATGAAGAGGTTTTTTTACGTATAAGGGGAGTTGAATGCATTATACAGCTAAAGATTGCAGTGTAAAAGAAGGAAAGAGCGATATTTATAGGGGTACTTGAAATTAAAAACTGACTGAAGTTGATTTCTTGTAAAAGGTAATTGAGCTTTGTAAAATCACAATTACGAAAATTAAACGAGTAAACATCTTCGGAATCCGTCAATGGCATACTGTGTGCATAGGAGAAAAAGATTTCTAAGGGTGGGTGGTAAGAATCTAATGTGGATAGAAGATGTTGGCTTGGTTTAACAAAAGAGTTGCAAGGATCTGAGGAAAAGACAAGATCAAGCTGTCTGTCCAGGTTATTGGGAACAGCACTTATTTGGAAGAAACCAGATGCAGAAAGCCTATCAAACAAAGTTGATTCTTTTTTCAGAGAGGTTATTATATGGTACAAAGGACAGTTCATCTTCAGAAGGGCACCAAACTATATCAGGTAGATTGAAATCACCGAAAATAAAAAAATCATCGTTAGAAGTGGTAGTTTCAATCAGAGACTCGATTGAGTCAACAAGAGACGAGTAAGCGAGGATCGGCTGAGATGGGCGAATGTAACAGCATAAAAAGTAAATACTGCGTGACGCGTAAATAACTTTAATGCAGATGAATTCGTAAAGCGGAGAATTTGAAATCTTGTGTTGGGTTGCATTAAATTTGGAATGGATGGCTAAAAGAACACCGCGTCCTGAACGGCCATTGTCAAAGGATAAGCCATCAGCACGAAAGACCATAAACTCGGAAGTAAACAGTTCGCTGTCAGCTATGTTGGGACAAAGGTTGGTTTCTGTTAGGGCAAAAATATCGAATGGTAATTTTTGAGTGTTAAGAAAAACAGCTGAAGTTTTTGAACGTAGACCCCTTACGTTTTGATAATAAACGGACATGGATTGATTTAGAGATGGTGGTTTATTGTTTAAAACGAGGTATGCGTTTTCTCTTAGAAGAGTTGAAATTTGTGAGGTTTAAATGAGAAGCGTAGGTGGAGAGATCAGTTGTGATAGTAGTACGGGATACATTAAGATTTTCGTGGAAGTTGAGATATATATCAAAGAGTTTGTTGTAATCTATTGGAAGACCTTCTTTTTGAATGGAAACAAGAACGTTTGTTTTGGTTTTGCCGTTGATACAAACAGTATCCGGTTGTTTGTGAAGAAAGGCGAGATAGAGGCGAACATTTTCATAGATTTTATTGTCTCTCAGTCTTGCCATTAAGTAGCGACCATTTAAGTCATTAGACAAATTGTGTGAGACGGTGGAGAATTTAGAAGTATGTTTGACCAATGGGGGTTACATAGGGTCAATAGCTGGGGGTGAAAAAGAACGGTTATTAGAAAGAGGAGGAATGGATGATGGAGGAGATTGGTGATTACTGTGCATTGTATGTGAGAAAGAAAAATTGTGATATCTATTTTTGGGTTTCTGAGAGGGGGTATTAGAAGTTTGAAGATTATGTATAGAACTGGAATAATTACAATTTGTGTTAGAATTCTTATTATAATCAGTCTTAAAATTAGGGTTAGTATGACGTAAAATGGACTTGCTTTTCGTAGCTGATGAAGAAACTGCATTTGAAATATTCATATAGCTACTACGTAAGATTAACGGTGGGCCGGAAAAGAGCCATTGGAATTTACGTGGGATGTCGGTAGTAAATGTAGTAGAGGTGACACGATGGCAAGCTATTGGTCGAAAATGGTAAACTCTTTCGAAATATCGATGCAACATATCGCTGTTCATACGTTGAGGTACATTTGAGATAAGAAAGGTAACAGTTTGGTTTATTATTTATTTATTTTTTTTATTTATCAAAGTCGTTAAGAACTAACGTTAACAAAACTTATAAACTACATATATCTATAAACAATTACAAAATACAAAAATATAATAAATTACAAATGATTACATTAAGAATTAAAAATAAAAGCCTGCATTTATGCTAAGGCATTATAAAAAGCAGTTTTAAAAGATTCGCTTTTGAAATTAGTATTAATTGAAACTGTAAGAAAATAATATTTATTAAAAATTAAGACCATTTGATTTATAGGATTATTGGCACCATAGTTTGATCTACTGAAAGGTTTGTAGGGGTTGTTGAAGTCTTAAGCATGTTCGACTGAAACTAAAATTTAATCTGCTTAGAACTGATGGAGATAGTATAGAGCCATTCATCACATTAGTTATAAAACAAAACTGAAGGTATTGCCTATGATGAGTGATAGAGGGAAGTTTAATTAAAGCAAGTCTGTGAGAGTAAGGAGGACGAATATTATTAGGAGACCAAGAAAAGAAACGTAGGCAAAAACGCATAAACCTTCTTTGAACTGCTTCAAGTCTATTTATGTGAGTATGGTAATATGGTGACCATACTACACATCCGTATTCAAGTATTGGCCTAACGAACGATACAAACAAAAGTTTTAAAACATAAGGGTCCTGAAAGTCGCGACTATATCTCTTTATGAATCCTAGCATTCTATTGGCTTTTTTAATTATAGAGTCTAAATGAAAGTTAAAAGTTAGTTTTGGATCCAGGATGATACCAAGGTCAGGTTATCGTAGAGTTTCTTCAGTCGTGCATTCCATTCAGCGATTTCCCATGAGGTTCCAAAGCGGTCGATGTGTGTACTTTGATTAGGTTGTGATGTTGAGCTTAAAGATGACGTGACGTTGTTCGATGTGGTTGGTAAATCTTGTTGTGGTTTACTTGAGACAGGTGGTTGGGAAATGTTGCGTGTAACGTGACAGGGTGAGATATTAGAGTTTGTGACTTCAGCCAGTTCGACATGTAGTGAGTTTAGTTGGTGAGCTGTGTGAGGGTTGATATTACTAGCTTGATGCAAGCGTTTGATTTCTTCGGAGAGTTCATTAATCGATCGATGAATATTTGTGGATTCTTTGTTAAGGATTTCAGCAAGAACAATAGAGTAGGTACTCACTTAACATTTCATACGTCTTGTTGAAGTTTCTATCAATCATAATTAAATCCTGAGATTGTATATTTGATGATGCAGATGGAGATGATTCGGAGAGAGTATTTTGGATGATGTTGAGGCGCGTAGATATTGGTTCACAAAGCGAAGTAATGTCTTTTGATGTTTTGCGGAGTTCCGCAATCAAGGTTTTAGCTGAGGAATTCGAGTTATCAAGGTAGTTTGCGATATCAAATGAGAGTTTACTCAAATTAGACTCTACGTTAGAGATAATTTTTCCATGATTCAAGTATTGAAGTTTTATGACGGATGATAGAGCATCAAGTGATTTGGTTAAGCTGTCGTTGTGTTCTCCCAAAGAGTCGTTAAATACAGACGTGAGCTTACGAATGTTTGCTTTTACTTCATTAATATCTTCTAGAAGTTTATGAAGACGATCGTTGTTACATTTTATAGCAATCATGACATGTTGATTTGTAATAGATCTACAATCAACGCAGTAATATACGAAAATTTGAGAAATCTCATTTAAATAATTCTTTGCATTTCTGCTTATGCCGACACATATAGCGTGAAAGACTTTACCACAAATTCCATTGCAATGAACCCAAACGGAAGTGCGTTCTGTTATCGAACATGAAGGATTTCCGCAGATTATTTGATCCATTTATGTACAATTGATTTCCTTTTTTTTTTTTGTGAACGATATTTGTTTGTGCGAAGAATTTTGTGCAGTGTAAGAAGTTATTATATGGTTTGTGTATATGCTAACTTATTGGTAATTGTTGAAAGGGTCAGAAGACAGATGGCGTTGAAGGAGAATTAACTCAACAAGGCGAAAGAGTTGATGTTATTGTATGAAGTTAGTAACGAGTTGCCCGGTCTGGATAAGAGCTTTAATCAGCTGTGGATGATAATAATGTTGCTCTGTTGGGTCGACTTTATTTTTGGATGAAGGTCAGCGGCAAGTAGAGTTGAGCGGAGAAAAGTTGGTAAAACTCAAGTTGATAAAGCTTCGGATTTGTAAGATGTGATTGAAAGCAATAGTTGTTTAGTTTATAGGTAATGGTTTATTTGAACTAAACAGATGAACAATTTGAATAAGAATAAAACAATTAGTTTGAGAAAATAATAAATTGAAAAATTAGGAAAGAAATGAAGATATGTAAGAATTTAGCAAAGTGAAAATATTCAAAGTATACGATGGATAGGATCAGGGACAATGAAGAGGAAGAACTGCGACATTTATTATAGCTGTCATCAAAGATTGCATATATTTGGATGCGGATTCGTCGTTGGAAATCGGCTTAGATCGAAAGTCATGGATTTCAAGCCAATTAGTGATCGCCTGGCTGTGATCCGCATCAAGGCCACACTACAGAACATCAGTATAATATGTGCACACGCCCCTACCGATGATGCTGAGGAGTCTAGGAAGGAGGATTTCTACGACCTCCTGGATAGAGCCTACGGAGCCTGTCCAGGGGCCTGATTATGGGGTTCGCGGCGGATCGTTTTCAATTCGACCTTTCAAATTCGACTCTCGTCGTATTTCCTTATTAACGAACTCGCGGCGAAGCGAGAAAATGTCTTCCAATATTCCAGTGATTTGACACTTAATATTCCAGTTAATAATGATAACAGTGTTGCCGCATGTTAAAATTTAAATGAGTCCCCGCTGCTGAAAAAATTAGTCATTTTGAAAATAAATTTTATTTTTCAAACAAAGGTTCTTCTATAGAAGATTCTGAACTTTGGCAGTTGATAGCGGCCTTTTTTGATGCTACATCTGTTAGTTATCATTATCATTAATTCAGTCTGTTTTGCAAGAGCATTGTTTACATGTTATAATTTGCATGAGAAGCAGAAATGAAAATAAACCCTTTTTCATGTACTAACTGTAGAATACTTAAAAAGATGAGTCAAATTTAATAATACAGTGCTTTGCAAAAGTATAATCGCACCATGTAAAAATGGTTTTGTGTAAAACCGAGGACTGCAGCAATACTAAACTATTTTTTTTTAAAGACCCTCATTAGATAAGAAAATTGAGAGAAAAAAAAATTACCGTTACTTTCGCCTCTAATGTTTAGAAAAGAAAACAAGTTTTTTTCTTTGTTGCATAAGTATTGTAATGTGTATACACTTTATTTTATCTCGTACGCTCTGTTTCTCCTTCTATTGTAATGTCTAATGTGTATACGTTATTATCTCTTACACTCTGTACATCATTCTATATTTAATGTACACACTTTTCTTACTCTCTTTATTTACTCTGTTTTTCTTTAACTCTAATATCGTTTAAATGTAGTAGTAAACACTTGTGAGGGGCAATACCTAGTGATTAAAGAGAAACTTTTTGTTTAGCATTAAGAACGTTAGCCCCTACAAAAAAATCCCAGTATTTTGTTTGTAAGTGTAAGCTTCCGGAACATTCAAGCTTCTCCAAGAACCAATATAGTAGTTTCTAGAACCAAGTACTTTTGTATATAAATAGCCGTTGGATGGCGATGCAAAATTAATTAATTGTGAACTGCGATAAAGGAAAGTACTCTGTGTTTGCAAAGTTATAATTGAAAGTGTTGAATAAATAAGTTTGTGAGTGATTTGAATAAAGTGAATTTGTGTTTTATTTGAAAAGTGAATAAGTTTTAATTGTCGGACCAAGCCGAATACTACATTGGTGTCAGAAGTGGGATTAAAACTTATTGAGAATAAAACAGTGAACAGTGATTAAACTATTTTGTGTGAAATAGTGAAGTTAAAAATGATAAGTAAAGTTTTGAAAGACTTAACTGTCGCTGAGCTAAAGGCCGAATTAAGCAAACGTGGCTTAAGTGCGGCAGGATATAAAATCGAACTCGTAAAACGGCTACAGGAACATCTGGAAGAACAAAATGAAGACCCAGATACGTTTGCTTTCGAAGTGGAAGCAAAATCGGAAGAGGTAAATGCAACTGCCGACTTATCTAACATGATGTCACTTCTTCTAGCCAAATTCGAGAAGAATGTTCTGGAGCAACTAGAAACTCAAAGAAACGAGCAGAAGAACGAGCAAGAGAATGTCCTCAAGCAATTAGAAGCTCAAAGAAACGAGCAGAAGAACGAGCAAGAGAATGTCCTCAAGCAATTAGAAACTCAAAACAAGAGTGTTCTGGAGCAACTGGAAACACAAAAGAATGATGTTCTAGAGCGTTTTGATGAACAGAAAAATCTTCTAGAAGGCAGGTTTGCGGACTTCGAAGAGAAAATCAATACTCTCGACGAGTGCGTCGGAAAACAAAATGCACGTATCGAGAAAATCGACGAACAAATCGATACCATCACAAAGGAACTGGAAAAAGTGCGAAAGATGAAAGCTCGAGAACCTTCTGGTGAGTGCTCAAGGAAGAGAGAAGTGAATCCTCCAAGCTTTGATGGTCAGATACCGTGGTCAATCTACAAGAAACAGTTTGAAGCAGCAGCGTTAACAAATGGCTGGGACGATGACGAAAAATACATTGCTCTTACGCTTGCCTTGAGAGGAGCAGCTGCTGAACTGCTACAAACCATCCCAGCAGAGAAGAACGGTGACTTCAAAGTTCTGGTAAACGCAATCGAACAGCGGTTTGGGGATAGCCACATGACAGAAGTCTTCCGAGTTCAGCTTAACAATAGAGCACAGAAAAGAGGTGAAACTCTGCAGCAGCTTCAGGCAGATATCGAGCGACTGGTTCACCTGGCATATCCAACAGCTGGCAACGAGATAATTAATCAACTTGCTGTTGAAGCCTTTGTGAGAGCTGTGGGCGATATAAATCTCCAAAGGGCTATTCGCACTGCCGGAAAGCAAACACTACCAGAAGCATTGGCTTTCGCTCTAACAATGGAAGCCGCAGAACAAGCATCCCAAAACGTGCATCGCGTGAGAGAATTGGAAGTCCAAGAATGCTCTTGTCAGAAGGCTACTCTGGAAAGGAGTCAGCGAGACGGACCAGCACGATGCTGGAACTGCAACAAGACTGGGCATCTTCAACGACAGTGCAGATTACCGCGAAGACGAACCTCATGCCAACACTGTGGAAACAGAACTTACTCAACAAGTCAAAGTAACTCCAACAACGTTGCTTCCGAAGCTGTTTCCCACCCGGGAAACGAATAAGAACCAACTTCGAGGGGCAGAAGCTGGTTTCTGGTATCGATGGCCCCAGAAACGACATCCAGGTTTCTCAAACGAAACGCGACAACAAGAGCCTGACCGTGGAAGCAAGTATAAACGGCAACAAATGTGTGGCTACCATCGACACCGGTGCCACGGCGTCCATTGTACGGCAGGACCTCGTTAAGAAGACATGGCTCCACAACACCAATAGCTATCGTCTAAGGACTGCAACTGGAGAAGCCGCAAAAGTCTATGGTGAGGTACGTCTTAAGATCCGGATGGCAGAGTTGGAATTCTCTCACCTGTTCCTGGTAGCAGATATATGCGACGAGTGCATTGTCGGCGTCGATTTCATGAAAGATCACGGAGTGATATTGGATATCGGGAACCAAGTCCTGAAATATCGAAACATCGAGATTCCGATGATCTATGGGATCCACTCGCATGAGACCTCGTTATCTGTGAAAACCGTCATCAAAGAAGATCTCACTTTGCCTGCTTCTTCAGAAGTATTCGTGTGGACGAAATTGAAGGGTAAGCCTGGCAGCCATCGATACCTCATGGTCGAACCAGCATCTGTAAAGTCCTCCCAAAACGTCACCATTGGGAAGACTCTTGTTAGACCTGTAAAGAACATGGTTCCCGTACGAATACTGAACATCAAGCCGTACGAAGTTAAGCTTAGAGAAGGTGAGATTGTCGGACAATGCGAATCTGTATCAGCGATAACAAGGATCAACGAAGAAGAGTCAAGGCAAACCTTAAAATCTGAGGAGCTGAACTCCATAAAGACCAACATTCTCAAGTCATCTTATCTTGGTCACCAACAACGAAAAACTGCAGAAGGTCTCCTCGAAGAATTTGCAGACATCTTTTCGTCATCGCAAGGGAAATATGGCAGAACACAACTGGTTCAACATCGAATCAACACCGGGGATGCAAAGCCGATCCGTCAACCTGCAAGACGCCTTCCACTAGCCAAACAGGGTGAGGTTGAAGAACTAATAACCACCATGAAAGAAGAGGGTCTGATCGAAAACTCAAAAAGCCCTTGGGCGTCTCCAGTGGTCCTGGTAAAGAAGAAAGACGGATCAACCCGCTTTTGCGTGGACTATCGAAGGTTGAACGATGTGACCAAGAAAGATAGCTACCCTCTGCCTAGGATCAGCGATACTCTGGACGCAATGGAAGGAGCACAATGGTTCTCAACTTTGGACCTGAAAAGTGGATACTGGCAAGTAGAAATCCATCCTGAAGACAAAGAGAAGACAGCGTTCTCGACAGGAAACGGATTGTGGCAGTTCAAAGTGATGCCTTTTGGACTGTGCAATGCTCCAGCGACTTTTGAGCGCCTTATGGAATGCGTCCTGCAAGGACTCACTTGGAAATCTTGCCTGGTCTATTTGGATGACGTCATCGTATACGGGAAAACATTTGACGAACATTGTACAAATCTGAGAGCCGTGTTTCAAAGACTTCGAGAAGCCCACCTCAAGCTCAATCCAGAAAAGTGTTCACTCTTCAAAACCGAAGTGAAATACCTGGGACATATCATCTCATCCCAAGGAGTCAAGACGGATCCTGATAAGGTTGACACCGTGAAGAATTGGCCAACACCACAGGACAAACATGAACTTCGAAGCTTTCTGGGTCTAGCCACCTACTATAGGCGCTTTGTAAAGAACTTTGCTGAGATCGCCAAGAGTCTACATCAGCTAACGGAAAAGGGAAAGCAGTTTAAATGGTCAGGTGAGTGCGAGCGCAGCTTTCAAGAGCTCAAGCAACGCTTGTGTAATGCACCAGTGCTGACCTATCCGACTCCCGGAAAACCGTTCATCATTGACGCTGATGCCAGCAATGTCGGGATTGGTGCTGTATTGTCACAGGTACATGATGGCGAAGAAAAGGTGGTTGCCTATTACAGCAAGGTACTCTCGAAGTCGGAAAGAAACTATTGTGTGACCAGAAGAGAACTTCTTGCACTGATTTTGGCAACAAAGCACTTCCATAAGTATCTCTATGGACAGAAGTTTCTTCTCCGAACCGACCATGGAGCATTAAACTGGCTTTTGAATTTCAAGAATCCAGAGGGTCAAGTGGCGAGATGGATTGAGAGGCTGCAGACGTACGATTATGAAATTCAACATCGGAAGGGGAAGCTTCACTCAAATGCTGATGCACTGTCTCGGAGACCATGTAAGCAAGACTGTAAGCATTGCAGACGCCAAGAAGAAAAAGAAGTGGTTACTGTCCTACGAACCAGAACCGATCCCATTTATGGCTGGAGCAACGACGAGTTGAGGAAGGCTCAACAAGAGGACCCAGATATTGAACCCATCCTCGCATGCAAGGAACACCAGGAAAAACCAGAATGGGCTGATATCTCCGACAGAAGTCCGGCTCTAAAGGCCTATTGGGCACAGTGGGACTCGTTGCATGTCCAAGAAGGTGTCCTTCGACGTAAGTGGGAATCAGCAGATGGAAAGTCCTATGTAATGCAGCTAGTCTTACCGAGATCGAAGATTATGGACGTTCTGCGAGAGATGCATGATGGAGTTTCGGGAGGCCATCTAGGAGTAAACAAGACGCTAGAAAAGGTTCGACAACGATTCTATTGGCTACATGCAAGGGAAGATGTCGAGAAGTGGTGCCGAAAATGTGATACCTGTGCTGCCACCAAAGGCCCGAACAAAAAGAATCACAGCCAAATGCAGCAGTATAATGTCGGATCACCCTTTGAAAGGATTGCAATAGACGTGGCGGGTCCATTTCCGGAAACAAATAATGGAAATCGTTATATTCTGGTCGTCATGGATTACTTCAGCAAGTGGCCTGAAGCATACGCCATTCCAAATCAAGAAGCCAAAACAGTCGCAGACCAAATTGTGTTCAACTGGGTGAGCAGATTCGGTGTTCCATTAGAACTGCATTCCGACCAGGGAAGGAATTTTGAATCAAACATATTCCAGGAAGTTTGTGGGCTTCTTCACATCAAGAAGACAAGAACAACACCACTCCACCCACAATCTGATGGCATGGTCGAACGGTTCAACCGAACCCTTAAGGAACATCTTTGCAAGGTTGTGGACGACAACCAGCGAGATTGGGATCGACACATTCCATTGTTTTTGATGGCGTATCGAAGTGCAAGACATAGCTCAACTGGCCATACACCGTCTGAGATTTTGATGGGAAGGAACATCAGATTGCCGAGCGAAATAAAATTTGAATGTCCCACGTCGGAACCGCAAGCCGAGGATGACTACTTGGATGACCTCAGAGAAAGACTCCTTCAGATCCACGACGATGCCAGGTCAAAAATAAAGATGTTCAGTGACCGAATGAAGACACGCTACGATATACGAGCGACAACAACAGAGTTCCGAACAGGAGATCGAGTGTGGCTTTACAATCCCCATCGACAAAAAGGGTTGTCACCGAAACTTCAACGGGACTGGGAAGGTCCATATACAGTGATTAGCAAAATCAACGACGTCGTGTACCGGATACAAAAAGGAGTCAGAGGTAAACTAAAAGTCGTACATCGCGACCGACTACATCGCTACAGTGGTGATGAGAATGATGGATTTGTTCGGGACGATCAATCCTAAGGAGGGGGCAATGTAATGTGTATACACTTTATTTTATCTCGTACGCTCTGTTTCTCCTTCTATTGTAATGTCTAATGTGTATACGTTATTATCTCTTACACTCTGTACATCATTCTATATTTAATGTACACACTTTTCTTACTCTCTTTATTTACTCTGTTTTTCTTTAACTCTAATATCGTTTAAATGTAGTAGTAAACACTTGTGAGGGGCAATACCTAGTGATTAAAGAGAAACTTTTTGTTTAGCATTAAGAACGTTAGCCCCTACAAAAAAATCCCAGTATTTTGTTTGTAAGTGTAAGCTTCCGGAACATTCAAGCTTCTCCAAGAACCAATATAGTAGTTTCTAGAACCAAGTACTTTTGTATATAAATAGCCGTTGGATGGCGATGCAAAATTAATTAATTGTGAACTGCGATAAAGGAAAGTACTCTGTGTTTGCAAAGTTATAATTGAAAGTGTTGAATAAATAAGTTTGTGAGTGATTTGAATAAAGTGAATTTGTGTTTTATTTGAAAAGTGAATAAGTTTTAATTGTCGGACCAAGCCGAATACTACAGTATAATCGCATTCTCTTATTTTTTCAACATTTTTTTTATTTTTTTTTATTTTTTGAAAGATTAGTGTGGATTCTTACTACGCCGATTTTCAATCAAGTTAAAATACTCGATTTGGATTACTCTCGACCAGTTTTTTTAATTAGGAATTGTCCAACGAGTTCCATTCGTGCAGTTTTGTCTCTTGGAGCTCAGAAACACTACAAAACTGCCTGTTATTTTATATGGTGCGATTATACTTTTGCAAAGCACTGTATGAGTCCCTGAGCCAGCTTATCAAAATTCACTCTATCAGAAAATGCCGAGTGGTGGTAACTCTGAATAAACACTCTTTCGTCTGTGAATCCGCCAATAAAAAACTGTCGTATTTCAACTCGCCAGCAAACATTATGACATTTAAAATACACCTTCGAATTCGTTAATTGGTCGAATTCAAAACGAAGAAGACGAAAGCGAACGCAATAATTGAAAAATGTCAAACTCGCTAGCAAAACGATTCGCCGTGAATCCCATAATCAGGCCCCAGAGTACGACGTCAAAATCGTACTTGGCGACTTCAATGCCAAAATAGGGAAGGAAGACATCTTTGGCGGATTAGTTGGAGAGCACAGCCTCCACGAAGAAACAACAGCAGAGCTGTAAAAGAATGCAATCTTTTGGTATTGCATCGTCAAAAGTCCCATTCATTTAACTAAATTTTGGGAATGCATTCACATTCTTTATTGCAATACTTTGACTTCGATAAAAAATTCGCAGTTATAGGGCTTTTCTTGAACAAATTAAGAAACAAAACGATTTTAATTGAACAAAACTTCTTTATTACTAATGAAAAATATTATTTTAATTACATGGAAACAGTGAAAAATAAATAAGCTTTAATTTGATCATTTTGAGCAAAGTAATTATTAAGTACAGTGGTTATTTAATGTAATAAATACGAGAATCAATGTTATTGAATAAAAAGGTAAATGGCTGCTGGATATTTCATATCGTAAGAGATGAAGCCTCTTACAGTTCGGCCATCCTGACTATAAATCGTCCTCGATTTACAATTTCATGCAACAACATTTACATCAACATAAAATTTTTCTTTTAAATTTTCTTAGATCTATAGACTTTTAAACAAAATCGAGTACATCATACAGGAATACATTTAACATTATGATAAGATGTGTTTTAATCATATAGGTATATTTTGCTTCTTTTTTTTTACTGTTTAATTTGGAAAAAATAAAAAACATAATGACAAAGTGTTAACATTTAAAGAACTTTTACATAAAATTGATAAAACAGAAAAAAACAGATAAAATTGATTCATGCAAAATTAGAGATTATGTTTGAACATAAAGTTTCATGTTCTCAGGGCAACATACCCCTTTATACGGCACGCGAGATATTTGGATATTTTCTAAGTCTTCTATAATATAACGGTCATTAGGCAAGACTTTTTTAACCTCATAGGGACCTTTATATTTAGCTATAAATTTTTTATTTAGTCCTGGAGTATTTACGACGTTTTTGATCAGGACATAATCACCGACTTTGTATTGCAAAGGTGGTTTGTGATGTTTATCAAAATTAATTTTGTTTTTGTTTTGGCTTTTGACAGTTTTTTCGTTTGCTAATTTTCGGAGCTCATCTAAATCTCTAGGCTCTTTCTGTAATATATTTTCTTCTAGATATTCTTTTAAATTGTCCATAACTTCGCCTTTTTGACAGACACCAAAGAGGAGTACGCTAGGGCAAGCACCTGTGCACTTGTTTTGTGTGTTGTTTAGAGCAAACTCAACCTTTTTGAGATGTAACATCCAACTACCTGAATCCATTTCACTTTCTTTCGACAGCATAGGGGTAAGGCACCTGTTTATTCGTTCAACCTGGCCGTTGGACTGAGGTGAGCTAGTGGCCACCTTAATATGTTGAATGTTATACTTTTTACAGAAATCTAAAAAGTCGCCTGAGGTGAAACAACTACCCCTATCTGAAATGATGCGTGTTGGCTTACTATAGTATGCAAAATAAGATTCAAGGCATTGAATTGCTTCTTTAGTCGTCGTAGTTTTAACTGCGTAAAGCTTCGTATATTTTGTAAATCCGTCGACTACAACAAGTACATGTTTTTTATTATTTGAAGTTGAGGGAGGCAATGGACCGTAATGGTCAATGTGAACGGTTTCGAATGTCTTGTCTCCTTTAGGAATATTGTGCAACACAGCTTCTTTTTTTCCACAATGTGAAGCGAAATGCAGACATTTTAAGCAACTGCTTATATATTGCTTTATTTTGTTTTTCATTTGGGGAAACCAGTATGTTTTCTTTAAAAAATTAAAACATTTCTCAACCCCGAGGTGACACAAACTTTCATGGTGAGTCTGGATGACATTCCTTTCCATCGAAGCTGGGACATAAAACAATATTTGTTTGTTAATTTTTCGATAGACTAACCCATTTATAAGTTCGTAGCTTGAACTCTCCCTTTTTTCAAGCAACTCGACTAATCTTTGTATGGTTGTATCTTTTTGCTGCGATGCAGCAAGCGCATGCTCAAACGTTTCAGGTTCAACAACCAAAATGTTATGACACCGACTTAAGGCATCAACGTGACCCATTCTCTTACTGTCTCGGTGCTCGAGGACGTAATCGAAATCTTGGAGCTCCAGAGCCCAACGAGAGATTCGAGGATTAAGATTCTTTTTATTTAAAGTTTGGGTCAGTGACCTACAGTCAGTGACAATTTTGAATCGAATACCTGTAAGATAAACTCGAAATCTTCGTAGTGCGTATATGATAGCAAGGGTTTCCATCTCGTAAGAATGGTATCTTGATTCTTGATCCGTGGATCTTTTGGAAAAGAAAAAGATAGGATGGAGCTTCTTGTCTTCTTGGCGCTGTAGCAATACAGCTCCAAAACCTAAGCTGCTGGCATCGCAGTGAAGCTCTGTCTCGGCGGTCGGACTATAAATGCTCAAAAGTGAAGCTTCTAACAGGGTTTTTTTCAAAGTATTAAAAGCATCTAATTGTTTATCTCCAAATACAAACTTTGTGTCCTTTTTCAACAAATCGTTTAGTGGTTTTGCTAAAAGAGAAAAATCTTTTATGAATTTTCGAAAGTAAGAGCATAAGCCCAAAAACGAGTGCAACTTCTTTTCATTTGTAGGTATAGGAAAATCGGCTACAGCTTTTAAACCTTCATAATTTGGACCTATTCCATTCGCCGAAACCTCATACCCCAAATACCTAATTTTCTCATACATAAAAATGCACTTGTCTAAACGAAGATGCAAACTATATTTGGAGACAATGTCTAAAACCTCTTTTAAGACTATAAAATGTTCTTCTTTAGTCTTTGTAGCAACCAACAAATCATCGATATAAACCAAAAGCTTACCAGAATCAATAAGATTTTTAAAAATTTTGTTAATGTAGCGCTGAAAAAATGCGGGGCCGTTCTTAAGCCCAAATGGCATACGAAGGTATTCGAATTGCCCCATTGGGGTTACAAACGAAGTAAGTTTGATAGAATCTTCGGCCATTTTCACGTGGTGAAAACCACTTTTAAGATCAAGCAAAGAAAAATATTTTTTGTTTCGCAATCGGTCCAGATGATCTTCTATTAACGGTAATGGAAAATTATCCTTGACCGTGATTTTATTTAAATTGCGGTAATCGACACAAAGTCGAACTTCACCTGACTTTTTCTTTGTCAGTACTATCGGAGATGCGAACGGTGAATTACTTTCACGAATTATGTTGTTTTTTAGCAAGTCGTCTAGAACTTTCTGCAATTCAATTTTATGTGCATATGGAAGACGTCTAGGAGCACAATGAAAAAAACTGTTTGGATTAGTCAGAACTATTTCCATTTCATAACCGTTATCTGAATATTTCGCATTGGTCGTAATACTCCCGAAAACTAAATGTTCTAATTTTATCTTTTCATCATAAGTCAAATTCTCGTTTATATTCAAGTTAACAATTTCGTCGCGGGCATTGCATAAATCAATTTTTGAAATAATTTCGTCACAATCAGGATTTTCTATTTTTTCATCATAATTTTCATCATCAGGTTTAAAACTAATATTCAAATCCTTTACACATTCTAAATTTTTCACATTTTCAAATTTTTCTTGTTCTTTAACATCAGCTCTTTCGTTTTCAACTAATTTAGTATCTAAATCACCAATTGCTAACTTAATATTTGTTTTATGTAAGAAATCTCGACCTAATATGATTGGGTCGTTCATAGTTTTGTCACTCACAACATATAGGCAAAAATTAACATAGTTATCATAAAATTTAACATCACATGATAAATTACCTAAAATTACCAATTGGGAACCGTTAATTCCAACGAAACTGCAAGGTGATGGTTCAAGTGACGTCATCAAAATGGGTGGCACGTACCGTTGTTGGATGAAGCTTATAGGACTGCCAGTGTCTATAATGGTCATAATGTTCATCTGAACTACAAAACTTTCAGCTTCCCGATTCACAGATTTAATTTCATACTCCAACACTCCATGAAAATCGGTCATCAATGTTGAAACAGGAGTTTCTTTTGCACATTTTCCTCTCTGGACGACGAGAACTGAAGACTTTTGTGGACAATTGGTGATAATATGTCCCTTTTGTCCGCAGTGGAAACACGAACCTTTATCTCGGCGAGGTTTGGGACAGTTACTTGATATGTGACCCTCTTCGTTACAGTTAAAGCACCTGACTTTAGCATCAACACGTGGCACACTTCTCGAAGGTTGTACAGATCTGTTGTAACCAGAACTCGTAGGTTGCAACTCGGATTTCATTTTTTCATACTTGCGCAGAATGTTCTTGAGATCAGCGATGGTATTTGCAGTAAGCATGATTTGCTTATTAAATATTGAATCAGGGATCCCCTTGATTATATAGGCAATCACATCCTGTTCATCAATCTCTGCTGAAGAAGCAATCTCCTGAATGGATAAAACGTATTGCTGGTAATTTTCATCTCTACGTTTTTTCCGATTTCGTAATGTGTTATGGACGTCTGTTGCGGTTGTATGGTAATGAAACTCGGACATCAGAGCGGCTCTCAAATCTTTCCATGATCGAAACGTTCTTGACCGCAAAAATAACTTAGCTGTACCTTTAAGGAGTCTTTTGAAATATATGAAATGTAATGTAATAAATACGAGAATCAATGTTATTGAATAAAAAGGTAAATGGCTGCTGGATATTTCATATCGTAAGAGATGAAGCCTCTTACACAGTTAATTTTGAAGTCGTTTGAATAAAAATCATTTAGAGCAGTTAAAAGACTTGAAGTCAAAAGAATGCACTACTTTTAACTGCTTGCATTCTTTGAAGTCTTTTGCATTCTTTGCATTCTTTGCATTCTTTTGCATTCTTTGCATTCTTTTGCATTCTTTTGATTGCATTCAAAGTAATGGAGTTAAAAGACTACTTTTGCAGCCTTTTGACTGCTTGAAGTCTTTTAACTGCTAAAAGATGAGTCAAATTTAATAATACAGTGCTTTGCAAAAGTATAATCGCACCATGTAAAAATGGTTTTGTGTAAAACCGAGGACTGCAGCAATACTAAACTATTTTTTTTTAAAGACCCTCATTAGATAAGAAAATTGAGAGAAAAAAAATTACCGTTACTTTCGCCTCTAATGTTTAGAAAAGAAAACAAGTTTTTTTCTTTGTTGCATAAGTATAATCGCATTCTCTTATTTTTTCAACATTTTTTTTATTTTTTTTTATTTTTTGAAAGATTAGTGTGGATTCTTACTACGCCGATTTTCAATCAAGTTAAAATACTCGATTTGGATTACTCTCGACCAGTTTTTTTAATTAGGAATTGTCCAACGAGTTCCATTCGTGCAGTTTTGTCTCTTGGAGCTCAGAAACACTACAAAACTGCCTGTTATTTTATATGGTGCGATTATACTTTTGCAAAGCACTGTATGAGTCCCTGAGCCAGCTTATCAAAATTCACTCTATCAGAAAATGCCGAGTGGTGGTAACTCTGAATAAACACTCTTTCGTCTGTGAATCCGCCAATAAAAAACTGTCGTATTTCAACTCGCCAGCAAACATTATGACATTTAAAATACACCTTCGAATTCGTTAATTGGTCGAATTCAAAACGAAGAAGACGAAAGCGAACGCAATAATTGAAAAATGTCAAACTCGCTAGCAAAACGATTCGCCGTGAATCCCATAATCAGGCCCCAGAGTACGACGTCAAAATCGTACTTGGCGACTTCAATGCCAAAATAGGGAAGGAAGACATCTTTGGCGGATTAGTTGGAGAGCACAGCCTCCACGAAGAAACAACAGCAGAGCTGTAAAAGAATGCAATCTTTTGGTATTGCATCGTCAAAAGTCCCATTCATTTAACTAAATTTTGGGAATGCATTCACATTCTTTATTGCAATACTTTGACTTCGATAAAAAAATTCGCAGTTATAGGGCTTTTCTTGAACAAAATAAGAAACAAAACGATTTTAATTGAACAAAACTTCTTTATTACTAATGAAAAATATTATTTTAATTACATGGAAACAGTGAAAAATAAATAAGCTTTAATTTGATCATTTTGAGCAAAGTAATTATTAAGTACAGTGGTTATTTAATGTAATAAATACGAGAATCAATGTTATTGAATAAAAAGGTAAATGGCTGCTGGATATTTCATATCGTAAGAGATGAAGCCTCTTACAGTTCGGCCATCCTGACTATAAATCGTCCTCGATTTACAATTTCATGCAACAACATTTACATCAACATAAAATTTTTCTTTTAAATTTTCTTAGATCTATAGACTTTTAAACAAAATCGAGTACATCATACAGGAATACATTTAACATTATGATAAGATGTGTTTTAATCATATAGGTATATTTTGCTTCTTTTTTTTTACTGTTTAATTTGGAAAAAATAAAAAACATAATGACAAAGTGTTAACATTTAAAGAACTTTTACATAAAATTGATAAAACAGAAAAAACAGATAAAATTGATTCATGCAAAATTAGAGATTATGTTTGAACATAAAGTTTCATGTTCTCAGGGCAACATACCCCTTTATACGGCACGCGAGATATTTGGATATTTTCTAAGTCTTCTATAATATAACGGTCATTAGGCAAGACTTTTTTAACCTCATAGGGACCTTTATATTTAGCTATAAATTTTTTATTTAGTCCTGGAGTATTTACGACGTTTTTGATCAGGACATAATCACCGACTTTGTATTGCAAAGGTGGTTTGTGATGTTTATCAAAATTAATTTTGTTTTTGTTTTGGCTTTTGACAGTTTTTTCGTTTGCTAATTTTCGGAGCTCATCTAAATCTCTAGGCTCTTTCTGTAATATATTTTCTTCTAGATATTCTTTTAAATTGTCCATAACTTCGCCTTTTTGACAGACACCAAAGAGGAGTACGCTAGGGCAAGCACCTGTGCACTTGTTTTGTGTGTTGTTTAGAGCAAACTCAACCTTTTTGAGATGTAACATCCAACTACCTGAATCCATTTCACTTTCTTTCGACAGCATAGGGGTAAGGCACCTGTTTATTCGTTCAACCTGGCCGTTGGACTGAGGTGAGCTAGTGGCCACCTTAATATGTTGAATGTTATACTTTTTACAGAAATCTAAAAAGTCGCCTGAGGTGAAACAACTACCCCTATCTGAAATGATGCGTGTTGGCTTACTATAGTATGCAAAATAAGATTCAAGGCATTGAATTGCTTCTTTAGTCGTCGTAGTTTTAACTGCGTAAAGCTTCGTATATTTTGTAAATCCGTCGACTACAACAAGTACATGTTTTTTATTATTTGAAGTTGAGGGAGGCAATGGACCGTAATGGTCAATGTGAACGGTTTCGAATGTCTTGTCTCCTTTAGGAATATTGTGCAACACAGCTTCTTTTTTTCCACAATGTGAAGCGAAATGCTTATATATTGCTTTATTTTGTTTTTCATTTGGGGAAACCAGTATGTTTTCTTTAAAAAATTAAAACATTTCTCAACCCCGAGGTGACACAAACTTTCATGGTGAGTCTGGATGACATTCCTTTCCATCGAAGCTGGGACATAAAACAATATTTGTTTGTTAATTTTTCGATAGACTAACCCATTTATAAGTTCGTAGCTTGAACTCTCCCTTTTTTCAAGCAACTCGACTAATCTTTGTATGGTTGTATCTTTTTGCTGCGATGCAGCAAGCGCATGCTCAAACGTTTCAGGTTCAACAACCAAAATGTTATGACACCGACTTAAGGCATCAACGTGACCCATTCTCTTACTGTCTCGGTGCTCGAGGACGTAATCGAAATCTTGGAGCTCCAGAGCCCAACGAGAGATTCGAGGATTAAGATTCTTTTTATTTAAAGTTTGGGTCAGTGACCTACAGTCAGTGACAATTTTGAATCGAATACCTGTAAGATAAACTCGAAATCTTCGTAGTGCGTATATGATAGCAAGGGTTTCCATCTCGTAAGAATGGTATCTTGATTCTTGATCCGTGGATCTTTTGGAAAAGAAAAAGATAGGATGGAGCTTCTTGTCTTCTTGGCGCTGTAGCAATACAGCTCCAAAACCTAAGCTGCTGGCATCGCAGTGAAGCTCTGTCTCGGCGGTCGGACTATAAATGCTCAAAAGTGAAGCTTCTAACAGGGTTTTTTTCAAAGTATTAAAAGCATCTAATTGTTTATCTCCAAATACAAACTTTGTGTCCTTTTTCAACAAATCGTTTAGTGGTTTTGCTAAAAGAGAAAAATCTTTTATGAATTTTCGAAAGTAAGAGCATAAGCCCAAAAACGAGTGCAACTTCTTTTCATTTGTAGGTATAGGAAAATCGGCTACAGCTTTTAAACCTTCATAATTTGGACCTATTCCATTCGCCGAAACCTCATACCCCAAATACCTAATTTTCTCATACATAAAAATGCACTTGTCTAAACGAAGATGCAAACTATATTTGGAGACAATGTCTAAAACCTCTTTTAAGACTATAAAATGTTCTTCTTTAGTCTTTGTAGCAACCAACAAATCATCGATATAAACCAAAAGCTTACCAGAATCAATAAGATTTTTAAAAATTTTGTTAATGTAGCGCTGAAAAAATGCGGGGCCGTTCTTAAGCCCAAATGGCATACGAAGGTATTCGAATTGCCCCATTGGGGTTACAAACGAAGTAAGTTTGATAGAATCTTCGGCCATTTTCACGTGGTGAAAACCACTTTTAAGATCAAGCAAAGAAAAATATTTTTTGTTTCGCAATCGGTCCAGATGATCTTCTATTAACGGTAATGGAAAATTATCCTTGACCGTGATTTTATTTAAATTGCGGTAATCGACACAAAGTCGAACTTCACCTGACTTTTTCTTTGTCAGTACTATCGGAGATGCGAACGGTGAATTACTTTCACGAATTATGTTGTTTTTTAGCAAGTCGTCTAGAACTTTCTGCAATTCAATTTTATGTGCATATGGAAGACGTCTAGGAGCACAATGAAAAAAACTGTTTGGATTAGTCAGAACTATTTCCATTTCATAACCGTTATCTGAATATTTCGCATTGGTCGTAATACTCCCGAAAACTAAATGTTCTAATTTTATCTTTTCATCATAAGTCAAATTCTCGTTTATATTCAAGTTAACAATTTCGTCGCGGGCATTGCATAAATCAATTTTTGAAATAATTTCGTCACAATCAGGATTTTCTATTTTTTCATCATAATTTTCATCATCAGGTTTAAAACTAATATTCAAATCCTTTACACATTCTAAATTTTTCACATTTTCAAATTTTTCTTGTTCTTTAACATCAGCTCTTTCGTTTTCAACTAATTTAGTATCTAAATCACCAATTGCTAACTTAATATTTGTTTTATGTAAGAAATCTCGACCTAATATGATTGGGTCGTTCATAGTTTTGTCACTCACAACATATAGGCAAAAATTAACATAGTTATCATAAAATTTAACATCACATGATAAATTACCTAAAATTACCAATTGGGAACCGTTAATTCCAACGAAACTGCAAGGTGATGGTTCAAGTGACGTCATCAAAATGGGTGGCACGTACCGTTGTTGGATGAAGCTTATAGGACTGCCAGTGTCTATAATGGTCATAATGTTCATCTGAACTACAAAACTTTCAGCTTCCCGATTCACAGATTTAATTTAATACTCCAACACTCCATGAAAATCGGTCATCAATGTTGAAACAGGAGTTTCTTTTGCACATTTTCCTCTCTGGACGACGAGAACTGAAGACTTTTGTGGACAATTGGTGATAATATGTCCCTTTTGTCCGCAGTGGAAACACGAACCTTTATCTCGGCGAGGTTTGGGACAGTTACTTGATATGTGACCCTCTTCGTTACAGTTAAGGCACCTGACTTTAGCATCAACACGTGGCACACTTCTCGAAGGTTGTACAGATCTGTTGTAACCAGAACTCGTAGGTTGCAACTCGGATTTCATTTTTTCATACTTGCGCAGAATGTTCTTGAGATCAGCGATGGTATTTGCAGTAAGCATGATTTGCTTATTAAATATTGAATCAGGGATCCCCTTGATTATATAGGCAATCACATCCTGTTCATCAATCTCTGCTGAAGAAGCAATCTCCTGAATGGATAAAACGTATTGCTGGTAATTTTCATCTCTACGTTTTTTCCGATTTCGTAATGTGTTATGGACGTCTGTTGCGGTTGTATGGTAATGAAACTCGGACATCAGAGCGGCTCTCAAATCTTTCCATGATCGAAACGTTCTTGACCGCAAAAATAACTTAGCTGTACCTTTAAGGAGTCTTTTGAAATATATGAAAGCCTCTGACTCTCTTTAATTTATCGTAAGAAATGCAACCACTATTCAATTAAATGAGAGAACTTTATCCCACTTCTGATTTATTATAGGGCTTTTCTTGAACAAAATAAGAAACAAAACGATTTTAATTGAACAAAACTTCTTTATTACTAATGAAAAATATTATTTTAACTACATGGAAACAGTGAAAAATAAATAAGCTTTAATTTGATCATTTTGAGCAAAGTAATTATTAAGTACAGTGGTTATTTAATGTAATAAATACGAGAATCAATGTTATTGAATAAAAAGGTAAATGGCTGCTGGATATTTCATATCGTAAGAGATGAAGCCTCTTACACAGTTAATTTTGAAGTCGTTTGAATAAAAATCATTTAGAGCAGTTAAAAGACATGAAGTCAAAAGAATGCACTACTTTTAACTGCTTGCATTCTTTGAAGTCTTTTGCATTCTTTGCATTCTTTGCATTCTTTTGCATTCTTTGCATTCTTTTGCATTCTTTTGATTGCATTCAAAGTAATGGAGTTAAAAGACTACTTTTGCAGCCTTTTGACTGCTTGAAGTCTTTTAACTGCTTTGAAGTATTTTAACTGCATGAAGTCTTTTAACTGCATGAAGTCTTTTTACTGCTTTGAAGTCTTTTAACTGCTTTGAAGTCTTTTCACTTCATGAAGTCTTTTAAATGCATGAAGTCATTTAACTGCCTTTAGTATTTTACCTGCTTGTAGTCTAAAAACTACTAAATTTAAATGTATAGTGTAGAAAGGATAGTAGTATAAAACATGTATAAAAAAAATTTACTCGAATATAAACGCAATTATTAAAAAACAACGGCACTATTAACCTTGTTATGGTATTTTTTTAATTTCAAAATCCTATGCTTTCACTTCTTTTTGGTTAAGTTGATTGAATGAATATTTTTTGATATGCTATAAATGAAGGTATATTACGGAAATGTGGTTTTAACGTTTTTATTCAAATAAAGAGAATTGCATACTGCATTTTATTATCGGTAGCTATCATAATACATATAGCCAATCAGTTATATCATCCACCCATGGAAAAGTTGGTAGAATTGTACCAAAATGAATACAATTGAAAAACCTCGAATTTCATCCCTGATATCTTAAAGCGTATCTAGTAATAATTATTTCGATTGAAAACACAATTTAAGTAACAGTTAAAAAAATGCACGCAATGGAATTATACACTAGTCAAAACAATTAAAGTAACACTTGAAAAAACTCAAAAATTGAGTGGTTTTTTATAAGGCTGTATCTCAGTAGAAAAAAAGTCGGATTGAAGTGAAATAAAAAGTTTTTCAAAAGTTATCATTTTATCTTTTCAAATTAATTTGAGTTAAGAAAGTACCGTTAGTCGTTTGATTTGTCATAAAATGAGCGGAAATTTTTTTTCAATCCAACCAATCTAAGATTCAATTTGAGAATTTTGTTGGCTATATTCACTGTTTGGTTCAGATCGCTACAATTTTTTTTTTCTAATCAAAAAATGGGTTTACATGCAAAAACACAATTTTGACTTTGGATCCTAATAACTCTGCTAAATATTGACTTACAAAAAAAATAAAGGCAGATTTGAAAAATTTATACACAAAAACATTTTGAAAAAATAAAAATATTGCTTTTTTCAAGTTTTTCTATCTATTTAAAAAAAGGTCCAAAATACGCATTTTTCAACTTTTTCATAAGAACCACCGTTATTTTGTGGTTTTCAGTGATACATGTAATCTGAGGCTTAATTATTAAAGCTCATAAAATTTCCTTGACTTTGGTGAAAATTTCCCATCAATACGATTAACCGTTTCTCTGTTTCGATCAATCAAACTTACAAAACACTTTTTTTTTCAAATCAAAATCATGCAGTTAAACTTCAAAGCAGTAAAAAGACTTCATGCAGTTAAAAGACTTCATGCAGTTAAAAGACTTCATGCAGTTAAAATACTTCAAAGCAGTTAAAAGACTTCAAGCAGTTAAAAGACTTCAAGCAGTTAAAAGGCTGCAAAAGTAGTCTTTTAACTGCATTACTTAGAATGCAATCAAAAGAATGCAGAAGAATGCAAAAGAATGCAAAGAATGCAAAAGAATGCAAAGAATGCAAAAGACTTCAAAGAATGCAAGCAGTTAAAAGTAATGCATTCTTTTGACTTCAAGTCTTTTAACTGCTCTAAATGATTTTTATTCAAAAGACTTCAAAATTAACTGCGAATTTTCCTTTAAAGATAAGTACTGACATGAAGTTAAAATACTCAAAAAATAAGTCTTTTCAATCATTTAACTGCAATACCAAAATGATTGCATTCTTTTACAGCTATGAACAACAGATAACGGCTTCCGACTAATCGACTTTGCTGCAGCTCGTAATACGGTGATAAGTAGCACTAGGTTTCCAAGACGGAAGATCTACACAGCAACCTGGCGATCTCCGGATGGTCGAACCACCAACCAAATCGACCATGTGCTAATCGACGCAAGGCGCGCATCCAACATCCTGAACATGCGCACTTTCCGAGGAGCAAATGTCGACTCTGACCACTTTCTGGTAGTGGCTAAGTTTAGAGCTCGAATATCAAACGACAAAAAAACACGTACGGCCCAAAGAAAGAAGTTCAACATCGGTTGCCTTAGCACATTGGAGAATGCCAGAGACTACAGTGAGCGCCTGAGCGAGCGACTCTCCGCCGTCCTCCCAAATACTACAGACGTCAATACATTGTGGAACCAATATCGCGAAATAATAAAAAATGTAGCCGAGACCACCATAGGTTATCAGCCACCCCCGAAAAAGAACCCGTGGTATGATGATGAGTGCGTGATATTGAAAAGAGAGACGGAAAATGCACGTGTGCAGATGCTGCAACGGAAAACAAGAGCAGCAAGGGAAGAGTACCGCACGAAAAGGAGAAATGAGAAAAAGACCCTGGGAAGGAAGAAAAGAGCATCCGCAGTTTCTCAGCTCAAAGATCTAGAGCAGAGAAGAGGTAGAAAGAGCCATCCAAAAGCTAAAAAATAACAATTCCGCCGGGTCGGATGGCATACCCGCGGAACTCTTTAAACATGGAGGATGTGTTTTGATGAACCGCATGCACCAGGTCATCACCAAAGTGTGGGAGGAAGAATGCATGCCCACTGACTGGTCGATAAGCTCCATATGCCCCATCTACAAAAAAGGCGATCCGATGTTATGCAAAAACTACAGTGGCATATCCCTGCTTAATGTTGCATACAAAATCCTATCCAACGTACTGTGTGAGCGTCTTAAACCTTTCTGCAACACAATAATCGGGACGTACCAGTTTGGCAGATCCTGGAAAAGGCCAACGAATTTCAAGTCGAAACCCACCATCTTTACATCGACTTCAAAGCTGCTTATGATAGCATCCACCGCCAAGAGCTTATGATGGCGATGTCTGAATTCGGGATCCCGATTCCCGAACAAACTGATCCGAGTTTATGCAAACATGCGCAGGATTTTGACAAGGAGATGCGTTGTTATGTGATTTCTTCAACATAGTCCTGGAGCAGATAGTGCTCAAGGCAGGTGTGAGCACGGAAAACACTATCTTCGTCAAATCCACCCAGCTCCTAGGCTATGGGGACGACATAGACATCATCGGTCGATCCAAGAGAGCTGTGCTTGAGGCCTTCACAGCGATTGAAGAACAGGCGAAACTAGTTGGTCTTGAAGTGAATGAGGACAAAACAAAATACATGTTATCAACAAACAAAGCAACGTCTGTCCACCACCTAGGACACAACGTCAC
Source organism: Sphaerophoria taeniata (assembly GCA_943590905.1). Taxonomy (NCBI): domain Eukaryota; kingdom Metazoa; phylum Arthropoda; class Insecta; order Diptera; family Syrphidae; genus Sphaerophoria; species Sphaerophoria taeniata. The sequence continues at coordinate 124,494,852 of OX016540.1, forward strand.
TGTTGGTAGCAGCAATTTCGAGGTAGTTAAGGAGTTCACCTACCTTGGAACAAACATCAATCCCACAAACGACACCTTAGTGGAGATCCGAAGAAGAATTACCCTAGCGAACCGCTGCTGCTTCGGTTTGGCCAAACAACTGGGTTCAAAACTCCTCACTCGAAAGACAAAGTGTCTGCTATACAAAACTTTGATTTTACCAGTCCTACTCTACGGCGCCGAGTGCTGGACGATAAGTAAAAAAGGGGAATTGATACTGGGCACTTTCGAAAGAAAAATTCTTCGACGGATTTTGGTCCCGTATGCGACGATGGCGAATGGAGAAGAAGATACAACCGAGAACTGTATGAGCTGTACCAAGATGTGGATGTAGTCCAGAAGGCCAAGAAAAGACGACTACATTGGCTCGGCCACATCGAGCGAATGGACGACAACGCTCCAGCCAAGAAAGTCTTCTCATCCCAGCCCCCAGGTTCAAGACGACAAGGAAGACCGAACCTACGGTACAAGGACCAAGTGACTGCGGATGCCAGAGCGCTTGGTCTCGGTGACTGGAGACATGCGAGGGATCGTTCACGATGGAAGACTGCAGTATCTCAGGCTGAGTCTGAGATCCTTCATGGATTGTGAGCCGGATAAGTAAGTAAGTAAAGAGATGAACAATTTGAATAAGAATAAAACAATTAGTTTGAGAAAATAATAAATTGAAAAATTAGGAAAGAAATGAAGATATGTAAGAATTAAGTAAAGTGAAAATATTCAAAGTATAAATTGTATTAAGTTGTTATTTCAAACACTTTTTTTTGGTCTCCTCACTATGAATGTCATTCACGTAGAATTGAAGACGTTCAACGAAGAATTATTCGTTTTGCGGTTCGTTCCCGCTCATTTTTTTACCTCCCCCATCATCGAACTAATTATGGGCACTCTGAACCAATGTCCAGAATACTACGGTACTCGAATGATGTGATGCACTCTTTTGACCTTAATTTAAACAAGTCCGCACTTAAATCAGCCTTTCGAAATACCCTTCAAAATTAATCCTTACTTTCTTTTAGTTATTGTTTTGCCGGTGTACATTGGTCTTAAATTCCTGAACATTGCAATTATTTGGAAAGACAAAGTGTGGAAGGGAGTTCCGCATTCGTGGAGTTCGGCTAAAGAACGATTCTCTATACTTGAGAGTACGTCCGAAGTTGGGTTCGAGGGTAAACTGATGGACATTCCTAGAAGCGCGAGTATTACGGGTGAATTGCTTTAAGGGGAGGAATGCAACTGGCTATTTCACAAGAGCACTTACCGTAAAAGTAACGAAAGAACATAGAGAGACACGAAACGTTACGACGGTGGTCTAACGAGGTGAATGAGTTGGTTTTGACTCTGTCACCAATTATTCTTAGGGCTTTTTTTTTGTATTCCGTCCAAGAGGCTTAAGTATGAAGCTGGAGAACCAGCCCATAGATGAGAGTTGTACTCAAGCTTTGGACGGATATAGGTCTTATAGATAATAGCCAGATCAGACGGGGAGAAAAATTTCTTGCATCGCCTTAAAAAACCTAAACATCTTGCACCATTTTTGGCGACATCGCATATGTGCTCGTTCCACAAGAGGTTGTCAGTGGTGCACATACCAAGAATCTCGAGATGTTCGACCTCATTTATGCAAGTGCCACTCATGGACAGTCGCAGGGGAGGTATATCTCGCTTTAACGATACAAGACAGCATTGAGTTTCCGAACCATTTAACTCTACGCGATTTTGTATTCCCCATTTTACAATGCTGTCAGACTTTAATGAGCTTATGATATTTTGCAGTTGCAGTTCCACATCCGAAGAGGAGGGATGTGGGTCTGGAAACGAATATGAAAAGCTAAGGGTAGTATCGTTAGCGAAACAAATAAAAAGATTATAAGTTAAAGACAAGAGATCATTTATGAAAATGAGATAGTTCGGAGACAAAACGGAGCCCTGGGGTACACCAGCATTTATGTTGTGAGTTTCAGACTTGAATCCGTCCAATACAACTTGTATTGAACGGTTCGAAAGAAAGTTTCTAATCCAACGAAGAAGGGATTCATCGATACCGAAAGCACGCATTTTCGATAAAAGAGCAAGATGCCAGACTTTATCAAATGCCTTTGAAATATCAAGTGCAACAATCTTACTTTCTCCAAAATGATGTAAAGATTTGTTCCACTGTTCGGTGAGATAGACCATCAGATCACCAGTGGACCTGTTGCTGCGAAAGCCGTATTGCCGGTCATTGAGAAGCTTTCGGTCTTCGAGATATTTCTTAAGCTGATAGTTTCATCAGCGTTTCCATGGCCTTAGAAAGAAGGGACGTAAGTGCAATCGGTCGATAATTGGAGGGCGAAGAAGATTCGCCTTTCTTTGGGATTGGCTGGACAAATGCTGTTTTCCAACTGCTCGGAACGAGCCCAGTAGAATAGGATAGATGGAAAAGCTTACGCAAGGGTTTTGCCAGCGTGGAAGAACACCTCTTCAGAATAATAGCGGGGATACCATCCGGACCAGTGGATTTATGTATGTTGAGATGTTTTAGGACTCTCGCCACAGCACGAGTGCAGAAGAAGATTTGTCCCATGGAATCATGGGACGCCCTCAAGAGCTGGAGGAGTCCTGACACTCTTTGGCAACGAAGAGTTGGAGGCGAACTGCCTAGCAAAAACGTTAGCTTTCGCGAGAGAGCTAACAATTGTAGTGTCATTGTCAACGAGCGTAGGGACAGAGGAAGAAGAATAACAATAACGATTTCAGTGTGAGGATACAGGGATACAATTCTTTGAATGGAGTCGGACAGAGCGTCAAATTCGCTAGAAGTTGAAGCTCTGTCCAAATTTGGGATTCGATAGAGAAAACAGTAGTAAATGATGTGCTTATTTACGGAAAACTTGAACCACATAAAATTCAAAAAAAGGGTTGGAACAGCGTCCATATTGTGGTAAGAATTGATAGCAACATCATTCCTAATGTAGACGGCGAGACCATGGTGGGGGAAGAATAAGGGCCAGTTGTACAAATTGAGGGTTAACCCACGGATCAGCTGAACTCGAGTTAACTCTTGAACCGGGTTCAACTTTGAATGGGTTGTACAGTTGTGGATCAAAAGAGAGTCAGCTGAACCGCAGTTCAGATCTATTTACATGAAAATTTAAGTATATATATACCTAATGTCACCGTCAGTTGTCAAATCAAATTGTTTTTCTGCGGTTTAGTATCTGCTTACGAAAATTAAAAGAAATTAATTAATTACAAATAAAATGAAGTCCAAAAGTAACAAGAAAAGAAACATGAAAAACCCCAAGTTCAATCAAAAGAGTTCAAATCCTGGAGAAAAAGCGCTATCCAACCCTTTCGAGGTGCATGTCAATAAAGCAAAATTTAATATACTTGGTCGAATTTGTCAGCACGACAAGGGTCTGCCCGAATTCCTGCACAGAACGGGATTTGGAGCTTCAGTTGCTAAAGATTTTTGTGGTTTCTCAAGCGAAGCCACAGCTCAAGGAATTACTGCGAGAGGTAAATGTTATCTTTGAAAATAGTTCCATCAAACAATGCATTCTCTAATCAACAGAAATGTCGGTCCCGAGTCAGAGAAGCCCGCTAATCTAAGTTCGATGGCAATCGCTATGTAGGCAAATCTGGAAGGAATGTAAGAACAATCATCTCCTCAATGCACTTGACAAGATATCTGACTGTTTAAAATAACTTCAGACACTTGTTGAGCTCATCCTCCACCAGGAATTGGCCGTATATTCCGTATATATTCCGTGAACTCATCGCCGAGGACGACGAATGGTTTGTTCAGCAAATGGAAGCCGAGGAGCAGTACCTGATCAATGTCGGTGAAGCCGATGGCATTGTTTTCTATCCAGTTTGTGAAAAGGCAGAGCTGACCAAAGAGAATGGACTCGTCACTCTTGTGAATGTGGAATATCGTTTAATTTCTGTGGAAGTCTTGAGAACTTGAGATCCTAGCTGAAACCTTGAAAGAGACATTCGCCCAAAACGAAACGAACTGCAATCAGATGCTTGACTTTTTCGTGGGACAAAATTCAAATGGAAGCCAGAAAATCCTAAGTAGGTACTATGTGCGAGAACTGCGATTATTTGAAAAGTATTCTTTAAATGTTTTTTTTTTATTTCATTTGTTTTCTAGTTTTAGTTTACCCTACAATACAAATTTCGTTTAAAAACATGAATACTGATTTTTTTTCCTCTGTAGAAGGGAAGAGGCAGAGGGTTCCAAGATGTTATCTTCATTCCGGTTGGTGACGTTCTCTGTTAATTTGTTGATTGCTTGCTGAGGCCTTTTTCCACGAGAACATTTTGATGTTTTACTAAAAAAATCAGTCACAAAATAGGCAAAACACACAATTCTCGTATACGAAATTCCATCTCGAGTGGGTCTGACCACTCGAGATGAACATTCGATAATTATCGTATACGAGACGTTTGACAGCATTCGAAAATACTATTTTTGATCTCGCATACGATAATGTATGCGATATTTTATTTTTTTTATTCAAGAGTAGGGTCCCAGTTATTTCTTTAATTTTAATTTCCACCAGCTTTTAGCTGAACTGTCAAAAATTTTCAGATTAAAGTGAGATAGCAACATTTTTCGCACTAAAAATTACCTGATCCATGGCTGAACCACAGCTAACCCCCCAAAATCGGTGGGTAACTTCTGATCATGGTTCAACAGTGGGTTAAGACCTGAACCTCGATTGTACAACAGCCATTTTGAGTTGAACCGAGTTCAAACGTTGATCCGAGGATGAACCACGTTTGTACAACTGGCCCTAAATAAATTACATTTTCAAACATGTGTTGAAGAAAACAATGCAGGAAGTTTTTTTTTTCTGATTTTAGTTTTCACAGCTGACGTTTCGATGACTGTTCTAACTTGTCTGACATTTCTGTGCTGATCTGTTCTGTTCTACACTTTTCTGTGCTGTTCTAACCTACACTTTTTCTTATTGAACAGTCTTAATGTGTGTTCTCTGCTTGCTTGCTCGAAAACCATTCTTGATAGTACTAGGTAAATCCATATACAAAGGCCCGGACATTTTATGTTGATTTTGGCTTGATTTGTAATTTTTTTTTACAAATTTCATCTGTCACTTTGAGCAACAGGAAAAAAATTTTGCCCCCGGCAGAGTACTCACTTTTTGGTTTCACCTCTTACACAGATTCACGGACAGTGTTACCGCAGGGAAAAATATTTTCGAGTCCAAGAAGCGAGTCATAAAAAAAACGAGTCCTCGAGTCAAGAAAGAAAAAACGAGTCCATTTTGACTCTATTGAGTCCATGTGGTAACACTGTTCACGGACACGAAAATAAGAGAGGATTGTGAGAGTTCACCTCAGAAAATTTTTGAGGGTGTTTTCGGCAAGGGAGGAAAAGGTCGCGACTCTAGGTATTATATATTCTCATTGAATAAGAAGTACAGGAAGCGGTGTAAGCTACACGCACAGTGTACGTGAGTGAAGCAACAAACATTTCTGATGGTGTTAAATAGGGGGCATTCATCTGTCAAAATACGGGGCATTCATCTGTCAAACTGGGCATGTGCTGTCATTTTGCTGAGCTGTAATTGGTCAAATGTTGTTTTGTATTTTCATTTGTCAAAAAATCAAAAACTCGAGTTCAGGGGCGCATTTATTTTTGTTGGTGATCGTAAGGCGCTACACAATTTCTTGTGCTTTTTAACACTTGATCAGTTTGTTCATAGAATGCGCTTTCGAATACGACTCGAAAAAGGACAATAAATATGATAAATTAAGGATGAAAAATGAAGAAAATGTAACGAAAAATAAAAAAAAAATAATAATAATCGTGCATGTACACCTTGAACGTTAAAACACCATGTGGTCCAAAAAAGAATTGAAATTGAAAAATAAAATTGATGCACAATCGATATAATCTTGATTCAATCATATTTCGCTTGGCGCCCCTGAGATTAACCATTCAACTGCAGACCAACCCTGTTGTAATGCGTTTGTGTTTGTGAAACTCACACTACTTAGAAAAATGCTTCACTTCTTTTTCATAAGACCCCTTCCTGTACTTCTTATTCAATGTATATTCTCTATGGGAACATCTTTGCTTTGAAGTCTTTTCACTTCATGAAGTCTTTTAAATGCATGAAGTCATTTAACTGCCTTTAGTATTTTACCTGCTTGTAGTCTAAAAACTACTAAATTTAAATGTATAGTGTAGAAAGGATAGTAGTATAAAACATGTATAAAAAAAATTTACTCGAATATAAACGCAATTATTAAAAAACAACGGCACTATTAACCTTGTTATGGTATTTTTTTAATTTCAAAATCCTATGCTTTCACTTCTTTTTGGTTAAGTTGATTGAATGAATATTTTTTGATATGCTATAAATGAAGGTATATTACGGAAATGTGGTTTTAACGTTTTTATTCAAATAAAGAGAATTGCATACTGCATTTTATTATCGGTAGCTATCATAATACATATAGCCAATCAGTTATATCATCCACCCATGGAAAAGTTGGTAGAATTGTACCAAAATGAATCCAATTGCAAAACCTCGAATTTCATCCCTGATATCTTAAAGCGTATCTAGTAATAATTATTTCGATTGAAAACACAATTTAAGTAACAGTTAAAAAAATGCACGCAATGGAATTATACACTAGTCAAAACAATTAAAGTAACACTTGAAAAAACTCAAAAATTGAGTGGTTTTTTATAAGGCTGTATCTCAGTAGAAAAAAAGTCGGATTGAAGTGAAATAAAAAGTTTTTCAAAAGTTATCATTTTATCTTTTCAAATTAATTTGAGTTAAGAAAGTACCGTTAGTCGTTTGATTTGTCATAAAATGAGCGGAAATTTTTTTTCAATCCAACCAATCTAAGATTCAATTTGAGAATTTTGTTGGCTATATTCACTGTTTGGTTCAGATCGCTACAATTTTTTTTTTCTAATCAAAAAATGGGTTTACATGCAAAAACACAATTTTGACTTTGGATCCTAATAACTCTGCTAAATATTGACTTACAAAAAAAATAAAGGCAGATTTGAAAAATTTATACACAAAAACATTTTGAAAAAATAAAAATATTGCTTTTTTCAAGTTTTTCTATCTATTTAAAAAAAGGTCCAAAATACGCATTTTTCAACTTTTTCATAAGAACCACCGTTATTTTGTGGTTTTCAGTGATACATGTAATCTGAGGCTTAATTATTAAAGCTCATAAAATTTCCTTGACTTTGGTGAAAATTTCCATCAATACGATTAACCGTTTCTCTGTTTCGATCAATCAAACTTACAAAACACTTTTTTTTCAAATCAAAATCATGCAGTTAAACTTCAAAGCAGTAAAAAGACTTCATGCAGTTAAAAGACTTCATGCAGTTAAAAGACTTCATGCAGTTAAAATACTTCAAAGCAGTTAAAAGACTTCAAGCAGTTAAAAGACTTCAAGCAGTTAAAAGGCTGCAAAAGTAGTCTTTTAACTGCATTACTTAGAATGCAATCAAAAGAATGCAGAAGAATGCAAAAGAATGCAAAGAATGCAAAAGAATGCAAAGAATGCAAAAGACTTCAAAGAATGCAAGCAGTTAAAAGTAATGCATTCTTTTGACTTCAAGTCTTTTAACTGCTCTAAATGATTTTTATTCAAAAGACTTCAAAATTAACTGCGAATTTTCCTTTAAAGATAAGTACTGACATGAAGTTAAAATACTCAAAAAATAAGTCTTTTCAATCATTTAACTGCAATACCAAAATGATTGCATTCTTTTACAGCTATGAACAACAGATAACGGCTTCCGACTAATCGACTTTGCTGCAGCTCGTAATACGGTGATAAGTAGCACTAGGTTTCCAAGACGGAAGATCTACACAGCAACCTGGCGATCTCCGGATGGTCGAACCACCAACCAAATCGACCATGTGCTAATCGACGCAAGGCGCGCATCCAACATCCTGAACATGCGCACTTTCCGAGGAGCAAATGTCGACTCTGACCACTTTCTGGTAGTGGCTAAGTTTAGAGCTCGAATATCAAACGACAAAAAAACACGTACGGCCCAAAGAAAGAAGTTCAACATCGGTTGCCTTAGCACATTGGAGAATGCCAGAGACTACAGTGAGCGCCTGAGCGAGCGACTCTCCGCCGTCCTCCCAAATACTACAGACGTCAATACATTGTGGAACCAATATCGCGAAATAATAAAAAATGTAGCCGAGACCACCATAGGTTATCAGCCACCCCCGAAAAAGAACCCGTGGTATGATGATGAGTGCGTGATATTGAAAAGAGAGACGGAAAATGCACGTGTGCAGATGCTGCAACGGAAAACAAGAGCAGCAAGGGAAGAGTACCGCACGAAAAGGAGAAATGAGAAAAAGACCCTGGGAAGGAAGAAAAGAGCATCCGCAGTTTCTCAGCTCAAAGATCTAGAGCAGAGAAGAGGTAGAAAGAGCCATCCAAAAGCTAAAAAATAACAATTCCGCCGGGTCGGATGGCATACCCGCGGAACTCTTTAAACATGGAGGATGTGTTTTGATGAACCGCATGCACCAGGTCATCACCAAAGTGTGGGAGGAAGAATGCATGCCCACTGACTGGTCGATAAGCTCCATATGCCCCATCTACAAAAAAGGCGATCCGATGTTATGCAAAAACTACAGTGGCATATCCCTGCTTAATGTTGCATACAAAATCCTATCCAACGTACTGTGTGAGCGTCTTAAACCTTTCTGCAACACAATAATCGGGACGTACCAGTTTGGCAGATCCTGGAAAAGGCCAACGAATTTCAAGTCGAAACCCACCATCTTTACATCGACTTCAAAGCTGCTTATGATAGCATCCACCGCCAAGAGCTTATGATGGCGATGTCTGAATTCGGGATCCCGATTCCCGAACAAACTGATCCGAGTTTATGCAAACATGCGCAGGATTTTGACAAGGAGATGCGTTGTTATGTGATTTCTTCAACATAGTCCTGGAGCAGATAGTGCTCAAGGCAGGTGTGAGCACGGAAAACACTATCTTCGTCAAATCCACCCAGCTCCTAGGCTATGGGGACGACATAGACATCATCGGTCGATCCAAGAGAGCTGTGCTTGAGGCCTTCACAGCGATTGAAGAACAGGCGAAACTAGTTGGTCTTGAAGTGAATGAGGACAAAACAAAATACATGTTATCAACAAACAAAGCAACGTCTGTCCACCACCTAGGACACAACGTCACTGTTGGTAGCAGCAATTTCGAGGTAGTTAAGGAGTTCACCTACCTTGGAACAAACATCAATCCCACAAACGACACCTTAGTGGAGATCCGAAGAAGAATTACCCTAGCGAACCGCTGCTGCTTCGGTTTGGCCAAACAACTGGGTTCAAAACTCCTCACTCGAAAGACAAAGTGTCTGCTATACAAAACTTTGATTTTACCAGTCCTACTCTACGGCGCCGAGTGCTGGACGATAAGTAAAAAAGGGGAATTGATACTGGGCACTTTCGAAAGAAAAATTCTTCGACGGATTTTTGGTCCCGTATGCGACGATGGCGAATGGAGAAGAAGATACAACCGAGAACTGTATGAGCTGTACCAAGATGTGGATGTAGTCCAGAAGGCCAAGAAAAGACGACTACATTGGCTCGGCCACATCGAGCGAATGGACGACAACGCTCCAGCCAAGAAAGTCTTCTCATCCCAGCCCCCAGGTTCAAGACGACAAGGAAGACCGAACCTACGGTACAAGGACCAAGTGACTGCGGATGCCAGAGCGCTTGGTCTCGGTGACTGGAGACATGCGAGGGATCGTTCACGATGGAAGACTGCAGTATCTCAGGCTGAGTCTGAGATCCTTCATGGATTGTGAGCCGGATAAGTAAGTAAGTAAAGAGATGAACAATTTGAATAAGAATAAAACAATTAGTTTGAGAAAATAATAAATTGAAAAATTAGGAAAGAAATGAAGATATGTAAGAATTAAGTAAAGTGAAAATATTCAAAGTATAAATTGTATTAAGTTGTTATTTCAAACACTTTTTATTACGTACGTTCGACCCATTCTAGAATATTGCAGTCGGGTTTGGTCTCCTCACTATGAATGTCATTCACGTAGAATTGAAGACGTTCAACGAAGAATTATTCGTTTTGCGGTTCGTTCCCGCTCATTTTTTTACCTCCCCCATCATCGAACTAATTATGGGCACTCTGAACCAATGTCCAGAATACTACGGTACTCGAATGATGTGATGCACTCTTTTGACCTTAATTTAAACAAGTCCGCACTTAAATCAGCCTTTCGAAATACCCTTCAAAATTAATCCTTACTTTCTTTTAGTTATTGTTTTGCCGGTGTACATTGGTCTTAAATTCCTGAACATTGCAATTATTTGGAAAGACAAAGTGTGGAAGGGAGTTCCGCATTCGTGGAGTTCGGCTAAAGAACGATTCTCTATACTTGAGAGTACGTCCGAAGTTGGGTTCGAGGGTAAACTGATGGACATTCCTAGAAGCGCGAGTATTACGGGTGAATTGCTTTAAGGGGAGGAATGCAACTGGCTATTTCACAAGAGCACTTACCGTAAAAGTAACGAAAGAACATAGAGAGACACGAAACGTTACGACGGTGGTCTAACGAGGTGAATGAGTTGGTTTTGACTCTGTCACCAATTATTCTTAGGGCTTTTTTTTGTATTCCGTCCAAGAGGCTTAAGTATGAAGCTGGAGAGCCCATAGATGAGAGTTGTACTCAAGCTTTGGACGGATATAGGTCTTATAGATAATAGCCAGATCAGACGGGGAGAAAAATTTCTTGCATCGCCTTAAAAAACCTAAACATCTTGCACCATTTTTGGCGACATCGCATATGTGCTCGTTCCACAAGAGGTTGTCAGTGGTGCACATACCAAGAATCTCGAGATGTTCGACCTCATTTATCCAAGTGCCACTCATGGACAGTCGCAGGGGAGGTATATCTCGCTTTAACGATACAAGACAGCATTGAGTTTCCGAACCATTTAACTCTACGCGATTTTGTATTCCCCATTTTACAATGCTGTCAGACTTTAATGAGCTTATGATATTTTGCAGTTGCAGTTCCACATCCGAAGAGGAGGGATGTGGGTCTGGAAACGAATATGAAAAGCTAAGGGTAGTATCGTTAGCGAAACAAATAAAAAGATTATAAGTTAAAGACAAGAGATCATTTATGAAAATGAGATAGTTCGGAGACAAAACGGAGCCCTGGGGTACACCAGCATTTATGTTGTGAGTTTCAGACTTGAATCCGTCCAATACAACTTGTATTGAACGGTTCGAAAGAAAGTTTCTAATCCAACGAAGAAGGGATTCATCGATACCGAAAGCACGCATTTTCGATAAAAGAGCAAGATGCCAGACTTTATCAAATGCCTTTGAAATATCAAGTGCAACAATCTTACTTTCTCCAAAATGATGTAAAGATTTGTTCCACTGTTCGGTGAGATAGACCATCAGATCACCAGTGGACCTGTTGCTGCGAAAGCCGTATTGCCGGTCATTGAGAAGCTTTCGGTCTTCGAGATATTTCTTAAGCTGATAGTTTCATCAGCGTTTCCATGGCCTTAGAAAGAAGGGACGTAAGTGCAATCGGTCGATAATTGGAGGGCGAAGAAGATTCGCCTTTCTTTGGGATTGGCTGGACAAATGCTGTTTTCCAACTGCTCGGAACGAGCCCAGTAGAATAGGATAGATGGAAAAGCTTACGCAAGGGTTTTGCCAGCGTGGAAGAACACCTCTTCAGAATAATAGCGGGGATACCATCCGGACCAGTGGATTTATGTATGTTGAGATGTTTTAGGACTCTCGCCACAGCACGAGTGCAGAAGAAGATTTGTCCCATGGAATCATGGGACGCCCTCAAGAGCTGGAGGAGTCCTGACACTCTTTGGCAACGAAGAGTTGGAGGCGAACTGCCTAGCAAAAACGTTAGCTTTCGCGAGAGAGCTAACAATTGTAGTGTCATTGTCAACGAGCGTAGGGACAGAGGAAGAAGAATAACAATAACGATTTCAGTGTGAGGATACAGGGATACAATTCTTTGAATGGAGTCGGACAGAGCGTCAAATTCGCTAGAAGTTGAAGCTCTGTCCAAATTTGGGATTCGATAGAGAAAACAGTAGTAAATGATGTGCTTATTTACGGAAAACTTGAACCACATAAAATTCAAAAAAAGGGTTGGAACAGCGTCCATATTGTGGTAAGAATTGATAGCAACATCATTCCTAATGTAGACGGCGAGACCATGGTGGGGGAAGAATAAGGGCCAGTTGTACAAATTGAGGGTTAACCCACGGATCAGCTGAACTCGAGTTAACTCTTGAACCGGGTTCAACTTTGAATGGGTTGTACAGTTGTGGATCAAAAGAGAGTCAGCTGAACCGCAGTTCAGATCTATTTACATGAAAATTTAAGTATATATATACCTAATGTCACCGTCAGTTGTCAAATCAAATTGTTTTTCTGCGGTTTAGTATCTGCTTACGAAAATTAAAAGAAATTAATTAATTACAAATAAAATGAAGTCCAAAAGTAACAAGAAAAGAAACATGAAAAACCCCAAGTTCAATCAAAAGAGTTCAAATCCTGGAGAAAAAGCGCTATCCAACCCTTTCGAGGTGCATGTCAATAAAGCAAAATTTAATATACTTGGTCGAATTTGTCAGCACGACAAGGGTCTGCCCGAATTCCTGCACAGAACGGGATTTGGAGCTTCAGTTGCTAAAGATTTTTGTGGTTTCTCAAGCGAAGCCACAGCTCAAGGAATTACTGCGAGAGGTAAATGTTATCTTTGAAAATAGTTCCATCAAACAATGCATTCTCTAATCAACAGAAATGTCGGTCCCGAGTCAGAGAAGCCCGCTAATCTAAGTTCGATGGCAATCGCTATGTAGGCAAATCTGGAAGGAATGTAAGAACAATCATCTCCTCAATGCACTTGACAAGATATCTGACTGTTTAAAATAACTTCAGACACTTGTTGAGCTCATCCTCCACCAGGAATTGGCCGTATATTCCGTATATATTCCGTGAACTCATCGCCGAGGACGACGAATGGTTTGTTCAGCAAATGGAAGCCGAGGAGCAGTACCTGATCAATGTCGGTGAAGCCGATGGCATTGTTTTCTATCCAGTTTGTGAAAAGGCAGAGCTGACCAAAGAGAATGGACTCGTCACTCTTGTGAATGTGGAATATCGTTTAATTTCTGTGGAAGTCTTGAGAACTTGAGATCCTAGCTGAAACCTTGAAAGAGACATTCGCCCAAAACGAAACGAACTGCAATCAGATGCTTGACTTTTTCGTGGGACAAAATTCAAATGGAAGCCAGAAAATCCTAAGTAGGTACTATGTGCGAGAACTGCGATTATTTGAAAAGTATTCTTTAAATGTTTTTTTTTTTATTTCATTTGTTTTCTAGTTTTAGTTTACCCTACAATACAAATTTCGTTTAAAAACATGAATACTGATTTTTTTTCCTCTGTAGAAGGGAAGAGGCAGAGGGTTCCAAGATGTTATCTTCATTCCGGTTGGTGACGTTCTCTGTTAATTTGTTGATTGCTTGCTGAGGCCTTTTTCCACGAGAACATTTTGATGTTTTACTAAAAAAATCAGTCACAAAATAGGCAAAACACACAATTCTCGTATACGAAATTCCATCTCGAGTGGGTCTGACCACTCGAGATGAACATTCGATAATTATCGTATACGAGACGTTTGACAGCATTCGAAAATACTATTTTTGATCTCGCATACGATAATGTATGCGATATTTTATTTTTTTTATTCAAGAGTAGGGTCCCAGTTATTTCTTTAATTTTAATTTCCACCAGCTTTTAGCTGAACTGTCAAAAATTTTCAGATTAAAGTGAGATAGCAACATTTTTCGCACTAAAAATTACCTGATCCATGGCTGAACCACAGCTAACCCCCCAAAATCGGTGGGTAACTTCTGATCATGGTTCAACAGTGGGTTAAGACCTGAACCTCGATTGTACAACAGCCATTTTGAGTTGAACCGAGTTCAAACGTTGATCCGAGGATGAACCACGTTTGTACAACTGGCCCTAAATAAATTACATTTTCAAACATGTGTTGAAGAAAACAATGCAGGAAGTTTTTTTTTCTGATTTTAGTTTTCACAGCTGACGTTTCGATGACTGTTCTAACTTGTCTGACATTTCTGTGCTGATCTGTTCTGTTCTACACTTTTCTGTGCTGTTCTAACCTACACTTTTTCTTATTGAACAGTCTTAATGTGTGTTCTCTGCTTGCTTGCTCGAAAACCATTCTTGATAGTACTAGGTAAATCCATATACAAAGGCCCGGACATTTTATGTTGATTTTGGCTTGATTTGTAATTTTTTTTTACAAATTTCATCTGTCACTTTAAGCAACAGGAAAAAAATTTTGCCCCCGGCAGAGTACTCACTTTTTGGTTTCACCTCTTACACAGATTCACGGACAGTGTTACCGCAGGGAAAAATATTTTCGAGTCCAAGAAGCGAGTCATAAAAAAACGAGTCCTCGAGTCAAGAAAGAAAAAACGAGTCCATTTTGACTCTATTGAGTCCATGTGGTAACACTGTTCACGGACACGAAAATAAGAGAGGATTGTGAGAGTTCACCTCAGAAAATTTTTGAGGGTGTTTTCGGCAAGGGAGGAAAAGGTCGCGACTCTAGGTATTATATATTCTCATTGAATAAGAAGTACAGGAAGCGGTGTAAGCTACACGCACAGTGTACGTGAGTGAAGCAACAAAAATTTCTGATGGTGTTAAATAGGGGGCATTCATCTGTCAAAATACGGGGCATTCATCTGTCAAACTGGGCATGTGCTGTCATTTTGCTGAGCTGTAATTGGTCAAATGTTGTTTTGTATTTTCATTTGTCAAAAAATCAAAAACTCGAGTTCAGGGGCGCATTTATTTTTGTTGGTGATCGTAAGGCGCTACACAATTTCTTGTGCTTTTTAACACTTGATCAGTTTGTTCATAGAATGCGCTTTCGAATACGACTCGAAAAAGGACAATAAATATGATAAATTAAGGATGAAAAATGAAGAAAATGTAACGAAAAATAAAAAAAAAATAATAATAATCGTGCATGTACACCTTGAACGTTAAAACACCATGTGGTCCAAAAAAGAATTGAAATTGAAAAATAAAATTGATGCACAATCGATATAATCTTGATTCAATCATATTTCGCTTGGCGCCCCTGAGATTAACCATTCAACTGCAGACCAACCCTGTTGTAATGCGTTTGTGTTTGTGAAACTCACACTACTTAGAAAAATGCTTCACTTCTTTTTCATAAGACCCCTTCCTGTACTTCTTATTCAATGTATATTCTCTATGGGAACATCTTTGCTTCCCTGTATTTTACAATTCTATTACAGCGGGTCTCTTCGAGTACATTCTTCTTTTTGGTACTTCTAGTACTATAATCTAATACCTTGGGATTTGACATTTCCAAAATTTGACAATCCGTGACATATTTGAATTCAAAACAAAACAACAAACTATTGTTCTATTTTTGGTTTCTTATTTTTGATTTTATTGTCCTAAATTGCTACAGAGTTCTGGTGCCTGAAGTGAGTGGCTTAAGTTATTTATTTGGTTACAGGGCTATGCTAAGTTTTCAACATAATTTGTTGGAGACTAAGCATACGAACCCACACACCTTTTGTGCAGTGAAAGTGATAGCAGTGATATTATAAAAATGCAGAAAAAATCCATTTGCGAATCGAATAATTCACTAGGATTTCATAATGGGCAAGGCCAGCCGGGATTCACATGGAACTAAGTGAGTAAAAGAACTCAAACGTGGGAGCCGTACCTAACTCCCTGTGTCTCATAAGCCGGGCAAAATGTTCAGTCAGATAAGTTTATAAATAAATATTTTCGTTAGTTCCGATTCTTTGATGATAAGTTTCGTTTTTCTTCACAGATTTATTGGCGAATATCTTTGGAGTGGAATACACCAATGGGCTTACCATCTCTAGTTTCGAGTTCATACATACATGAACCGATAACTTTGCGAACTCTTGATTTGAGGAATTTTGGGAGCAACTTTGCATTAATCCCTTTAACAAAATCGCTCTGTGCAAAGTTCCTATGGAACACCTCCTGTCCTACTCTATAGGGGTATTCATGCAATAAGATAAAATTGTCGATTACGTATTTGCGTAAATTTACGCTCCGCTTTGCATGAACGCACTCATAAAGCAAGCTGTGTAAACTACTTAAATCTTAAAACGAAACTTCAAAATGTCAGTAAAATAACATAAAATAAAATGAGAAATTGGTTTCAAATTTGAATTTTGTTCTGACACAGCAAAATAATATAAAATAAAATGACAACTAGATTTGAAATTTGAAATCTGAAATTTGTGTAAGTTTACGACCCCGTTTACGCGACAAAATAGTCGCGCAAACTTATCAGCCCTGTGTAAAAAAATTTCCATACAAATTTTGACATTTGAAATACGAGGTTGTAAACTTACGCCTTTTACGAGGTTTGCGAGGGATATACGACGTTGCATGAATACCCTATATATGATACCGGCCTGGAACGCAAATTGTAAGTCTGTTTAGATTTAAGGAAAGCATTGTTTAAATTATTGGTGATTTTCGATCGGTCTAGTATAGTTTTAACTTCGCGTGGTGTTATAAAAGTTTCGGGGTCAGCCAAGGTTTTTAACTTGCGCAATAATTTATAAGATGATCCGTGCAAGATCATATTTTGATTGAACAGCGCGAAATAAGGCTGACATCCTATAGAGTCATGCCTATCCGAGCGCAGTGAACATGCAATGCTGGATAAATGATTGTCCCAGTCATTTTGTTCCTTAGAGATAACTATCCTAAGCTTGCTTAAAATGCTACGGTTCACGCACTCCGAGTTATTAGCTTGGGGTGAGTAAAGGGCCGTTTTTTGATGTTTTATACCGTAAGTACTTAGCAAAGTTTTGAATTCTTTTGCAATGAATTGCCGACCATTATCCGAGTGGATAATTTCGGGCGTACCGAATTGGTGAAAGATTTCGCTTTCTAAAAATGCTATAATCTTTGAAGACGTAGCTTTCGAAAGGGCTTTCAAAAAGAAAAATTTTGTGAAATGGTCTAAAACAATCAACACATATACGTTTCCGCACTTTGTTCTCGGGTAGGGCCCTAACAAGTCTATGTACAGACGTTGCGTTGGCCTCTCGTTTACTGTTTGGTTAACGATAGGAGCTCTCAAAGTTAAGTTAGGTGCTTTGACTGCTTTGCACGTCTCGCATTCACTAACGTAAAGCTTTACCTCTGCCAACATTTTCGGCCAGTAGTATTTGTCCCGAATTCTTTGGTAGGTTTTCATGAAACCACCATGCAACGAAGTCTTCGTATCGTGCGCCGACTCAATGATGCCTCTAGTGAGTGCTTCTGGCAGCCAGAGTCTCCAGAGAGAGTCTTCCTCCCCTACTTCCCCATTCCTAAACTGGATTCTCTTGTAAACAAACTTGTCGGATACCACAAGATCGGGTTGAGCTTCCTGGTTGTCGATGACATGTTGTCTTTACGTGGAATATGTCTCGGAATCAAACTCTGCAGACTCTAAGTCTACTTCTAAAGACAATGAAGTAGATGAAAGTTCCTCACACTAAAAAACGAAAGATGATGACGGGATCGAGAGATCCTCCACCCTCCACCCGGGACAAGGTATCCGGCACTATATTGAGGGCTCCCTTACGGTGTTCGATACTGAAGTCGAAACCTTGCAGCTCCAAGCTCCATCTCGCTAACCTTCCACTCAAGTCTTTTAATGACATCAACCATTTCAGGCTTGAATGGTCGGTTATCACGCGAAAGGGTGAACCCTCAACATATGCCCGGAACTTCCGAATACTTAACACTGCCGCTAAACATTCTAGTTCCGTGACAGTATAATTTTTTTGCGCTTTATTTAGTTTTTTAGACATGTACGCTATTTGCTTTTCGTTTTGATTCTCGTCCAGCTGAAATAAGAACCCACCTATGCCTTCCGACGAAGCGTCGCACTGTATCGTAAAAGGCTTCTTAAAGTCAGGTTGGTTCAAAACAGGAGCCGAACTAAGTGCTTCTTTTAACTTATTGAAAGCCTCTAACGCTTGCGAAGTGAGCTCAAATTTCTTCTTCTTTAAGCAATCTGTCAATGGGGCGGCTAAATCGGAGTAGTTTTTAATAAAGCGACGATACCAACCCGTAAGTCCTAGGAATCTCCTGACTTGCCTTTGCGAACTTGGTATAGGGAAATTCACCATTGCCTCGATTTTATCAGGGTTGGTCTTTAAGGTACCGTGGCCGATTATAAAACCGAGATATTTAATCTCGCGCATGCAGAACTTACTTTTATCGAGATTTATGGTGAGATTAGCCCAGCGAAGACAGGAAGCAACTTCGGTTAAGGTGCTAATGTGACTTTCGAAATCTTCAGGGCATACAAGTAAGTCATCCAGGTACAAGAAAACGTGATCTCTCAGACGTGACGGCAGGACCTTATCGAGAGTGCGGCATAAAGTTTGGGCGGCATTGCTCAATCCAAAAGGCATTACCTTAAATTGGTAAAGCGGTCGGCCAGGCACTGCGAAAGCTGTTTTTGGACGAGATTTCTCTTCCAAAGGAATCTGCCAGTACGCGTCTTTGAGATCGATTCCTGAAATGAAATGCGTATCCTTGATGCGACTTAGGAGACCCTCCACAGGAGGCATGGGGTAAGCATCTTTTACGGTAACTGCATTCACCTTTCGGAAGTCTAAACACAAGCGAACCTTCCCGGGCTTTCTCACCAAAACCAATGGGCAACACCACGGAGAATTACTCTCCTCGATAACGTCCAGTTCTAACATGCGGTCCAGTTCCTTATAGACCTCCTCCTGACGAATTGGAGACAATGGATAGTGTCTCGACTTGATTGGTGTCGCGTCACCAGTGTCCACTACATGTGTGCCTAAATGAGTTTTGCCTTGACCCAATTCAACGAAATTTGGAAACAACTTCCGAGTTGCATTTAACCTGGCTTGCTGTTCTGGCGAGAGATCAACCAATTCAGCTTCTGTGCGAATGTTCTAATATTCGCGTCAATACAGACCTAGCTTAAGTTATAATTCATTTTTCATTTATTTTAAATGTCAATTGGTTCATTCAATTTGTAATTTTAATACGTTCCACAAAACGTCATATATAACCTCTAAGTTTTATACAATGTCAAATTAACTTATAATTAATGGAATTATTGTAAAGAACGAGTGTACTACTCAATACTTCACTTTTCTACGAAAATTAAAACTACAATTGTAAATTTATTAACATCGAGATAACGTCTTTTATTTCATTGTTTTCTGAGCTATCTTCTACTACACTAGTCAAAACAATTAAAGGAACACTTGAAAAAACTCAAAAATGGAGTGGTTTTTTAAAAGGCTGTATCTAAGTAGAAAAAAGTCGGATTGAAGTGAAATAAAAAGTTTTTCAAAGGTTATCATTTTTTCTTTTCAAATTATTTTGAGTTAAAAAAATACCGTTAGTCGTTTTTGCTTGAACGAAAAAAATGTTCACTCAAATTCAAAATCGAAAAAAAAAATAAACTTTGAGGTTTCATAAATTGAACGGACATTTTTTTTCAATCCAGCCAATCTAAGATTCAATTTTAGAATTTTGCTGACTATAATTTACTGTTTGGTTCAGATCGCTACGATTTTTTTTCTAATCAAAAAATGGGTTTACATGCAAAAACACAATTTTGACTTTGGACCCTAATAACTCTGCTAAATATTGACTTACAAAAAAAATAAAGGCAGATTTGAAAAATTTGTTAAATTTTCTACACAAAAACATTTAAAAAAAATAAAAATATTGCTTTTTTCAATTTTTTCTATCAATTTATAAAAAGGTCCAAAATACGCATTTTTCAACTTTTTCATAAAAACTACCGTTATTTTGTGTTTTTCAGTGATACAACTAATCTGAGGCTTAATTATTAAAGCTCATAAAATTTCCTTGATTTTGGTGAAAATTTCACATCAATACGATTTACCGTTTCTCTGTTTCGATCAATCAAACTTACGAAACACTTTTTTTTCAATTTTAAGGAAAGCTTTGTTTTTTCTTATTTTTCTGTTCTTTTGAATTTGTTAATTTTTTAAATTTTTTTTATTTTTTTCATTATCATTATGACTTTGTGAAACTCGGACGAATTTTCATCAAAATCAAGGAAATTCGTCCGAATTTCACAAAGTCATAATGATAATGAAAAAAATAAAAAAAATTAAAAAATTAACAAATTCAAAAGAACAGAAAAATAAGAAAAAACAAAGCTTTCCTTAAAATTGAAAAAAAAGTGTTTCGTAAGTTTGATTGATCGAAACAGAGAAACGGTAAATCGTATTGATGTGAAATTTTCACCAAAATCAAGGAAATTTTATGAGCTTTAATAATTAAGCCTCAGATTAGTTGTATCACTGAAAAACACAAAATAACGGTAGTTTTTATGAAAAAGTTGAAAAATGCGTATTTTGGACCTTTTTATAAATTGATAGAAAAAATTGAAAAAAGCAATATTTTTATTTTTTTTAAATATTTTTGTGTAGAAAATTTAACAAATTTTTCAAATCTGCCTTTATTTTTTTTGTAAGTCAATATTTAGCAGAGTTATTAGGGTCCAAAGTCAAAATTGTGTTTTTGCATGTAAACCCATTTTTCGATTAGAAAAAAAATTGTAGCGATCTGAACCAAACAGTAAATTATAGCCAACAAAATTCTAAAATTGAATCTTAGATTGGCTGGATTGAAAAAAAATTTCCGTTCATTTTATGAAACCTCAAAGTTTATTTTTGTTTTCGATTTTGAAATTGAGTGAACATTATTTTCGCTCAAGCAAAAACAACTAACGGTACTTTTTTAACTCAAAATAATTTGAAAAGAAAAAATGATAACCTTTGAAAAACTTTTTATTTCACTTCAATCCGACTTTTTTCAACTGAGATACAGCCTTATAAAAATCCACTCCATTTTTGAGTTTTTTCAAGTGTTCCTTTAATTGTTTTGACTAGTGTAGTTTCAAACTAGCTAGTCGACACATTTTGGTCCTTCGAGCTTTTAAAGTTAAATTATACATGTCAAGTTTTACGAACTTACATACAAACTATAAACATTAAAAGAAAGTGTGTGCAGTGTGTGCAATAACAACATAACGTTGATTAACAAAGACAAAGTGAACATTTAAATTCAGTTTAACAAACTTTAACTTAAGTTAAGAACAATTATACACAAAACAGAACAAAAACAACGATTCCTTCGTTCATCAAAACTTCAGCAGCAACTGTGACGACGACGCCGAAGTCAGCCCCAAGCAGCCGCAGCAAAAGCATTCAAGGACAAGCAGTAAGTCGTTGCTTTTTGTTGTAAAACCTGTCCAGAATTTACGTGCCGTGTTTTCTGTTAATTAAAAGAAACATTATTTATTAATAAAAATGGCATATAAATATGGGGAACTTCAAAAGGGGTTACTCACCAAAGTTATTAAAGACTTAACTAACTTTAAGAAAGCTCCGAAAGAACGGAGAACAGCAGCGTACGCTTCAGGGCGTCTAGCAAAGCTGGAAGAAGATATGACGACGTCAAAATCTTATCACGAGGCAATCATCGGCGGTGGTCTGCTAGAAGACAATTTAACAAAAGATGAGTTGCTAGTTGTTTATGACCAAATATCTGAGATGTACCTTGAATATAGGGCAGAATTGGTCGAGGCAATGGAAAAATCCAAGCCAATGGTGCCGGCTTTTGTACCAACGGGTGCTCCGCCCCCAGGTTCGTCTGCAACATCATCACATTCGGCGATTAGACTGCCGAGGATCGATTTACCCAAATTTGACGGTTCATACACCAACTGGCGTGCGTTTCACGACAGATTTCAGGCTCTCGTTCATACGAACACGAGTCTGCAAGACATCGACAAGCTACATTTTCTACAATCTTGCTTAATTGGTGATGCCCATCGTTTTATGCAAAACATTGCAGTTGAATCTGCAAGTTATGAAAAGGCGTGGGAACTTTTGGATGAGCGCTACAATCACAAGCGTATTTTGGTGCACATTCAAATGCAAGCGCTTTTTGGCCAACCTTCGTTGACGAGAGAAACGGCATCTGGTCTCAAAGATCTCTTGTATACGACAAGAGAATGTCTTCTCGCTCTTGAGAATTTGGACGTTCCGGTTTCTGAGTGGGACACCGTCCTAATTTGGTTCTTGGTCCAAAAACTTCCTGGTGCGAGCCAAAAACTATGGGAGGAGAAATTAGGAAACAGCAAGGACTTACCTACATTTACTGCATTTACCGAGTTTTTGGAGACACGATTCCGGACACTGGAAGTTATCAGTCAACAGGAGCAATCCACGTCCACGAAACCCAAAGAAGAGTCATCCGTCAACACAAGACCACAGCAACCTCAGCAAACTACGAAGCACCTTCAGAACAATCATGTTCTTTGCAAATTGTGCAACCAATACACGCACTCGCTCCGAAAATGTCAGCAATTTTTTGCGATGGACAGTGTAGGACGTCGAGAAGTAGTTCGACGATTCCGTGTTTGTGAGAATTGTCTCATGTATGGACACGCCCTTCAGGACTGCCAGAGTTTGAGCCGGTGTTTTTTCTGTCAACAGAAGCATCACTCGCTCCTACATTTACATCAGCATAGCACCGCAAACACACACATACATACTCAACAACCGTATCAACAACAACCGTTTCAACAACAACCGTTTCAACAAAAAGCGTTTCAACGACAACCAGTTCAACAACAACCGTTTCAACATCAGCCACAACCCGGAACATCAGGCCAAGGTATGTCGTCTCAACCGAGAACTACCGGTTCTAACGCATTTCAGGCTTCAGTGAACCCGAATGCTCCTGAGTTCCAGCTAGCTGTTCAGCAACAAAGATTGAACTACCACGCGTCGCATGGTTATGGTGTCCAAAGACACCATGTGCTTTTAGCAACAGCAGTTGTCAAAGCGAGAGCCACGGATGGAAGAATCCATTTATTACGTGCCTTGATTGACACCGGATCAGAGACATCCTTTATTACGGAAGCTGCTGCCCATTTGTTAAGGCTGCAAAAGCGGCCTACCATTGTTGAGGTATCGGGGTTGGGGTTGGTCAGCAGCGGCACATCGCAGCATACTGTCGAAGTTAGTTTTGCTTCGCGTCATTCGACGTTTGAAACTGCCACACAGGCATTGGTCTTTAAGTCGCTGACTGGGCATCTTCCGGCCCAACGAGTGGTACCTCACAATTGCAGTCATCTCAAGGGTCTTTCGTTAGCAGATCCCCATCTCTACGAACCTGCTCCCATCGATTTATTGCTTGGAACTGATGTTTGCGCACAGATACTTCTACCGGAACTCAGAAGGTCTCCAGATGACAACGGACCTATAGCGCAAAATACGCAATTAGGGTGGATCGTGTTAGGGAAAGTTCCAGAGGAAATTCCCCGGCAAATTCGAAGCTTCGCACAGGTTACCGACCTCGGAGCGCAGCAACAGAAGTTTTGGAAGATGGAAGAAACGCCGTTCCAGACACATGAAACCCTAGACAACATTGCTTGCGAGAAACATGGCTGTGATTTGGATGATCAAATTGCCTTGAAGACGGATATGGAACGAGAACTTCCTCTCATCGAACAACTTCGAATTCGTTTACGTTCGTTGAAAGCATTCATCGATGCCGATGGAACTTTGCGAGTGGGGGGACGTTTAGAGAACTCCCTCCTCTCCTACGATGCCCAGCACCCTGCATTACTGCAGAACAACCTCCACTTAACGAGTCTGGTTGTAAGAGAGGCTCACAAGTCACAAGCAAACCCTTCATGGTGGAACTCAGCAGATGATAAGTTACATCCGACGGACTTGTACGCGTTGTCACGCTTTACACTAAGTCTGGTCAGTTCAAATGACCCATTGCTATAATTTGTCTGCTTCCGTCTAATAAAATAAACTATCGAGCAAACAAGCATAATAATAATAAAATAAAATCCGCATTTGTTTTACTTCCGAAATTGTCACATCAGAGTAAAATCTGCAACCAAAATTAAATAAACAAGTCATATACACAATATCAAAACAACGACTTCTGTTTCGCAGGATTAAATTTATTTCAATAATTTATTATGAAATTGTACAATATTTATACTTAATTCTAAGATAAACACACATATTGCAACGCCAATAACATTTAATTACAAAACAATTAATTTAAACAAATCGTAAATCAAAGAATTCGAATAACACAATTCACTAAATTGTAAACAAATAACTTCCATTTTGAATCACCGTCATCCGAATCCACAGCCCAAACTTCAAAATCGAACCCACAGTTCATCTTCAGCACATCAAACGTCACAACAAGGCACAAATCATATTTATAAACAAACAAAACAATTCAATTCACCGAATTTAAACATAAAAGTCTTCATTTGCTCCGCAAACACACAAGAAAATAAAACCAAAATCAATAACAAACGATTCCACGAATCCATCAATTAAGTAATAGTCGCACACTACACTTGCACAAAGTTAACAAATAATTCACTCAATTTAACACAATTGCCTAATTCATCACAATAAATTCCACGATTTAAAATATAAACACGGTCATTCGACTCAAATTAATAAACTTATGCGCGAAAGCATGCGACCGATGCGCGACACCGTCGTCGTCGTCCAAACACCAAACATAATAATTAATAAATTAGAAAATTGAATCGAACAAAAAAAAAAATATTTTGTGCGCGTAAACATACGACCGATACCGTACGTTTAAAAATATGAAACTATTTCTTACTTCGAAATCAAAATGATAATTAAATAATTACCACTATATAATCACATACAAAACAACGGTAGACGATTCCGTAAGCCGTACATACGTCGTCGCGACAATCGAAATGCACATATACGTATACCTATATACTTATCAATGCAAATGCATTGTATACATAAAAAATGAAAACTTAAGGCTATATTGAATTTTAAAAAAAAAACTTAAACTAAACTGAATTAAAGATTTAATAAATACTCACCCGGTACAATCAAGCTGCAGCATACCCTTTACAAATGAAACAAAAACAAAAAAAAAACTTCACATATAATCGCGATCATATTTACAATAAAGTTAATTCAACCGCACTTGAATTATTCGAAATCAAAACAAACTTGATGTTACGCATCAAATAAAACATTAACACTTGTTATAATAAAACCGAATTTAATTCACATTTTAAAACGCACACGCGAAATTATACGAAAAATCACAACGAATTAACCACGGCAAAAATCGCACACGACCGGCCATTAAGAAGAATGAAACGACACATAAGACATAAATATAACACGTAAAACCGTAATCGAACGAAATCAAATGACACTCAGCTTAGCTGAATGAAAATGCAAAAGTCAACATTGCGGTTTTGTATTACGCATACTAGAAAGTAGAAACTACGTTCACTGTTTTGTATTGCTGTTGATATTGTTTTGAATTTGTTGTTGTTTTTTTATAAACCTTAATCGCTCTCTCTCTTTACATGTCAATTGCACTTGAATTTAAATGCTGGTAATGCAGTTCAGAAGTCATGCCAAATCATCAATAGAAGTTGCGTACTACATTTTACCACTAGGTGGCGGGGGAGAATGTGCGAATGTTCTAATATTCGCGTCAATACAGACCTAGCTTAAGTTATAATTCATTTTTCATTTATTTTAAATGTCAATTGGTTCATTCAATTTGTAATTTTAATACGTTCCACAAAACGTCATATATAACCTCTAAGTTTTATACAATGTCAAATTAACTTATAATTAATGGAATTATTGTAAAGAACGAGTGTACTACTCAATACTTCACTTTTCTACGAAAATTAAAACTACAATTGTAAATTTATTAACATCGAGATAACGTCTTTTATTTCATTGTTTTCTGAGCTATTTTCTACTACACTAGTCAAAACAATTAAAGGAACACTTGAAAAAACTCAAAAATGGAGTGGTTTTTTAAAAGGCTGTATCTCAGTAGAAAAAAGTCGGATTGAAGTGAAATAAAAAGTTTTTCAAAGGTTATCATTTTTTCTTTTCAAATTATTTTGAGTTAAAAAAATACCGTTAGTCGTTTTTGCTTGAACGAAAAAAATGTTCACTCAAATTCAAAATCGAAAAAAAAATAAACTTTGAGGTTTCATAAATTGAACGGACATTTTTTTTCAATCCAGCCAATCTAAGATTCAATTTTAGAATTTTGCTGACTATAATTTACTGTTTGGTTCAGATCGCTACGATTTTTTTTCTAATCAAAAAATGGGTTTACATGCAAAAACACAATTTTGACTTTGGACCCTAATAACTCTGCTAAATATTGACTTACAAAAAAAATAAAGGCAGATTTGAAAAATTTGTTAAATTTTCTACACAAAAACATTTAAAAAAAATAAAAATATTGCTTTTTTCAATTTTTTCTATCAATTTATAAAAAGGTCCAAAATACGCATTTTTCAACTTTTTCATAAAAACTACCGTTATTTTGTGTTTTTCAGTGATACAACTAATCTGAGGCTTAATTATTAAAGCTCATAAAATTTCCTTGATTTTGGTGAAAATTTCACATCAATACGATTTACCGTTTCTCTGTTTCGATCAATCAAACTTACGAAACACTTTTTTTTCAATTTTAAGGAAAGCTTTGTTTTTTCTTATTTTTCTGTTCTTTTGAATTTGTTAATTTTTTAAATTTTTTTTATTTTTTTCATTATCATTATGACTTTGTGAAACTCGGACGAATTTTCATCAAAATCAAGGAAATTCGTCCGAATTTCACAAAGTCATAATGATAATGAAAAAAATAAAAAAAATTAAAAAATTAACAAATTCAAAAGAACAGAAAAATAAGAAAAAACAAAGCTTTCCTTAAAATTGAAAAAAAAGTGTTTCGTAAGTTTGATTGATCGAAACAGAGAAACGGTAAATCGTATTGATGTGAAATTTTCACCAAAATCAAGGAAATTTTATGAGCTTTAATAATTAAGCCTCAGATTAGTTGTATCACTGAAAAACACAAAATAACGGTAGTTTTTATGAAAAAGTTGAAAAATGCGTATTTTGGACCTTTTTATAAATTGATAGAAAAAATTGAAAAAAGCAATATTTTTATTTTTTTTAAATATTTTTGTGTAGAAAATTTAACAAATTTTTCAAATCTGCCTTTATTTTTTTTGTAAGTCAATATTTAGCAGAGTTATTAGGGTCCAAAGTCAAAATTGTGTTTTTGCATGTAAACCCATTTTTCGATTAGAAAAAAAATTGTAGCGATCTGAACCAAACAGTAAATTATAGCCAACAAAATTCTAAAATTGAATCTTAGATTGGCTGGATTGAAAAAAAATTTCCGTTCATTTTATGAAACCTCAAAGTTTATTTTTGTTTTCGATTTTGAAATTGAGTGAACATTATTTTCGCTCAAGCAAAAACAACTAACGGTACTTTTTTAACTCAAAATAATTTGAAAAGAAAAAATGATAACCTTTGAAAAACTTTTTATTTCACTTCAATCCGACTTTTTTCAACTGAGATACAGCCTTATAAAAATCCACTCCATTTTTGAGTTTTTTCAAGTGTTCCTTTAATTGTTTTGACTAGTGTAGTTTCAAACTAGCTAGTCGACACATTTTGGTCCTTCGAGCTTTTAAAGTTAAATTATACATGTCAAGTTTTACGAACTTACATACAAACTATAAACATTAAAAGAAAGTGTGTGCAGTGTGTGCAATAACAACATAACGTTGATTAACAAAGACAAAGTGAACATTTAAATTCAGTTTAACAAACTTTAACTTAAGTTAAGAACAATTATACACAAAACAGAACAAAAACAACGATTCCTTCGTTCATCAAAACTTCAGCAGCAACTGTGACGACGACGCCGAAGTCAGCCCCAAGCAGCCGCAGCAAAAGCATTCAAGGACAAGCAGTAAGTCGTTGCTTTTTGTTGTAAAACCTGTCCAGAATTTACGTGCCGTGTTTTCTGTTAATTAAAAGAAACATTATTTATTAATAAAAATGGCATATAAATATGGGGAACTTCAAAAGGGGTTACTCACCAAAGTTATTAAAGACTTAACTAACTTTAAGAAAGCTCCGAAAGAACGGAGAACAGCAGCGTACGCTTCAGGGCGTCTAGCAAAGCTGGAAGAAGATATGACGACGTCAAAATCTTATCACGAGGCAATCATCGGCGGTGGTCTGCTAGAAGACAATTTAACAAAAGATGAGTTGCTAGTTGTTTATGACCAAATATCTGAGATGTACCTTGAATATAGGGCAGAATTGGTCGAGGCAATGGAAAAATCCAAGCCAATGGTGCCGGCTTTTGTACCAACGGGTGCTCCGCCCCCAGGTTCGTCTGCAACATCATCACATTCGGCGATTAGACTGCCGAGGATCGATTTACCCAAATTTGACGGTTCATACACCAACTGGCGTGCGTTTCACGACAGATTTCAGGCTCTCGTTGATACGAACACGAGTCTGCAAGACATCGACAAGCTACATTTTCTACAATCTTGCTTAATTGGTGATGCCCATCGTTTTATGCAAAACATTGCAGTTGAATCTGCAAGTTATGAAAAGGCGTGGGAACTTTTGGATGAGCGCTACAATCACAAGCGTATTTTGGTGCACATTCAAATGCAAGCGCTTTTTGGCCAACCTTCGTTGACGAGAGAAACGGCATCTGGTCTCAAAGATCTCTTGTATACGACAAGAGAATGTCTTCTCGCTCTTGAGAATTTGGACGTTCCGGTTTCTGAGTGGGACACCGTCCTAATTTGGTTCTTGGTCCAAAAACTTCCTGGTGCGAGCCAAAAACTATGGGAGGAGAAATTAGGAAACAGCAAGGACTTACCTACATTTACTGCATTTACCGAGTTTTTGGAGACACGATTCCGGACACTGGAAGTTATCAGTCAACAGGAGCAATCCACGTCCACGAAACCCAAAGAAGAGTCATCCGTCAACACAAGACCACAGCAACCTCAGCAAACTACGAAGCACCTTCAGAACAATCATGTTCTTTGCAAATTGTGCAACCAATACACGCACTCGCTCCGAAAATGTCAGCAATTTTTTGCGATGGACAGTGTAGGACGTCGAGAAGTAGTTCGACGATTCCGTGTTTGTGAGAATTGTCTCATGTATGGACACGCCCTTCAGGACTGCCAGAGTTTGAGCCGGTGTTTTTTCTGTCAACAGAAGCATCACTCGCTCCTACATTTACATCAGCATAGCACCGCAAACACACACATACATACTCAACAACCGTATCAACAACAACCGTTTCAACAACAACCGTTTCAACAAAAAGCGTTTCAACGACAACCAGTTCAACAACAACCGTTTCAACATCAGCCACAACCCGGAACATCAGGCCAAGGTATGTCGTCTCAACCGAGAACTACCGGTTCTAACGCATTTCAGGCTTCAGTGAACCCGAATGCTCCTGAGTTCCAGCTAGCTGTTCAGCAACAAAGATTGAACTACCACGCGTCGCATGGTTATGGTGTCCAAAGACACCATGTGCTTTTAGCAACAGCAGTTGTCAAAGCGAGAGCCACGGATGGAAGAATCCATTTATTACGTGCCTTGATTGACACCGGATCAGAGACATCCTTTATTACGGAAGCTGCTGCCCATTTGTTAAAGCTGCAAAAGCGGCCTACCATTGTTGAGGTATCGGGGTTGGGGTTGGTCAGCAGCGGCACATCGCAGCATACTGTCGAAGTTAGTTTTGCTTCGCGTCATTCGACGTTTGAAACTGCCACACAGGCATTGGTCTTTAAGTCGCTGACTGGGCATCTTCCGGCCCAACGAGTGGTACCTCACAATTGCAGTCATCTCAAGGGTCTTTCGTTAGCAGATCCCCATCTCTACGAACCTGCTCCCATCGATTTATTGCTTGGAACTGATGTTTGCGCACAGATACTTCTACCGGAACTCAGAAGGTCTCCAGATGACAACGGACCTATAGCGCAAAATACGCAATTAGGGTGGATCGTGTTAGGGAAAGTTCCAGAGGAAATTCCCCGGCAAATTCGAAGCTTCGCACAGGTTACCGACCTCGGAGCGCAGCAACAGAAGTTTTGGAAGATGGAAGAAACGCCGTTCCAGACACATGAAACCCTAGACAACATTGCTTGCGAGAAACATGGCTGTGATTTGGATGATCAAATTGCCTTGAAGACGGATATGGAACGAGAACTTCCTCTCATCGAACAACTTCGAATTCGTTTACGTTCGTTGAAAGCATTCATCGATGCCGATGGAACTTTGCGAGTGGGGGGACGTTTAGAGAACTCCCTCCTCTCCTACGATGCCCAGCACCCTGCATTACTGCAGAACAACCTCCACTTAACGAGTCTGGTTGTAAGAGAGGCTCACAAGTCACAAGCAAACCCTTCATGGTGGAACTCAGCAGATGATAAGTTACATCCGACGGACTTGTACGCGTTGTCACGCTTTACACTAAGTCTGGTCAGTTCAAATGACCCATTGCTATAATTTGTCTGCTTCCGTCTAATAAAATAAACTATCGAGCAAACAAGCATAATAATAATAAAATAAAATCCGCATTTGTTTTACTTCCGAAATTGTCACATCAGAGTAAAATCTGCAACCAAAATTAAATAAACAAGTCATATACACAATATCAAAACAACGACTTCTGTTTCGCAGGATTAAATTTATTTCAATAATTTATTATGAAATTGTACAATATTTATACTTAATTCTAAGATAAACACACATATTGCAACGCCAATAACATTTAATTACAAAACAATTAATTTAAACAAATCGTAAATCAAAGAATTCGAATAACACAATTCACTAAATTGTAAACAAATAACTTCCATTTTGAATCACCGTCATCCGAATCCACAGCCCAAACTTCAAAATCGAACCCACAGTTCATCTTCAGCACATCAAACGTCACAACAAGGCACAAATCATATTTATAAACAAACAAAACAATTCAATTCACCGAATTTAAACATAAAAGTCTTCATTTGCTCCGCAAACACACAAGAAAATAAAACCAAAATCAATAACAAACGATTCCACGAATCCATCAATTAAGTAATAGTCGCACACTACACTTGCACAAAGTTAACAAATAATTCACTCAATTTAACACAATTGCCTAATTCATCACAATAAATTCCACGATTTAAAATATAAACACGGTCATTCGACTCAAATTAATAAACTTATGCATGCGACCGATGCGCGACACCGTCGTCGTCGTCCAAACACCAAACATAATAATTAATAAATTAGAAAATTGAATCGAACAAAAAAAAAAAAATATTTTGTGCGCGTAAACATACGACCGATACCGTACGTTTAAAAATATGAAACTATTTCTTACTTCGAAATCAAAATGATAATTAAATAATTACCACTATATAATCACATACAAAACAACGGTAGACGATTCCGTAAGCCGTACATACGTCGTCGCGACAATCGAAATGCACATATACGTATACCTATATACTTATCAATGCAAATGCATTGTATACATAAAAAATGAAAACTTAAGGCTATATTGAATTTAAAAAAAAAAACTTAAACTAAACTGAATTAAAGATTTAATAAATACTCACCCGGTACAATCAAGCTGCAGCATACCCTTTACAAATGAAACAAAAACAAAAAAAAACTTCACATATAATCGCGATCATATTTACAATAAAGTTAATTCAACCGCACTTGAATTATTCGAAATCAAAACAAACTTGATGTTACGCATCAAATAAAACATTAACACTTGTTATAATAAAACCGAATTTAATTCACATTTTAAAACGCACACGCGAAATTATACGAAAAATCACAACGAATTAACCACGGCAAAAATCGCACACGACCGGCCATTAAGAAGAATGAAACGACACATAAGACATAAATATAACACGTAAAACCGTAATCGAACGAAATCAAATGACACTCAGCTTAGCTGAATGAAAATGCAAAAGTCAACATTGCGGTTTTGTATTACGCATACTAGAAAGTAGAAACTACGTTCACTGTTTTGTATTGCTGTTGATATTGTTTTGAATTTGTTGTTGTTTTTTTATAAACCTTAATCGCTCTCTCTCTTTACATGTCAATTGCACTTGAATTTAAATGCTGGTAATGCAGTTCAGAAGTCATGCCAAATCATCAATAGAAGTTGCGTACTACATTTTACCACTAGATGGCGGGGGAGAATGTGCGAATGTTCTAATATTCGCGTCAATACAGACCTAGCTTAAGTTATAATTCATTTTTCATTTATTTTAAATGTCAATTGGTTCATTCAATTTGTAATTTTAATACGTTCCACAAAACGTCATATATAACCTCTAAGTTTTATACAATGTCAAATTAACTTATAATTAATGGAATTATTGTAAAGAACGAGTGTACTACTCAATACTTCACTTTTCTACGAAAATTAAAACTACAATTGTAAATTTATTAACATCGAGATAACGTCTTTTATTTCATTGTTTTCTGAGCTATTTTCTACTAGTTTCAAACTAGCTAGTCGACACAGCTTCCTTCTTAAAATCATGAATGCTCTCTTCCTCATATATCTCCGCTTGTAATTCGTTGACCTGCGGTAGTAAATGGAAACCTCGCCAGAAATCCATACCTAAATACAACGATTGTGTCAAGTTTGGAATCAAGTAGAAGGTGAGATCTTTCGAGGCTCCGTTGGATTTAGTCAGAATCTGGCAAATGTCATGCGACTTACCATCCGCTGTACGGACAAGATTCTTGTAAGGCTTCACTTCAACCTTCAACTTCTTAACCCAATCCCAGCATCCATTACCTAGTACCGAAATGGAAGCTCCACTGTCCAGTAAACCAAAAGCAGGTTCATCATTCAGTAGAACACTGGCATATAGTCTACCGTCGGTTTCGGAAGAAATTATAGTTTCGACGAATAATTTCTTAAATCTTTTACGCTCCCTAAATCTACGCCTACATTTGAGAATACTAAAACTAACTACTTTTTTCATTTGCCCCATTATTCTAGCGCGAGCCTTTTCATAAGCAACCTTGCGTTCATGTAGCGATTTCAAACCATGTTTTTTTTTTTTATAATAAGCACGCACTCAAGGGGTTTTTGTTCCCTTTTTATACCAAAGCACAGTGCGAGCGTTAGGGAAAATGGGATAGACGGAGAGGGTTAAGGATGAAGTGTCGGTTAACATTAGTTTTGAATTCTCGAACACTGCAATGACTGGGGAAGACAGAGTGTGGAATAGAGTTCCAAATTCGCGTAGTACGGCTAAAGAACGATTCTCTGAACATGACCGTACGTCCGAAGTTGGGCTCGAGGGTGAACTGATGGGCATTCCTGGAGGCGCGGGTATTACGGTTGAATATCTTAAGGGGAGGAATGCAACTGGCTATTTCAGTAGAGCATAAACCATTAAAGTAACGGTAAAAGAGGGTGAGGCATGAGACATTACGTCGATGTTCAAGTGACGTAAAAGTCTCAACGATGGTACGGTCACCAATCATCTTAAATGCTCTTCTCTGGATACTGTCCAAAAGACTTAAGTACGTTACTGGAGCACCAGCCCAAACGTGGGAGTTGTACTCAAGCTTTGGACGTAGGTAAGTTTTGTAGATGGTAGCCAGATCAGAGGGGGAAAATTTTTTTTTGCATCTTCTTAAAAAAACTAAACAACTTGCGGCATTTTTGGCGACATCGCGTTTGTGTTCGTTCCACAAGAGGTGGTCGGTGAAGCACATACCGAGAATCTCGAGATGTTCGGTTTCGCTAATGCAAGTGCCACTCATGGACAGTGGCAAGGGGGTATATCTCGCTTCAACGATACAAGACAGTATTGAGTTTTCGAAGCATTAAACTCTACACGGTTTCTTATTCCCCATTGTACAATGCTGTTTATGTCAGAGTTTAATGAGCTTATCATATTAAGCCGTTGCAGTTCCACATCCGAAGAGGAGGGATGTGAGTCTGGGAACGAATATGAAAAGCTAAGGGTACTATCGTCAGCGAAACAATGAATTGGATTAGAAGTTACAGACAAGAGATCATTTATGAAAATGAGAAAGAGGGTCGGAGACAAAACGGAGCCCTGGGGCACACCAGCATTTATATTGTGGGTATCAGACTTGAACCCGTCCAATACAACTTGTATAGAACGGTTCGAGAGAAAGTTTCTAATCCAACGAAGGAGGGACTCATCAGTACCGAATGCACGCATTTTCGATAAGAGAGCCTGGTGCCAAACTCTATCAAATGCTTTTGAAATATTGAGTGCAACAATCTTACTTTCTCCAAAACGATGTAAAGATTTGTTCCACTGTTCGGTGAGATATGCCATCAAATCACCAGTGGACCTGTTGCTGCGAAAGCCGTACTGCCGGTCATTAAGAAGCTTTCGTTCTTCAAGATATTTCTTGAGCTGATAATTTATCAGCGTTTCCATGACCTTAGAAAGATAATCGGACGATAATTGGAGGGAGAGGAGGATTCGCCTTTTTTGGGTATAGGCTGGACAAATGCTGTTTTCCAACTACTCGGAACGAGCCCAGAAGAATAGGATAGATGGAAAAGCTTACGCAAGGGTTTTGCCAGCGTTGAAGAACACCTCTTCAGAACAATAGCGGGGATACCATCCGGGCCAGCGGATTTGTGTATGTGTATGCCTTTGGGACATTGCAGTATTTTTTGCCTTAGTTTTTGGTCATGTAAAAATTTGGTCCGTCGAATATGGACATTGCAGGCCTTCCTGGCTTGTTTAAACTTATTCCGATTTTCCTCAGTAGGGTTGGCTTTGTAACAACGGAAACTTACCTCTTTAACCCTGATAACCTCTTTACAGCTCATATCAAACCATGCGTTCTCTTTGGGTCTGATGCTTTTAACCCTATTCGGGATAAAAGTTCTCATTCCCAGGAGAATTAAACTTGTGAGCATATCCGCACTGGAATCTACGTCACTATCGAGGAAGCATAGTGACCAGTTAAAGATCCTGAAAAAATTATTGAGGCCGTCCCAGTCGGCTTTCTCGTACTGCCAAACGGTTCTCTTAGGAGCTCTTTCTTTAACTGGGATTTTTTGACACGAGAAGTTTGCGGATATGACACAATGGTCAGATCGGCCTTGAGGCGATAATACACTTATTTCATATTTATCAGGGTCAGAGGTAAGGAACAAGTCAAGAGTGTTTTCTGCTTGGCCGTCAATGTCCGGTATTCGAGTGGGCTCGTTGACCAGCTGAGCAAGATGGTTAAACTCAGCAAAAATCTCAGCACACACTCCTTCGGGTGTTGTCTTGCTCGAATGGAGAAGCCAGGAAGAATTGTGTACATTGAAATCGCCCGTAATAACGATTTCAGTGCGAGGATACAAGGAAACAATTCTTTGGATGGAGTCGGACAGCGAGTCAAATTCGTTAGAAGTTGAAACCCTGTCCAAATTTGGGCTTCTATAAAGGAAACAGTAATGGATGATGTGCTTATTAACGGAAAATTTGAACCACATAAAATTAAAGAGAGGATTTAAATAAGAGCTGTACTGTGGTTGAAATTGGTAAGCAACATCACTTCTTATATAAACGACGAGGCCATGGTGGGAAAGAAATAGTGGCACTAGGTTATACCCTTGAATATAAAATTCAGTAGGATCGGTAGCCTCACCTACTTGGGTTTCACTTAGTGCCAGAACAGCTGGCCTGTTTAAAACAGTGTGGAGGTACGTCGACAGAAAATTCGTTCTTAAGCCACGAATATTGCTATAGTCGACCCTGAAATTCTCAGTCATTGCAATGCTCAACAAATTCGAAACTATAACAGACGAGCTCTAAGAAGACAATTGAATTGAATCCCAGACTTCGTTTCGATTCAGCGCCCCTGCTAGTGTTATGCCTTAACAATTGCGTGAACCGAACCGACCCTGGAATTCAAAACAACAATCCTCTATTCGTCCGTTGTTGGTGACACATCATGTACATACATTGCATGAGCAAAAAAAAAAACACATTGCATTGAATGCACATGATAAGCCAAGCAACTGTTTGTGCTAGGATGGGTACTCACTGTGCTATGTACAAGGCATTAGTTGTTGTTTTTTGGAGATGCTGGTCACAGATGAGTTAAAAAGGGAGATGGGAAACCAAGCTGTCAAAATGACAATGTCTACAAGCTGCGGTCAAAGTTTACTGCAAGAGTATGCGTGATTTTACCAATACTATCTCAGTAAACTTCGACATACCACCTGAGTTTTGTTGCTGTTTTTTCTCATTTATTCACATACACGAGTAACGGTAAAACAAAATTTGCGGTATCCGGAGGGTAAAACGTAAGTTATAGCGTTTTTTTTTTTGTCGTCCGGAACTGTTCCGAACAGTTCTGTACTCGTTCACTTGGCACAAGATGACAGTTCTTGTTCTGAATAGAACAGAAAAACGATTCCGAATTTGAAGTCAGAATCAAAAACAGAATCACGCATACATGCACACACTCGCACATACGTACTCGCTGCCATGTTTACAAATAAAGAAAATAAAAACAATGTCATGTCATCTGCATTTCTGCATATGAGGTTTCACAAATACACAACCATTCAACCCTTAGAAGCAAAAAAATGTGTTTGCCTGTTCGTTTGGAATCCGGAATCGGTTAGTTCTGTGTACAATTCCGGATTACCAAAAAAAAACGCTATTAGTTTCCGATCTCCTTTTGTCTCTGATGCTGGTGCTTGTGGTTTGTTGCTTTAGTTTTTTTTTTTTTTTGCTATTGCGGGATTTCATCGGCTTAGTGATTGAGAGCGGTTTAAACTATTTTTTCTATTAGGTAGGCATAGCGATTTTTTTTTCTTTTTTTGTGGGTTTATTGTTTTTTTTTTTTTTGGTTTTTGTAGTGTGTTGACTAATTTAAATTTTATTTGTCACGACGAATACGACGATTTTGACGCACGGACACGACGAATAAAATAACGTAACGGAGGGAAATCGACACAGCAGACGACACCCAACACAGAGGGGACCTTCCCCAACGAGAGCACTGACAACACTGATGTTTAAGAATTGGAAAGTTTACTGGCTTTTGGGATTCTTCACGCTTAAGGATTGAAACAGTGTTCGAGTTGTCGTTTAAAATTGATACCCCCTTAACTTTGGATTCCGGGTGTTGTTGGAAACCAATCTCTTCAGGAGTAAGTTTGCTTGGGCTATTTGTGGAAACTACTTTTGAAACGGGCTGGGGTTGTTTTTC
Organism: Sphaerophoria taeniata; assembly: GCA_943590905.1. Classification (NCBI taxonomy): domain Eukaryota; kingdom Metazoa; phylum Arthropoda; class Insecta; order Diptera; family Syrphidae; genus Sphaerophoria; species Sphaerophoria taeniata. Next base: position 124,532,273 of record OX016540.1, read on the forward strand.
GAGGGACGATTTTCCCCGCCCTTCCTCTCGTCCTGCCGGAAGTTTTCCGTATGTTTTCCACACTCAGGTGTAGTAACACCTTTAGTTCCACAAAAGAAACAGAACAAGGTTCTTGTATGAGAAGGGCAAAAGTAAAACGAATGCCCTTTTTCCCCGCAGTTCCAACAAACAAAGTTGGAATTATTGGAAGTTCTATTATAAGAAAAGGCCGCGACCTCTTCTTCCTCCACGTTAAGTGGTATCTTATCTTCCACTGCCAACTCATGCACTTTGGGAGAAACAAAACGTTTCGATAAAAACTTTTCAGCCTCCCTAGCCTTAAGTCTCAATTGCTCCAATGTTTTCACATCAGCCGACAGCAATATCTCTCCTAACTTGTCTTTAGCGTTATTCCTAATGACGTCCATGATTTTTTTACTATCAAACGGTTCTTTCATACGATCGTTGATGGTGATCACCGCGTTATAGAATTCGTCGAAAGTTTCCTTGTGACCTTGCTTTCGTGTAGACGCATATAAATATCAACATCGCTCTCTTGGCGACCGAATTCTTTCAGCATTGCGTCCTTGACCTCAGACATCTTTGCTTCTGGTTTCTTCTTTAAAAACCGCCAATACCAGTTTTCCACTTGGTCCTCCAGCAAAACATGCCACTGTGCCTTAACTTGTTCGTCCGAGTAACCTGACGAAGCTTGCAGGTGCTTCACCTTAAACAAAAAATCAGCAATGTTGCTAGCTCCAGCATACTTTACTTGCCATCTATCAAGCCTACAATTATCCGGCCTAATCGGATGACCCGAGGAAAAAGTATTGAATTCATTAATGGGTGGTGGAGAAGTAAATGTGGGCCTATATGATTGCCCCGAAAATGTCGGCCTATCTGCTGCCTGGGTCGGTATGTTGGGACCAACTTGTGCTGCTTCCGGTTTGCTTAACTTTTTTAAACGCTCATCAAATTGTTCCATAAATTGCTTGAGCTGATCGAAAATCTGAATTTGATTATGCATCAAACTTCTATCAACCCGATCTGCTAAATCCTCCCTATTACCAACCTGTTCGGAGTTTTCGTTTCTGAAAGTCAATTGACCATTATTAGCAGAACCAGATTGCCTTTGATCGCTTTCTCTATTAGCCTCTTCGTTGTTGTTGTGCGATTCGTCATTCGCGGATGCGTTCCCTGCGGGTGCTTCCTCCGACATGTCTGAACTATAGTCAGATAAAATTGTGTTTAATTCTCTTGAATAATCTATGGAATGGTCTAGGTTGAACCTATCGATGGTTTGGTTAAAACGCCTTACGAAAGATTCGAACTTGACTTCAGATATCGATCTTAAGTTTCCCCAACTTCCCAGTAGACTACTTCTAGGTATATTTGAGTCTTGGCTCATGCTCTTGAGCCCCTAAATATGTTTCTTGAATGAACTTCGTTGACACTCAATAAAACTGCACTTAAAATTCAATTATACGCAAATCCAAGTTTAATTCCTTTAACCAATTCAATTTTTTTGTTTTAAGAACACAGTTCTTTATTACCTTTTTGTTTTGTGAATATGAAATGCAAAAATATATGTGTTTAAAGATAAATAATTGATTGAAATGTTTATGTTTATAGATTCATATGATGTTCAGAGGTGAGGGTGATTCGAATTTAAGGGTTTGTTCAACTAGAGAAGATGCCGTAGTCCTACGAGCCAAAAAAAAAAAAAAAAGAAAGTGAAATAAACTAATGGTAAGATTATATACTGTAATTAAAATTTATTAGTAATCTAAATTTTCTCTTCTTTATTCCCTAGGACATGTACTGACGGATTTCCATCGGTAAAGCTTCTAAGGATTCTGAATAAGAATATTCTGAGTGCTGATTAGAAAGACAACCGCAGAAACTCGACTACGACTCCAGTCTCCTTCTAATCAACATCTCCAAGCAAGGGCTAAACTGTTTGGCTTTTCGAATACCAGATTTAAAAAGTTTAATATTCGAAGACTCTTTCTTGTAACTAAAGATTTAAAAAAAAATTATTAGATCTGTCATCTGTCTTGTTTGTGGCATTGCGATACCGAATACACTTTATTCAGCTATCGAGACTCACTAGACGACTTCTCCAATGAAGTTCTAATGTCAAGCAAAAAAAAACAAAAAAAAATGAAAAATTTGAAAGTTAAATTAAAAAATGATGTGGCTCAAAATTCCTCGCTATGTCAATAGCGGCTTCACGTTGCGGGCGCCATTTTGTAACGAGCCGTTTTGTCTAAAGGGATAGCGCTGGTATGCTGGTAGCCACTATAGCTCGTCGGTGGGTGTGGTTCTTTCCCTCTGCTCGTACAAAAAAAAATCATACCAGTCTTGTACCTTAGATGTTGGAGGTACGCGAGATATTCTTCTATACCCTCCCTACCATGTCGTCATCCTCGTCTAGACGACCCTTTGCTTGGCATATTCTCCGTCTAACCCTCCCCCATTAATAACTTTGGCCGATATTCTCACAGCAATCAAATGTAATAATATGAAAATTGACCTGGTCTCTCAATCTGTATCGGAATTAAAGAAAGAAATTCGCACAAATTTTACTAAAACCAACGAACTTTTGATGGACCTTGGTGATTCTTTTGTGAAAAATATTCAGATTTGGCAAACAAGTCTCAAAACACAATTGTCCAAAATTGAATTAGTCTCTAATCAGACTCGGGACAAATCTAATGATTGTTTTGAAAGTCTAATTTCACTTCCCGATAAATTCAACAGTCTACTAAAAACCATCCATTCGTCCATCTTGACCTCGACTTCATCAAACATTAACGCAACTGGCGCGTTAAAACCAATCGAAGAGAACTTATTCGGTTTAGAACAAGCTATTAAAGCTCAATCCAAGGCTCTACAGTTTATCGACATGGATTTCACTGCAACGTATGGAAAACTCATAAAAGATTCCCTAATGCTTGCTGACGTGCTTGTGAAAGAATCTGTTGCTACCCGTATCGCAATCTCTGACATCTCTGAAGACGTTCGAAGTTTACATAGCAAAAATAGAGATACTTCACCTGATTCAATTGTGGTTCATAACAACAAATCCTTACATCACGAGCTTCAGGATCATGACTCTTCATCAAACGGAAGCATTTTGGATATTCCCCCTAACACAACGTCTTCGCACATATCAACGCTACCAGCTCCACAAACTAGTACAACCAACTCGCACAAGGATAACAACAATTTATCATCTCCTTTACTATCCACTAATTTCAAAGTTTCCAAGTTCTTTGTCAATGAAGCTCCTCGTCATGCTAACATTTCTTGGATTATGAACTTCTTCAAAAACAATTACTGCTTTCAACCCTCAAGATGTAGCCGAGTTGGTTACGGAATGTTTAAATTATCTATACCGGATATCTATGAGTGGTTATTTGTAAATCATCAGTTTACTTTGAGAAATAGCGACATAAAGATTGTACGTTGGTGCGATCGTAAATCCATAATTAGTAATAGAAGTAATATTAATAATAATCTTAAGTTTAATTATAACCATTTTTCTTCCTTTACAATACCTGTAGTTCATAGTCCTAACAATCCTTTACCCCACACTTCAAGTTTCAATATCTCCCAATTACATGATCCTCATAGGCAGTTTAAAAATCATTTTTTTCGAAACTAACCAGTCATTACCTCTTGACCAAAATTGCATCCATTGTCTATCAATTTACTACCAGAATGTGAGAGGACTTCGCACAAAAACTTCCCAACTCTACCTTAATGCCCAAAAACTTCCATACAACCTCTTTGCTTTAACGGAAACCAATCTGACAAGTGATATAAATAACAATGAACTTTTTACATCCGATTTCAGTGTTTTCCGAAAAGATGTTGTTGTTTCTAATTCTTCTAGCAAGGGCCGTGGTGTTCTAATAGCGATCCATTCTGACCTAAATTCATCTTTGATAACAATACCTGATACTCTTGACTTAGAAATAATCTGTGTAAAGATTAATCTTCCTAATCGAAATATTTTTATCATTTGTTGTTATATCCATCCAACCCAACCTACATCAGTTTACAAATGTTTCATTGAAGCTATTGAATATATAGTTGATTTGTGTAACCCCAATGACAATCTCATTATTCTTGGAGATTTCAATCTTCCTTACTTGACATGGTCCCTCTCTGAAGATGGTACCTATTATTCAGCTATAAATACAACGTCTGACAAAGAAATTCTTTTTACTGATCGCCTTCTTGCTTCAGGGTTTGTTCAAATGAGTGGCATCAAAAATAGTCTTGGCAGACAGCTTGACCTCATTTTTACATCTGATGTTGAGAACACAATTGTCACTGAAAGTAAGCATCTGTTGACTAAACTGGACACCCACCACCCACCCCTTTCAACAATTTTTGCTTTTGTTAGTCCCAACATACGTCCGGAGTTTCAAACTAACACTAAATTCAACTTTCGTAAAGCTAACTTCAACTTATTAAACCAACTTATTAATGATATTAATTTTGACTTTTTGCTTGACCATAATATATGTATTGACCTCAAACTTCAGACGTTTTACTCTCTCTTACATAGTTGTTTTTCTCAATCTGTCCCAATTCTTATGCAAAAAAACGTTTCTTCATCCCTCCCTTGGTATACAAAAGAACTTCGTTGTCTTCGTAACAAACGTAACAAACTATGGAAAAAGTTTCTAATGAATCGATCTAATCAACAATTCTCTGACTATATCGAAGTGTATAATGATTTTAATACTTTATGTGAATATCTTTATCTTAACTATATATCTCAGATGCAATTAAATATTTTATCCAACCCGAAAGAATTTTTTCAGTTTATAAACAGTAAAAGAAAGTCTGATGGTTACCCTTCGGTCTTTAAATTACATGATCAATCATCTTCCGATCCTGTTACAATCTCAAACCATTTTGCTGAATTTTTCAGTCAATCTTTTTCTTCCATCAATTTCGAAATCGATGAAAATTATTTTAATTACATGAACACATGCAATCAAACATCTTTATGCTCTATTAATATCGACATTTCTATCGTGATACAAAAAATTAATTTACTCAAGGACGATTACTCTTCTGGTCCTGATGCTATTCCTCCAATAGTGCTAAAGAAATGTGTTGACAGTTTAGCAATACCTTTAACAGTCTTATATCAACTGTCAATTTCAACAGGTATATTTCCTAAAGTTTGGAAAGAAGCTTTTATTATTCCTGTTCACAAAAAGGGGCCCAAGAATGATATAAATAATTATCGACCCATAGCAAAACTTTCTTGCATTCCCAAACTTTTTGAAAGTATAATCTATGACAATATGTTTTTCCACTGCAAACCTATCTTTTCGCCCAATCAACATGGATTTCTTAAAGGAAGATCAACCACCACAAATCTTATTGAATTTGTTTCTTTTAGCTTGAGCGCTCTAGAAAGTGGAAAGGAGGTCGATTCCATAGCCACAGATTTTAGTAAGGCTTTTGACAAAATCTCCCATAAGCTTATTCTGTTTAAACTTAATAAACTTGGCTTTCCACCTCTTATTGTCTCATGGATACAATCTTACTTATATAATCGCCAGTACAGGGTTTTGTTTAGGAATAGCATTTCAACGGAAATAAATGCAACATCTGGTGTTCCCCAAGGTAGCCACCTCGGACCTCTTCTTTTTATATTGACCACCAATGACGTTGAAAAAATTATTTCCAATGCTCAACTACTTATATATGCAGACGATATGAAAATTTACAAAGAAATATGTTGTTCCGTGGATATTGACCTACTCCAAACTGATATTAATAACTTTAGTACTTGGTGCCAAATGAATGACCTTGAACTAAATATTAATAAGAGTCAATCTATAACGTTTTCTCGTAAGTGTTCTACAGTTTCTTGTAGAACTTATACTATCAATGACGAATCTATTCCAAGAGTAACATCGATCTCTGATTTAGGCATATTATTTGACTCCCAATTGAATTTTAAATCGCATATCGACAATATTATTAATAAGGCTAATTCCACTTTAGGATTTATTAAACGCTGGTCTAAAGAGTTCTGTGATCCATATGTCACTAAATCCCTTTATATAACGTTCGTTAGACCTGTACTTGAATATGCTTCCGAAGTTTGGTGTCCTCACTATCAAGTTCATATTCAAAGGATTGAAGCTGTCCAGCGTAGATTTATTCGTTTTGCCCTTCGTGACCTTGGTTCTGGCTGGGAAGATCCCTTTAATTTACCACCTTATGAGTCTCGCCTTCTTCTGTTGAGCATGTATCCCTTATTTATTCGCCGTAACAATGCTGATATCGTTTTTATACATCAGCTGTTAACCGGAAACATTGACTGCCCATCTTTGCTTCGAAAGATTTCAATTAATACCAACCCACGTCGCTTGAGATCGGTTAATTTTTTTCATCTCCCTTTTCACCGGACTATATATGGCCAAAATGAGCCTATGACCAGAATGCTACGTAAAGCAAATAATTTAGACATTTTTGACCCCTGCCTTTCCAAATCCTCACTTAAAAATTATCTTCTTAGTTTACCAACCTAACTTATTTATAATTTTATGACTATGTACCTATACAATAATATAATGTTAATCATATTAAATTTTTAACTTTAGATTTAAGATATGCTTGTACTAAGTATCCAATAAAATTAAATTCTCCTCACCTTCACCTCTTAAAATGCTCTTACCAGATCATATTGATTTTTGCTTCATACATTCATTAAAAATCATTTGAATTCATTTTAATATACCTAATATAATATTGTTCGTTTTATTTAAAGATAAACATTCATAAATGTATATTAGATTTCAACAAAAATTTAAGTAAATAAAAAGTTAAGTATAATGGGATTTATTATGTTAGATTTAACTGTTAATTCTTTAATGGATGAATCTTTTAAAGTGTGGTTCGACCTCTTCTTTCTTCTTTGTCTTAATTCGAAATGTTATTTTATATATTGTTTCAATAATGCGTTTCAAAATCTTTGCTTTTTGTTTTTCTTTATAAAATTTAAATATATATCGATGTAAATATAATAAAATGAAACTCACCCCTTTTTGGTCCCGTAGCTGTGATCACAGCTGCTGAACTCGGGTCTTAAAGGTATATTACCCTCTCCTTTGCGAGACGATATTGTAATTTAAATTTCAAGTAACAACCAGCACGATTTTAAAATTTCAACGGCCTTTGTGCCGATTTTACTTATTTCACCTCCGATTCCGGTTCGGACAAAAGATAAGAAGGGGAGATCGCACTCACCACTTAGCTTATTTCAATATTGAATACTATTTGAATTTACGACACAAATTACAAAAAAAAATCTAATACAAAAAAAGTAAAAAAAAAATTGAATTGGCCTTGGGCTGTACTCGAACTCGTGCGTTTTGTTCCTGGGGCGGTGGTCTAGTTCTCTAGACTATCTTGGGTGTTGGATTTTGATGTTCCGTGCGGCTATTTTAGCGTTATGGTTTCGAAATTTGAACTCCTGTTTTTGCAATTAGCCCCTGGCTACCGTTGGTCAGTTTTGAAATTATTTTTGATTTCTCGTTGACTTTTATTTTTGAATGTCTCTGAATTTATAAAAGAGTCGAGACTTTTGTTTCAATTTGGAATTAGATAGGCACTTGTCAGTTTTAACTTTTTAAAACTTTTTCTTTTAAAGAATAAAGATTTGTGGTATAACACACTTGTGCAATTGACCTTCAAGAGTCTTTCAAACTAATTGCTTTATTTGGCTTCTTATAGATTTCTGATTTGTATGGGCTTACGGTTCTTTATCGAAGGACTATCCTGTTAAAGAAGTGTCCCCTTACAACATTCGATTTTTTTCTTTTCTATTCTACTTATTGCCAATCTCACACTATCTTAAAGCCTTTCTCCTAACTTTAAAGTCTATTCAACATGCATAAACCTTACACCCTTACATTTAAACCTTCAGGCAAAATCACTCAAGGGAAGTGCGCCTGAAGCACAGAGGAGGTATACCTAGAGTCGCAACTCAAGGCATTTTACTCTCTTTCGACTAAAAAAATTAAATTTGATAAAATATACTACCCAATGCAAATGTATTGGTTTTTCAATGCATTTCAAATGGGAGGCCAAACCAATACATTTGCAATGGGTAGTATATTTTTCTCTTATCCCAAAATTTTTTGGACAGTGAATTTTTAAAAAAGAGAACGAGTTGCGACTCTAGGTAAATAGGTTCTCTATGGCCTGAAGTCAACTTTATTTTTTTCTCTAGCAACATCTTTGCTTCCCTGTATTTTGCAATTCTATTACAGCGGGTCTCTTCGAGTACATTCTTCTTTTTGGTACTTCTAGTACTATAATCTAATACCTTGGGATTTGACATTTCCAAAATTTGACAATCCGTGACATATTTGAATTCAAAACAAAACAACAAACTATTGTTCTATTTTTGGTTTCTTATTTTTGCTTTTATTGTGCTAAATTGCTACAGAGTTCTGGTGCCTGAAGTGCCATAGTGGCTTAAGTTATTTATTTGGTTACACTACACTAATTTCATCCACAGTACACAGAATACAAGGTATTATATTCCCGATTTTCTTCTTCTCAAGTTCGCGCATATTATGTCAAATTTCAGATCCAAAATGTCATAATAAAAGAAAAGTAAAAAGAAAAGAACAAAACTTTAGATTTCTGTCTCTGTCTGTCTCATTTACTAAAATTATCAGCCATTTTTTTTCCTTGACGAATTTGACAATGGATCTGAAATTTTTGGCATTTCTTTTTGTGCCTTTTCTCACTTCTGTCATTTTGATTTCTGACATATGCGCAATATAATACCTTGTATTCTGTGTACTGTGAATTTCATCCAAGCAGCTTAATGAAAACGTGTTTGACATATTCAGCTCTATCGGCAATTCCTTGGGAAATATTTCTCCCACGGAATTTTTCTCTTCTCGAGAACACATTCCTCCTATCGGGAATTCCTCGCGGAATGCTTTTCCCTGGGAACAAGTTTTACCAACATAAAAATGAGAAAAAACATTCGAACATAGCATTCACATTTCATTTTAAAGAAAAAAACAAAGAAGTTAGTTTGTGTTAAAAGTTTTAATTAATAAAAATGCAAATATTATCAGTGTTATTCTTATTAGAAGAAGAAGGTGAAATGAGCCGAGAGCCATATTACGTGGTTTAAGGATCATTCAAATCCCTTGGATTTACCACAAACACTGTATGTTGGAATACATAGTTATTCGTTTGAATCATCACATTTTTATGAGTTTATGCTTTGATCCACAGATTTCACAATCATAACAGAGTTGGTTAAAGTTGAAATTTTTGGACATCATCCTTACTTTTATTTGTGACAAAAATGTTTAGTGTCCGTGGCTTAGTGGTAAGGTGCGATGGCTGCTAAGCAGAACGTCGTGGGTTCGAGTCCTACTCGTGACCATAGTTTTTATTTAATCTTTCACGGGCACTGCCCCTTGCGAAGATCTGACAAAACTTCCAAGAGTATCAATCTATCATGAAAAAGTGCTTCTCAACTTTGCCGTTCGGAATCGGCATTAAATTGTAGGGCCCCTCAATTCTTCACACGCACTCAGAGAACTGTTGATGAGAGTAAACCACTTAGGCCTTGGCTCTTCAGAAGCTGTCGCGCCACTCTATTTATTTATTTATTTATAAAACCTTTTTCAATGTCCTAGGTTTTTTCCATTGGAAATTAAATTTTCGACTTGCTTGGAATTTGCAGAATTAGACCTTACAAAATCAATCATTTTAGTTAGTTTTAATAGCTATGTTTATTTATTTATTTATTTTTGTTCTAGAGATAACTTACATTCTTAATAACTTTTGGGATTCCCTTGCATAATTGTGACGGAATATTCCACGAGAAAGAGAAGAAAATTTCCCATAAAAAAATAGTTCACGATAGGTAGATATTTCTCGCGGAATTTTTCCCTAATTTCGAAATTAGTTCACGATACCTATTTTTCGAATAAGGGAAAAATTTCTCGGGAAATGCGATTCACGATAGCCCTGATTATGAATCTCGTACTCATTACTAAAGGAGGAACTGATATTAGGGCATGAATTAACAAATTTTTGATTTAAAATTATACAAAATCATCTACATCCAAGTTTAAAGGAGATTGTTTTTTAGGATTTAACCCGATGTTCCGAATATTTCTCCAGAATGATGAACTTGATTGATCAGCATTGAATGTTTTTTCATAATGGAATGTTTTGTTTTTCCTAATCAAATATATAACTTTATTGCGTATAATCTTAAATTGATTAAAAACGGCTGAACATCTATATCTTTTCCAACGCGCATAGGTAGTCTCGTTTTTATACATAATTTTTTAAAACACCAAAAGGAGAGGGGCCGTCCATAAAACACGTTCGAACTTAGGAGGGAGGGAGGGGTAATCCTGAGCGTGACAAGATGTGACAATGGGGGGGTGGGGGAAGGGGGGGTCTACGTCAACGTGACGTTCGCCAAAGTTAGACTAAAAACCTAAGTTTATTGCCAATTTAATCCAGTAGAGTGCCACTTTATTTTATATTTTTATTGAAAAAAAAAGAAATTAACAAAAAATATAAGACATAAAAGACAACAAAAACTATATAAAAATATATTTTTTTATGTTAGGAAATTTGTGTTCTATCAATTAAATTTTTTTTTCTTAAGGGAGGGGGGTCTTTGTTGACGTAATATTTAAGGGGGGTTACAGCAAGTGTAACAAAGCGTGACACCCGGGGGGGAGGATCAAAACTGCTAAATTCTGCGTGACGTAGTTTATGGACGGCCCCAGACAAAAACTCCACAAAATGGTAAAAATATTAATTTTTGAAGGCTTCTATTGTTTGCTTGAACGCGCTGTTCTCAGGAAGTGCTAAATCAAATTAAAAAATTCTTTTTGTGTTGAATATATGTATATATGGAATATATCATTTTTTAAGAAAATACAACGTTACGGTGCAAATAATAAGAGCAAAGCATAAGTGAAAAGCGTTGCTTAAACGTGGAAAATTATAAATTTGTAGGCTTGTAGGAAAGAGTCGACTGTTATACAATTTTAAAATAACTTCAAAACAAAATTCCGACGGGTGCAAGATGCACAACTCAAGACGGACATTTGGCCGGTGGACGAGGGACAGGCGGACGAAGTCGCGCGCAACTGTTATATATATAAGTCGAGCAGTCATACATATAGGTACACCAAAAAAAATATATTATATTGATACAGGAAGTCAAAAATACCCTCACGTTTAATGACAATTCGTTAATCCCTTGATGATGATGTGTCAGCTCCGACGCGTGCCTGGAGTTTACTCCCTAAAAATTATTATCTTAAATCTGAAGAGTTTGTTTGCTTGTTTGAACGCGCTAATCTCAGGAACTACTGCTTCGAATTGTAAAATTCTTTTTGTGTTGGATAGTTCAATAATAATCGAGGAAGGCCTTAGGCTACTTAACATTAAGCTGCGACCCATAGGAGCGAAGAATCTGAGGAAAATGTAAAAAAAAACGGCAAACAAAATAATAATTTTTCTGTTTGTTTTTGAACGCGCTTATCTTAGGAACTCAGAAAAAGTAGCGTTAACGAAATTAAAGACCTTATTTTAACTAAAATTTCAGCAGACATGTTACCTACACATCCATTGGCCTTCCCCCACACTTCCTTAAGTTAAAAATAGGTGCCCCAATAATTTTACTTTAAAAAAATAAAAACAATAAATAGAGTGGCGCGACAGCTCTTGAAGAGCCAAGGCCTAAGTGGCTTACTCTCATCAACAATGCTCTGAGTGCGTGTGAAGAATTGAGGGAACCTACAATTTAACGCCGATTCCGAACGGCAAAATTGAGAAGCACTTTTTCATGACAGATTGATACTCTTGAAAGTTTTGTCAGTTCTTCGCAAGAGGCAGTACCCGTGAAAGATGAAATAAAAACTTTTATGGGCACGAGTAGGACTCGAACCCACGACGCACAGTGTGGGAATTCGGGTGCAGTGCATTAACGCCCATGGAATTAACGCCCGCGGGTGTTAATTCCAATAACAAAAGGAAGTTACCCCCGCGGGTGTTAAATCCTTTTTGAATTGGCAATAAGGCCCACCATAAAAAAGAACTAACGCCCGCGGGTGTTAATGCCATTTGAAATTGGCACTAACACCCGCGAGTGTTATTTTCTTTTGGAAGAGATCTTTTCAACCTCGGATGTGAACACTTGCGCTGGCATCCTAGACACCTTGGCCACGTGAGTAGAAACAAATTATGGTGGATTTACATTGATCTGCATGCCATCATCTGCAAAAATAGAGGATGCAAGATACAAAACTCATACTAGTGTAATAGAGAGGTAAGACCAAAATGCAGACGTCTGCACGGATGAAGATTATAGGAAGTTCAACTCATGCAGAAGAAAATTATGGTGAAGACGAACATGTTCATCTTTTTTATAGCGTTTTCATCTGCACCATAATTTTTTCATCTGCACCATAATTTTTTGTTGTTGGCTGTTGTTGTTGGTTGTCACCGAGCTTTAAAAATTATAGCAAGTAAAAATGGGTAGGTATATGTGTACTCTTTCACTCTTTCGTGTTATGTCGTATAGCTCCCCCGCTTTACTTTTCTGCGAATTTGCAGATGCAGACGTCGAAAATTACATGTAAATCCACCATTAAACATCACAAATGAAGTTTACAAATTTTACATTTCTAACTTCGTACGATTATACTTTTGGTCATTCAAGACTTATTCGGCATTCTACAAGCACACTATACTTGAAGCCAATTACATCTTATTGTATCTATCTGTCACCTAAAATAACCAAGCTATTTCATTTACATTGAAAGATGGATGGACACAAGCGGAAAAAATTTTGGCCAAAAGAGAATCAATTTGGGGTGTGAAAATAAAAAAATTCGCGCGAATTTTTTTATTTTCACACCCCAAATTGATTCTCTTTTGGCCAAAATTTTTTCCGCTCGCTTCGCTCGCGATCAAAACATATCGATCTTGAATTTTTGGTATCGGCTTCAACCTCAATCGAAATGATGCTGAAAATGAATCATTGAAATGCTTGCAAAAATGTAGAACCACTACTTTTCCAAATAAAAGGAAACCTAAACAGCTCTGACAATTTTGTCGACAGCTAATAAAGAAACGTGGTCCTATTTATTTCAATGTGTACTTATACAATACATACCTACAAGAATTTAAGTTTTTTGTTTATTTGTTTAGCATGAACGTTCGTTGTTTAACGTTTTTTTTTCATTTGAGACTTTTGTCCCATAAAAAGTAAAATTTAATTGGGACTACTGACTGGCGATAGTGGGTTAATAATCCCTAAAACTATTTCGGTACTCTTGAGTCTCCAGAGTGGCTCAGAAGTTCCGAAAACCATTTTCGGGACTTCTGACTTCGAGACGAGTTTCCCTGCGCCAAGTTTCTAATCAAAACAGAAAACACAAAATAAGGCCCCACGGGCATTATTTATAGGTTGCAATGGACATAAGACCGCAACCCTTGTAAGGGTATAATTTCCATAAGAAATTGAAATAAGACTGCATGCGGCTTTATTTCGTCGGACGTTATTTCACGTCACCATTTGTTTCACGTGTGGGTTTTATTTCCAATTAGAATTGGAATTAAAGCCCACCAAAAAAAGGAATTAACCCCCGCGGGTGTTAATTCCAAATCAAAAAAGGAATTAACACCCGCGGGGGAAAATTCCTTTTGTTATTGGAATTAACACCCGCGGGCGTTAATTCCATGGGCGTTAATGCACTGCACCGGAATTCGCACATCTAGCGGAATTAAATTAATAACGCTTGTGATTTGAAGTTTTTGATAATTTTTTTTTCCTTAGTTGAGTGCAAAATACCCATGAAATGTAATACTTATTTTTTTCTTATTTGGTCGAAGTTCTTGAAAAATGAGTCACAAAACCGCCGTTTTTTCACATTTATGAAATTTATTTTTAACATTTTTATTAATGCCCGAAATTGATAACTGACATTAAAACAAGCAAAAAATTGTACTAGGAGGGGGGTCTATCTCCCCCCGTTTAAGCGGGAGGGGCATTTTTCGAAAAACTTGGTTAAATAAAAAAATGGTTTGTAAAAAGCGATGATAAGTGCCTACCATAATTTGGTATAGTTTTTCTAGAAGCTAATATACTACTGTTTCTTATTCATTATAAATCATAGGTCTGAACAGCGCAGTCTTCTATAAATTAAATTTTAAAGTCGAAACTTTCGTAAAAAAAAAAATTGTATTTTCCTTATTAAATGCAATTTTACTCTTCATTTTCTCATATTTACTGGCACTTTTTTTTCTATATTTAATGCTCTTATAAATTTGGAGTCAAAAACTGAAAATTGCATGTCAAAACCTTTTAAAGTGATGGAAAAGTTAAAAAATGTATGTGTCAAAAACACCAAGAAACTGTTTTTTTCATATTTAAAAATTAAGATACCTTACCCATGATTTCTTACACGGAAATTGTTTTTATTTTTAGCAAATTGCATAAACACAAAAAAAAAATACATATAGGTACAACTTAAAAACGAAACTCTTAAAGTTCCACAACCTCAGGTTCTATACTGTTCCTTTTTTTGGAATGCTTCTTAAGCCAGCAATATATGGGTCTGAGGTAATTAGCAGCCAGTAAATGAGGTCTGTCATTGTGTCCAGTCTAGATGTCTTGTAACTATGATCTACCTACCATCCAAATTTCAAGTCTGTAGCATAAGAAATTAACATTTTTCATACAAGCTCACATTTTTTAAGGCCTTAGACCCCTTTAATCCGGCCCTGTGTTCAAATATTTTGTTGGATATCGTCTTGTAACTATGATCTACCATCCGAATTTCAAAACTGCTGCATTACAAATTAAGAACTTTCATACAATTCTACGACAGGCCTTAGAGCTAAGAACCCTGAGTCCGTCCCTGTCAATAAAAAATTATTAAGTTTTTAAACTATGTTTACCTATACTCGTTTTAGGTTGTTTTTGTGTTATTTAACACTGCAGTTAGGCTGCGTCCTATCGTTCTAAGTTGCTATCGTTGTTCAAACAACATAAATGGAATTGACGGACGCAGCCTAACTGCAGTGTTAAATAACACAAAAGCAACCTATAACAAATAAACTGACTAGTGTCAAAACTTTCAATAATCTGACCCTTGGTGTACGCAACGAATTGTTGTGACACAAAGATAGGAAATCAGAAAAAAATGAAAGCGGAACAAGATAGCATACTTTGAGGAGCTTGTAAAAATGCGCCTATATTCATTGCAAATGATAAACAATAAAAGTCTGCAATGGGAAACCAAAAATCAGTGGAGTTGTTAGCGCAGTGCGAATGCATTGGCTTCACAACTAGCAGGTCCTAGGTTCAAATCCCAAAGTGAACTCAAAAAGTTTTTCGATTAATATGAAAAAAAACTAGGCAGCACCACTAACAAAGGAGTCTGATGATCGGCTTGGCACCCGTGAAATAGCTATAACTCCAGCCAAACAAAGAAATTGACGGAAAAAGCCATTGGTGGAAGCACTTCTAAGTTGCTATCGTTGTTCAAACAACATAAATGGAATTGACGGATGCAGCCTAACTGCAGTGTTAAATAACACAAAAACAACCTATAACAAATAAACTGACTAGTGTCAAAACTTTCAATAATCTGACCCTTGGTGTACGCAACGAATTGTTGTGACACAAAGATAGGAAATCAGAAAAAATGAAAGCGGAACAAGATAGCATACTTTGAGGAGCTTGTAAAAATGCGCCTATATTCATTGCAAATGATAAACAATAAAAGTCTGCAATGGGAAACCAAAAATCAGTGGAGTTGTTAGCGCAGTGCGTAGTGCATTGGCTTCACAACTAGCAGGTCCTAGGTTCAAATCCCAAAGTGAACTCAAAAAGTTTTTCGATTAATATGAAAAATAACTAGGCAGCACCACTAACAAAGGAGTCTGATGATCGGCTTGGCACCCGTGAAATAGCTAACTCCAGCCAAACAAAGAAATTGACGGAAAAAGCCATTGGTGGAAGCACTTCTAAGTTGCTATCGTTGTTCAAACAACATAAATATACTCGTTTTTATATATCTATATTCACGTATAAGTAGATCATATTGCAGCAATAACATTTTTTTTCTCTTATTTAGCTTGTTTCGGAGCATTTTTTGGCTCGTTAGCTATGGCGAAAAATGACTTAAATTTTTTTGATAGTTTTCAATAGTTAAGATGTCAAGCTTTGCAGTGAACCTAATTTCAAGGCGGAACTATGTGGAACTTAGCTTTTCTGATCCATTGAATGTAAAAATACCTACTAAAATACACATTTTTTTACTTTATTCACCACCAAAAATGTGTTAAAAGAATGAAACTATATAAATTTACTTATTTTAATATTATTTAGTATAAATATAATTAGAAAAAACTTTCACCAAAACACGCACTACACGTATCAAAAATAAATAAAGTTCGAAGTGACCAGTACAACTAAATTAGAACAAAGATTATCACAAACTGCTGCATGATGGCTCATTTTTTCTTTGTTAACATAATTTTTTTCCCAAAATTTGTTTCATATCGTTCAATCCACTATTTAAGCTTTACGAAAACCCGGTTTTGCTATCAATTGCAGCATATCATTTTTTGAATAAAATGACGCTAGATGTGCGAATTCCCACACTGTGCGACGTTCTGCTAAGCAGCCAACGCACCTAACCACTAAGCTACGGGCAACTGCAAGATAATTTTACTTAGGAATCTTAAACCACCAAATTTATGTAACGGGACCCAACTTCAAATTAATAAATTTCTCCGCAATAACCTGATCATGGCAATAGTTTTGACTGGTCCAGCAGTTGGTCAAACAGTCCTTATACATTGAATCCCAATGAATCCAAATGATTTTAATTTGAAAACGATTCAATTTCCTGCTAAGATATCTTTTTGCCATAACAATTAATAAATCACAGGGGAAAACATTAAAGGACGTTGGGATCGACTTACGTAAAGACTGTTTTTCGCACTTCCAATTGTATATGTCCCGTTGTCAGGATCGGGTTGCGGAGAAAATCAATATATTCTTCTGCCAAAGGAAAATAAAACTAAAAACATAATTTACGCAGAAGTTTTGCAATGTACTGATGCGGACGAAGTCACGGGTAACAGCTGTTCAACTATTTTGTTTTTGATTAACAGGGGCCTGATTATGGGATTCGCGGCGAATCGTTTTGCTAGCGAGTTTGACATTTTTCAATTATTGCGTTCGCTTTCGTCTTCTTCGTTTTGAATTCGACCAATTTACGAATTCGAAGGCGTATTTGAAATGTCATGTTTGCTGGCGAGTTGAAATACGACAGCTTTTTATTGGTGGATTCACAGACGAAAGAGTGTTTATTCAGAGTTACCACCACTCGGCATTTTCTGATAGAGTGATTTTTGATAAGCTGGCTCAGGGACTCATATTATTTAATTTGACTCATCTTTTTAAGTATTCTACAGTTAGTGCATGAAAAGAGTTTATTTTCATTTCTGCATGTTTATTAACATTCTTCTTCTCATGCAAATTATAACAAGTAAACAATACTCTTGCAAAACAGAACCAACAGATGTAGCTTCAAAAAAGGGCGCTATCAACTGCCAAAGTTCAGAATCTTCTATTAGAAAAATAAAATTTATTTTCAAAATGACTAATTTTTTCAGCAGCGGGGACTCATTTAAATTTTAACATGCGGCAACACTGTTATCATTATTAACTGGAATATTAAGTGTCAAATCACTGGAATATTGGAAGACGTTTTCTCACTTCGCCGCGAGTTCGTTAATAAGGAAATACGACGCGAGTCGAATTTGAAAGGTCGAATTGAAAACGATCCGCCGCAAACCCCATAATCAGGCCCCAGATATCATTAACCAAGGAATTTGAAAAACTAACCATTTTATTTGCTCTGTTCAAACATATTTTTTCAAAGTTGTGTAATTTGCTATTTTTTTTCTATTAGTCCTACTAAAAAAATATTTAGAAAATCCGGTTCACCTGGGCGTATACTTACCATTTTCAAACAAAGTAATTGAGACACAATAAATGAATAATAATGTAAATGATGTTATACCAGGAAGTCAGACGGAGAGGCGGACGAAGTCACGGGCAACTGCTAGTTATATATAAAATTCGCAAAGGAAGTACCTAAATAAATTCATATGCTATATGAGCTTGAGCCGGTGGCCACTTTTTCAGTTATGAAAAACCCCAAATAATACAAAAACAAACATTTGTTCATTAAGTTCGGTCAATAATGAGCTGGAAGAGATTCTTTATTTTTGGTCAATTTGTTAAAAGCAAGCTTGGATTTCCAAAGTTCGCAAAGAATTTCAGATTCTAAATTTTGTTTAGATAGTGCATTCTGGCCCTTGCTCCTGGCTGGAAAACGTGCAATCACAATTATGTGATGAACCAAACATGCAAAGAAATGTTTGCAAATTTTTTTTGTCTATTAAAAAATAAGAATTTGAGAGCAATCGATTCCACAATGCATCACTCATTTCATTTGGCAAACAAATGCGCTTTATGAAACGATTCTTAAGGAGTAAGAGTAAGAGTAAGAGGAGTACGGAAAGCTGGGAAAAAAAGGCATCTTGGCAGAACAGTCGGAAAGCACAGCCTGCACGACACCACTTCCGACAACGGATTCAGGCTGATCGATTTTGCTGCGGGGCGAAATTTTGTGATATCAAGCACCTGGTTCCCACATCTCAACATCCATAAGGGTACATGGAGATCTCCTGATCAATCAACCATCAACCAGATTGATCACATTGCGATCGACGGGAGGCACTTGTCCAGCATTCTAGATGTTCGAACTTTCCGAGGAGCCAACATCGACTCGGACCACTTCCTCGTCGTAGCCAAGGTAGTGCTACAAATATCCCGACAACGGCCAAAACAACACTGAGAAAACTTTACTATGAGTTTTTCAAATAGAAACATATTTGAAAACAATTTAATAATGGCAAATAGAAATCGGTTTAATCCAATCTCTTATCTATTAAAATACAAGAAAAACAATTTTGTTTGAATATAGTCTATTTGAATCAAAAGGATTCATGTTTGCCTTAATGTTTGAACATGAAATTACAATAAATGAGTTTGTTTCAAATAAGAAGGCGTTTGAAATATCTGTAGAACAATAAAACTAAACAGATCATATTAAGTTCGAACTTACATCGATTTGAATCGATCCCGAACAACTTCAGATTTTGTATACTCAAAATTTAAATAAATTCGGTATTTTTGATTCAAACTCAAAACAATTTAAAATAACCCCAAACGAAGTAAAATACAACCACATAACTGTAAATTACTGGCGTCGTCGTCGTCGATATGGTTTTGTTGTTCTCATCTTGACTAGTTGTTTTCCGTGCGAATTGTGAAATTGAATAAAAAAATTTATCGGATCGTGTGTGATTTTAACAAATAAAAACAATGGAATTGTCTCGTTTTCGTCTCCGTTTTTATTGTAAGTGTTTTTTAGACAACTTGATTTTGTTTTTGAATTTTTCAAGTCATGTGGAATGTATTCTAGAAAATGAGATTACATAAGACAGACATAGATTTAACCGCGGAGGATATAAAGGACTTCATTCCAAATTTACAAAAAAAGTAACCTTTAAGTTCTTTAAGTTAACTAATTTTTTTTACATTGTCATATTTATCATGCAATGGAAAACGTTATTTTATTATAGTTCAACACCGATGACAATAATTCAAAGGTCAGTGACAGGAGTACAGATGTATGTAAGTATAATAAAATATAAAATGTGCATTCCAAACTAATTCTTTTTTTTTTAGAACGCTCCGATTACTTTGGTGCCAAACTAGTAAGCAGCGTGGTCACACCAACAGCTCTCTTAACAACATTCGCAAAGAAGCACAAATGAAGATTCACCATCGCGGATGTGGCGTACAGTTTTGTTTTTAATATAACAACTTAAAAAGGTTTTTAATTTATGTAAACCGTACAGTTTAACAAAATCAAACTTATAAATGATTGAACAAATCAGATTTGTGGTTAATAAACCTGACCATGAGATTGCTTGGCACAAACCGAAACGCCTTTGATTTAAACATGGAAATACTAATCAAAAAATAAATATAATTCTATTCAAATCAACTTTGAATGAAGTAAATTACAATGAATATATAAATGTTTATCTTAAATAGAAATGAAGTTAACATAAACTGATTTAAGTTCAATTGAACTAAACTTAAACTTAATAGATATCATATTCAAATTAAACTCAAAACGAATCCATGCCAAATCATAGGTGTTTGAGTTTGATTTGAACATGAATCTGTTTGATATTTTTCTCAGTGAAGGAAATGCTGCAAGAAAATTCGACGTCGGACGGCTACAATCGCAAGACATCGCCAGATCCTTCTCTGATCGAGTGTCAAGTAACCTCTTAAGGAGTCCTATGCCGCCAACAGACCAGTGGCAACATTGCCAGAATGCAGTTAGAGATGCCGCCTCTAATGTGCTGGGTTTCACACAGCCACCAAAACGAAACCCCTGGTTTGACGAAGAATGCAAGCAGGCCCATGCAGCCAAGCAGAAGGCATACAAGGCGGCGCTGCAAAGAAGGACAAGAGCTGCTCGTGAGCTCTACGAACAAAAGAGGAGAGAAGAACGCCGGCTTCTCAGGAGAAAAAAGAGAGAGCATGAGAAGCGTCAGACCGAAGATGTTGAGAGAGCTAACATCAGGAATGAGCAAGAACCGATGCCTGCAGAGATAAACAAGGGAACATCATAGTAGAATCGCAGTCAATGTTGGGGATTTGGAAAGACCACTTCTGTAGACTGTATAACGGCGACGACGAACAAAACCCCGCCGTCAGACGGGAGCCTTTATCATACAGGATGACAGCCAACAATTCCGTGAACCCGACCTAGAAGAAGTGAAAACAGCAATATCACGGCTGAAATCCAACAAAGCCGCTGGAGCAGATGGTCTAGCTGCCAAGCTGTTCAAAGCCGCAGGCGACGGACGATCTAGATAGGAGCATGCACCAAATCATCTTTAAGACATGGTCAGAGGAATGCATGCCCGATGAATGGAACCTCAGCATTGTTTACCCGATCCTGAAAAAGGGAGATCCTCTAAACTGCGCCAATTACAGAGGGATCAGTCTGCTTAACATCGCCTACAAGATCCTCTCTGCCGTAATATGTGAACGTCTGAAGCCTTTCGTCAACAATCTGATTGGTCCTTATCAATGTGGCTTCAGGCCAGGAAAGTCAACCATCGACCAAATTTTCACGTTGGGGCAGATCCTGGAAAAAAAACCCTATGAACTCCAAATCGATACACACCATCTCTTCATCGATTTTAAGGCCGCGTATGACAGCATCTACAGAGACGAACTGTATAAAGCCATCTCTAGTTTTGGCATCCCTGCCAAGCTCGTTCGCTTGTGCAAAATGACGATGGAGAACTCACGCTGCTCTTTCAAGGTTGGCAATGAGTTTACGGAATCTTTCGACGTCAAAAAAGAATTCAGACAAGGCTATGCTCTGTCGTGCGATTTCTTTAACATCGTTCTTGATAAGATAGTCCAAAACTCCACCGTCAACACCAGAGGCACTATCTTCTATAAATCTGTTCAACTTCTCGCGTACGCCGACGATATTGATATAATGGGAAGAACACAGCGTGATGTCAATGGCGCCTTTGTGAGAATTGAGAAAGAAGCGGCAAAAACGGGTTAAGCGGTAAATGAGGGAAAAACGAAGTACATGCTGTCTTCGAGTAAGGACACCCAACACCGACGGCTCGGACAGAACATCACAATAGACGCATACAACTTCGAGGTAGTAAAGGAGTTTGTCTACCTAGACTCCGATATTAACACGTGCAATAACACCAGCGCCGAAATAAGACGAAGAATTACTCTTGCTAATCGCTGTTTCTTTGGGCTAAGAAAGCAATTGAGTGGAAAAGCCCTCTCTCGAGCAACTAAGATAAAGCTGTACAACACCCTCATCATCCCTGTCCTGCTAAATGGTGCAGAAGCATGGACCCTGACAAAATCGGATGAATGTGCCTTAGGCTGTTTCGAGAGGAAAGTTCTTCGGGTCATCTTTGGCCCCGTGTGCATTGATGGGGAATGGAGAAGGAGATACAACAGCAAACTTTACGGGTTGTACAACGACGTGAACCTAGCCAGAAGGGCCAAGGTCCAGAGACTAAGATGGCTCGGTCATTTAGAGCGCATGGACACCAATGCACACAAGTGGAAGAGGACCTCAATCAACTTGGAATGCAAAACTGGAGACAGCTAGCTAGGGACCGAGCTGACTGGCGGAGACTGTTGGTTGAGGCCCAAGTCCACACCGGACTGCAGCGCCACCTTAAGTAAGTAAGTAATAAAATATATTATTTTTTAATAATTTGTTATGAACTATTCAAAATATAAGTCTTGTGAGGTATATATACAAATGGAGTCATGTTTGTTTGTCTGGATGTCCGGTATGGACTCCTAAACGGCATAACAGATACTAATGAAATTTTCATGGTAAATCCAGTTGTATTCAGGGATAGTTAGTGTGAAAAAAAAAATAATATTCAGGAGTATTATTTACTATATTTTATTACTAGCTGACCCACCTTACACTGTTTTGCCATATAAATGTTAATCTTCGAAAATACTAATCTGATTAGAAAAATTCTTCCACTAATAGAAAACTACAATATTTAGGAGTAATAAAGGCTGTGCATGAGTCCCCGAGTTGGTACGACCAACTTTTGACAGATGGCGCCACTGTTATTCAATGAACTTAGTATGTCCTCAAATCATCAGTTTTATGGAATTTGACATTAAAAACCAACCGCGGCTTTGCTGAATGGCCCGCATTCGAAAGGTCTAGTTTTCGATGACTTTGGCGCATAAATCAGACTGAATTTAACCGATGGCATCGATTATGTTGTTGTTGAAAGCCGTAGAGGTTTGCGACTTATTCGAATAGACCTGCGAATTAAGAAAGAAGCGCGAAAAAAGTCTAACGGGGCCAAATCACACGATGATCTACTGAACACAGTCTTTTACAATTGTATGAAAGGTTGTGGCAGCAGAGATAGATGCAAATAAAATGGGATTGAGATGTTAAAATTTGTGTGACACTGCCAATCATACTTGAACACAGAACACTTGAACACAGAGTCAACCAATGACGAAGATTTCGATGTGTCAGACACTGTTAATGAAATAGAAACTGAAGATTTTCACATTAAAGAAGAACAAAAAATAGAGCAAATGTGAGCGCGTTATAGTTATAGTTCTAGTCCCTTTACTCCGAAAGGGTACATTTAAGAGAAAAATGCTTATGGATTTTTTTTTTAGATAATTTCAAGACGAAAAATTTGTTCTTGACCACGAAATATTCACGAAAAACTGATTTTTGCGACCTTTTGACGACCATCACTTTTTAAGCCGGCACGATATCAAAATGATATCATATCTTCATAAGAGCACCGTAACAAAGGTGTACACAAAAATCTAGCCCACTAGGAACTATTTCGCAGATGAAACCAAAAACGACTGGATTAATTGCTCTCCGAATTTTTTTGAGTATTCCGGAATTCCGGATACAAATTGTTCAGGAAAAAGATCTTTTTCCACTCTAAAAAGGGTAAAAACATAATTATTTACTTGCAAGCACGCGCCAAGATAGACTTAATGCTCTTGCATTACTGTCTATTGAAGCTCAATTAGTCCAAGAAATTAATTATGACGATATGTATAATCGACGTTTTTGCGCGGGAAAAATTATACTTCAATAAAATAAAGTTATTTTGAAATAAAAAATATTGGATCAAAATTAATGAAATCCATTTTAAAAATAAGGGCGGCGGCGGCGGCGCACCGAACGGGCCTAGGACGCAGTGGTCTCAAAATGGAAAAAAAAACAAAAATGAAATATTTCTTTCAGCAATTTTGATCCTATATTTCGATTGTATATATATACAAATGCGAAATAAAAAAGAAATTATATTCTTTTCTCACTCTGGTTCTCCATACCATCAATTCAATGTTGAGTCTATTATAATTTTCAGAATTCGGAAAAAAATGGAAGCGGTTTTTTATGTACCTATAGTTTTTTTGAATGAGAATCAATTTTAGGCAAACAAAAAGTAATTTTTATGTTGAATATACCATTTTGCATTCATAATCCGTGCAGTTTTTTTTAATTTGATTTTCAACAAAAAAAATTAATAGCTTCTAATCAAGGTACTTCGAGAATTAGGCTTTAAAAGTTGTTTATTGGACATAATTTTATAGAGCTAAGCGTTGCAAACTTTTGGCACATTTTTTGTTTCCTTGTTTGATAACGTAATAACTTTGTTAAAACTAACGGTCACTTTTAGTCACTTTGATCGTGAGAACGTTTTGAGTGCAAAAAACACGAGGTCTTATTTCCTTGTAAAAAAATCAGGGAAATTAAAACACTTATGAAATTTTTTGGAATGCAACATTATTAAGCCATTGCATATAAATGTGTTGACGAAATTTCCAAAAAATTGGTTAAGCCGTTTTTGAGAAATCTAGAAAAGAGTGTTATAAACCCAAAAGGTACTACAAAAATGGATCTCTTTTCCGATTTTTTTGTTATTGAAGAATATATTTTAAATAATATCTTGGAATGCAATATCACTAAGGATAATGTTTAGTATAATTGTGCAAAATTTTAACAAAATCGGTAAAGCCGAAATGGAGATATACGGGAATAGTAAAAAAATCAGCCGCAAAGTCCCTAGTATTAGAATTTCACTTCGATACAGGGCCATTAAGGGGTATAGATAAAAATCTGAAAAAATTAGAGGATTTTTTCTTATTTATTTGGAGACGATTGAGCGGACGTTTTCATTAATTTTATCTCAAGGACCACCCTAATGTATAGACATAAATACAACATTCGTTTTCATTAGTTTTTTTTTTATTAAAATTACAAAAAAAAAAAAATTTTAAGTTCAATAATTTAAATTCACAATACTTATAGAACATTTAAAATTTCAACAAAATCGGTCCATCCATTAAGTTTTTATAGGTTTTTTTCCATAATGTCCATAGAATGGAACCACTGTGGGGCGGCAACAAGCCTAAATCCGTCACTGTGTGTGGCACGTAGCGCCGTCCTGTTGAAACCAAGTGTAAGTTCATAAACGCATCACTGCAGTCATGATGCACAACCATTCAAAGTCAAACGTTCACAAACGCAAATTTTTGCATCATTTTTCTCGTCAACTGTTCACTATTGCAAACTGATGCGCAAAGAGTAAACAAAAAACCATCACTGCTATAGACTGATTAGTTTTTGATTCCATATATTATTTTGCAAATATGGAGAAGGAAAACGAAAAGTATGTATAATTTAATAGCAATTATATAGAAACTTAATATTTATTGAAGATTCTTTTGTTTTTTCCATCATTAATAAATAAAAGAAAAAATGTGTTTTTTAACGTCAAATAAATAATCGATCAGCATCGCATCAGCTTCAGCTTCATAAGCATCAGCATCGCATAAAAAGCGGAATCACTGCACAGAAATTTGGCGTTTGTGAACTTACACCAAATTAATGTTGCCAATATCCTCCTCTTAAATTTTTGTGAACAAAAATTCGTTCAACATGGCCCGATAACGATCGCCATTGACTGTAAGGGCCACTCCTTGCTCATTTTCGAAGAAAAATGGCCCAATTATGCCTCTGGACCAAAATCCGCACCAAACAGTGACTCGTTTTGGGTGTATCGGCTTTTCAATGTATGCGTGCGGGTTTTTTGTGCCCCAAATGTACAATTTGTTTGTTTACATACCCGCCAAGATCAAAATGAGCTTCATCTGAAAAGATGATTTTTTTGGCAAAATCGGTATCTTTTCTAAGTCGATCGCAGGCCCACTGAGCGAAGTGAAAACGCATTGGGTGGTCCTGAACCAATTGGATTTTGTATGGCGTCATACCAAGGTCTTTATGAAAAATTCGTCTCAATGATGTCTCCGAAATGAGAACGACGGTGAACTGATGTTGATGGCGCTTCACGCACACTTTCTACCACAGCAGCAATACTCTAGGGTGTACGCATTGTTTTTGACTTTTAACGCTTTGGTTTATCGATGAGGATGCCAGTTTCTTTCACTTTTTTCACAAGATAACGAACATACGGAGCTGACGGTGGTTCTCTTCTTCCAAAATCCGTACGCAATTTTCGCACACATTCTGCAACATTACCATGATTTTCAAAGTAATGTCGCAATATTTCCCAGCGTTGTTCAAGCGTATACACAACCATATTCGTTCAGCGGAAGGATAAAACTAATTATCTGTCAAATCAGACATGAGCTAAGTGTTACCATTCACAAAATAAGCACTAGTTGAAAAAATAAACGTTAGATGGCGGACCCTTTAGCTGCAATCATTCAGAAATTTCTTTTCGAACAATTATTTTAGTAAAAAATTCAGAAAACTCCGCAAAACGAGAATTTTTTAAGTTGTGTTTAGATTTGATTTGATCTGATGGCAGGCGAGACCGAGGTTCGCGGGGTCGGCTAGTATAGGGTGTCTCAGTAAGAGTGCACTTTTTAATTTTACTATAAAACATGTATTTTATAACAGAGTAGTGATATTATAATTGTATTGTAAAGAAGACATGCTCCGATTAAGTATGGAATCAAATTTCCGGCAAACGCCCCCCCCCCCCTCCTCGGCGCCGATGACAGGCCATTACTCTCTTCATGAAATTTTCCATAACTTTTTCACAAAGATGTGGCTGTATCTCACCAATGACACGTTGGATATCCAATTTGAGCTCAGGAATTGTTTCGGGTTTCACAGATTTCACAAAACCCCAAAGAAAAAAATCGCATGGCGTTAAATCGCACGATCTTGGTGACCAGTTGACATCAGAATTTCTTGAGATAATATGTTCTGGAAATCGTTGCTGCAATAAGTCGATTGTTTCATGCGCTGTGCGGCAGGTTGCGCCGCACAGCGCAACCATTTAGTTGAGGAAAGCTTACAGAAAAATACCTCTTTCTACATATACCCAGTTTTCTCTGTTTTTCAACAATTTCGATGGTGTTATTTTTTGTAAGTCAAATTCTTTTTTTATATTATAAATTTAAATTATATTTTTATTTATAACTAACTAGCCGACCCGCGGGACGTTGTACCCGCTCTTGAGAAATAGTTAGTGTTATATTATAGGTTAAGTGTACAGTTTTCCCGTAAATTAACAGAATTGCCACAGTCACAAACAAAAGGTTATCCCTTACTTTTTTCGATTGCTCTGACTTGCAAATATAAAAAAAAGAATAGAGCCAAGGCCTAAGTGGCTTACTCTCATCAACAATTATCTTAGTGCGTGTGAAGAATTGAGGGGACCTTCAATTTAACGCCGATTCCGAACGGCAAAGTTGAGAAGCACTTTTTCATGACAGATTGATATTCTTGGAAGATTTGTCAGGTCTTTGCAAGAGGCAGTACCCGTGAAAGATGAAATAAAAACTTGGCCTGAGTAGGACTCGAACCAACGACGTTCCGCTTAGCAGCCAACGCACTTACCAACTAAGCTATGGGCAACTGCGACTTGCAAATATATTATTTGTGTTGTTTCTGATTGTCATCTGTTTTGATTAACATAATTTGTTTTATTTTAATGGAAGTACAGCCTATATCTATTACCTATATAATAATATTGTAATTTTCTGTGATAGAATTTTATTAACGGATAAGTATTTCCGAAGGTTTATGATAAAGCAGAGTTTCCTAGGTCATTAAATTTCTACTTTCCCTAGGATTGTGTTTTCTGTGAAAGTGTAAGAATTATTAAAATTAGTTTTTTTGAAGACAGAGATAGATGTAACAACAATACCTATGTTAAAACAACTTTTACTTGGTTAGCCAACCTAACAAATAGTTTGAATGATAGAGGGAATGAAATGCGCTGTATCAGCTCGTATTTTTTTTTTTTAATTTCGCTGAAATGCTTGAAACAGTTTAGCAGAAAACTGTTCTTTGAACCATTTCGACATAGAGGGTCTTGTCTTGTCATATTTTTTGTTCTCATCCTTGATGTCATTTGGCAAATTACATAGTTTGTTTTGCCTTGTCCTTACCACAAAATTGAAAATCCTTATATGCTCTCTTTATGAATGGTATATTTACAGTTTACAGAATGGTTTGAATAATTTCTCCTTACTTTTAACCCTTCTACATAGGCTTATGAATGTTTGCAGTCATATAGCTACCTTCAAATATCTGTTATGTCTTATGGATCATTCTTTTTAATCGTTCAAAAGAAAAATGGCTTTGTTTTAACTTCGCCACCAAAATCATTGAAATGACCCCTCTCGTAACTTTCACTCTGACCTTTGAACAAATTTGCCATCGCAATTACTACTTTGTTTTAATTTTCATTGGTCTTTCTTATTTAATCAATTTAACAAAAGCTTCGTTGAATCGTCGAAATTCTTTCAAGTCCTTTCTCCAATCCTACGAATAAAGAAAATATCTACAGCGTCACATTTTCAGTGGAACCCAGAAACTGTACAATCTAAAATCCTCACTTATCCAGATCGATTAGGTGGCGGCAAACCTGGGGCTGCATATAAATGAGGGAAAAACTAAGTTCAGAAAATGTTAGCAATAGTATAGAAGAACGAAGCTTCAATTAGGTTCATTGGATCAGTGTTAGCAGTCGATAATAATATGGAAGAAGAAATACGTGGGCGGGTGGTCAAAGCCAACAGAGCCTACTTTAGTCTTTCAAGGACATTCGTACAATTTCTTGGAAGCTGCTGCTGTATACATATAACACGATAATAGACTTACCACGGTCCACGGATCCGATACTTCGATGCTAGGAGGCGCGTTCGAGAGAAAAGTCTAATGGAGAAAATTTTGCCTTGTTTGTGAGAAAGGAAGTTTCCGAAGACGATGTAATCTGGTAAAGGAAAGTAGAGCCTCATATTATATTGTTAAAATTAAGCTTGGTATACCCTAGTGGGCTGGGCACCTAGCTCGAGGAACCGGCCCTGAAAGTTTTTTGGGATTAAATTCATCGTGAGACAATGCGGCAGACCAAATTTGAGCTGGAAAGATGGCGTAGTCCTGGACGCCCAAAGCCTGAGTGTACGGAAATAAATGGTGACGGCGCGGCGGCGGCGGCGTCGGGATATATGGAAGAACTTACTGTGTCAGATCGGATCTCTGTTGTGACGCAGATAAAGAGAGAAACTTCATAGGTCAGGCCGACGATGATGATGGTGATCTATTTAATCTATTCATGAGAAACGCCCTCGTACATACATACATATATGTACATATGTAGAAAATAATCAATTTTGAATCAAAATAATTTTCGATTTGACACAAAATATTTTTCAATGATTAAAATTGATCAGAGTTGTTCATATTTTACTTCAGTGAAAAAAATAAAAAAAGAAATCATATTCTTAACATTGGCACCACTTGTGATTTGAAAAGTATACATTTTATTTTGTCTAAACCTTCTACCATAATAGCTCTTTCAGTTGGAAAAGAAATTAGGAAAATCGGTCAACCAGTGTGCCCGGTTAGCGAACGAACACAAAAATTAGGCTGTTCTTTTATATATATAGATTAATCAATCTTTCACATGACATTAACGTTTTTTAATTTTTTTGATCAGTTGATTAAGGAAAGCTTTGGATCTAATGACCTTTTTTGGATGCGTTTTTTTTTCTTTTTTGACTTAAAAAAAAGCTCCACAAAGCTCCACGTGGATTCCTATATCATTGTAAAGCTCATGAAAAACTCTTATTACGGTGTTAAAAATATACCCTAACATTGCCTAACTTGCATTCTAGAGGGTCTTAAAAGTAAGTGAAGTGTCAATCAATTTGCCCTTGAAACGTATTTCTTGTATATAACTAATAACAGGGTTTAATGTAACGGCTTTTTTTAAACTCTATTGCTTGCATCAATTATATGAAGATGCAATCGCAGTTGCACTCGAGCTTTGAGTCGTGAAAGTTAACTTTTTTTTAAGA
Source organism: Sphaerophoria taeniata (assembly GCA_943590905.1). Lineage (NCBI taxonomy): Eukaryota > Metazoa > Arthropoda > Insecta > Diptera > Syrphidae > Sphaerophoria > Sphaerophoria taeniata. Next base: position 124,562,376 of record OX016540.1, read on the forward strand.
TGGCAAATTTTGAAATCAGCTACGAAGTCTTGTGTGATTTTTTCTTTAATGGTGCTCTAAATGACGTTGAAAACTTCTTGCACGGGCAATTAGATCAAAATAAAGTTAAATATGTTGTCTCCGAGGTAAAGAAAAGATTCTTACCTCATTTCAAACAAAGATACAAGAAAGTATGCTATTCAAAAAAAAAATTTGTAAAAAAATACAAATCTTGGATGAAAGCGAATTTTTCGGTGTGCTTTAAAAGTGATTCTGAAGTGAGTGTGAATGTGGTACGTTTCGGAAATCGTGGACGACCAAACAAAAATTTCGACGATTGTTGTCCTAGGGCAAAGAAATACAAAGTTAAGGAATTAAAAGCCATTGTATCGCAAAATTTAATAAATGCTGCTGCAACTTCCACGCCTTCTACCTCTGCTTCTGCATTTAGTCCAGATGAAGCTCTGGCTCTCTTAGTGCAAATTAAACTTACTAAATATCAATATGAAGTGATAAAAAAAGCAACAGATGATATTGGACACTGTCTTTTTCCATCATACAAAAAAATATTAAAATCAAAAGAGCAATGTTATCCAGAACAAATCGAAGTTGCAGAAACTTATGCTCAGATTCCATTGCAACAGTTACTCGATCATACAGCCAATAGAATTGTCAGTACAATAGATAGGAGTTATTTTTCTTTTGAAAACACTGAACTTACGCTTTTAACCAAATGGGGCTGTGATGGTTCATCGGGACAGAGTAAATTTAAACAATCGTTTTCTGTTACTGACTCGGATTCCTCAGATTCATTTATGTTCATGACATCAATTGTGCCATTGCAGATGAATTTTAGTAATTCAGATAATGGAATTTGGAAAAATCCTAGACCTTCGTCTACTCGTTACTGTAGGCCACTTAAATTTCAATTTAAAAAAGAAACCCCAAGCCTAATCCGGGAAGAAAAAGACAGGGTTGAAAATGAAATTAGCAATTTACGTGAAACTTTAATTCGTTGTGATTCGTTTGTTTTAAATATAAAACATCAGTTGTTTTTCACAATGATAGATGGTAAAGTAGCGCAGGCTGTTACGAACTCGTCCTCTTCGAGTAATTGCGTTATATGTGGCGCAAAACCAACCGAAATGAATAATATTTCTGCAATACGGGAAAGGTCATTAAATGAAGAAGCCCTTCAATTAGGAATTTCTCCTTTGCACGCCCGCATTCGCTTCATGGAGTATGTTTTACATCTGTCATACAATTTAGATTTCAAAACTTGGAGAATTCCAAAATCAGCATTTTCTTTGAAACAGGAAACTAAACAAAGGATACAAAAGGTTTTTTTTGAAAAACTGGGAATAAAGGTAGATGTTCATCAAAAGGCTGAGTGTGATTTTGGAAATAATATGTACCTAGTTCGTATTCAGTAGATCCTAATAAATTTGGAACTTATGCAGAGGAAACAGAAAAATTGGCCCTTGATATGTATCCATGATATTACTTGCCAGCAATAGTGCACAAAGTTTTATTTCACGGGACCGAAATAATAACATCCGCAGCATTACCTAACCTATAGGTTCTTTATCAGAAGAAGCACAGGAAAGCAGACACAAAGACTATAGGATACTATAGAATCCATAACACAAGAAAGTGTTCCCAATGAGGATGTAATGCATCAAATGCTTTTATCCTCTGATCCGCAAATCACGAGCTTGAGACCAGATACCAGAACCAAAAACAAAGCATTCTATCCAGCTAAGTGAAGAAGCACAATTCTTACTTATTTAATTTTTGTTAATTACTTATTATTACACTAGTCAAAACAGTTGAAGGAACATTCAAAAAACTCAAAAATTGAGTGGTTTTTTATAAGGCTGTATCTCAGTAGAAAAAAGTTAGATTGAAGTGAAATAAAAAGTTTTTCAAAGGTTATCATTTTTTCTTTTTAAATTATTTTGAGTTAAGAAAATACCGTTAAGCGTTTTTGCTTGAGCGTAAAAAATGTTCACTGAATTTCAAAATCGAAAAACAAAAATTAACTTTGATTTGTCATAAAATGAGTGGACATTTTTTTTCAATCCAACCAATCTAAGATTCAATTTGAGAATTTTGTTGGCTATAATTCACTGTTTGGTTCAGATCGCTACGATTTTTTTTTTCTAATCAAAAAATGGGTTTACATGCAAAAACACAATTTTGACTTTGGACCCTAATAACTCTGATAAATATTAACTTACGAAATAATATGTACCTAGTTTGTATTCAGTAGATCCTAACAAATTTGGAACTTATGCAGAGGAAACAGAAAAATTGGCCCTTGATATGTATCCATGATATAACTTGCCAGCAATAGTGCACAAAGTTTTATTTCACGGGACCAAAATAATAACATCCGCAGCATTACCTATAGGTTCTTAATCAGAAGAAGCACAGGAAAGCAGACACAAAGACTATAGATACTATAGAATCCATAACACAAGAAAGTGTTCCCGTTTGTCAACCAACTTCCAACTTTTTCATAAAAACTACCGTTATTTTGTGGTTTTCAGTGATACAACTAATCCGAGGCTTAATTATTACAGCTCATTAAATTTCCTTGATTTTGGTGAAAATTTCGCATCAATACGATTAACCGCTTCTCTGTTTCGATCAATCAAACTTACAAAACACTTTTTTTTCAATTTTAAGAAAAGTTTTCCTTAAAATTGAAAAAAAAACGGTTAATCGTATTGATGCGAAATTTTCACCAAAATCAAGGAAATTTTATGAGCTGCAATAATTAAGCCTCAGATTAGTTGTATCACTGAAAACCACAAAATAACGGTAGTTTTTATGAAAAAGTTGGAAAATGCGTATTTTCAAGCTTTTTTAAAATTGATAGAAAATATTGTAAAAAGCATTATTTTAATTTTTTCAAAATGTTTTTGTGTAGAAAATTTAATAAATTTTTCAAATCTGCCTTTAGTTTTTTCGTAAGTTAATATTTTATCAGAGTTATTAGAATCCAAAGTCAAAATTGTGTTTTTGCATGTAAACCCATTTTTTGATTAGAAAAAAAAAATCGTAGCGATCTGAACCAAACAGTGAATTATAGCCAATAAAATTCTCAAATTGAATCTTAGATTGGTTGGATTGAAAAAAAATGTCCACTCATTTTATGACAAATCAAAGTTAATTTTTGTTTTTCGATTTTGAAATTGAGTGAACATTTTTTACGCTCAAGCAAAAACGCTTAACGGTATTTTCTTAACTCAAAATAATTTAAAAAGGAAAATGATAACCTTTGAAAAACTTTTTATTTCACTTCAATCTGACTTTTTTCTACTGAGATACAGCCTTATAAAAAACCACTCAATTTTTGAGTTTTTGAAGTGTTACTTTAATTGTTTTGACTAGTGTATCTTTAACGCCAAAAAGGGTGACTTTGGCCACTATTTAAGAAAATTATCACAATATGAAAGAATTGTTTAATTTAATTGTATTTATAACATCATACTAATCAACAATATTGAAAAAAAAATCCAATTATGAACATAATATATAAAACATAATATACATACGTATATATGAAAAAATAAAACCACGTTTGTTTTTATTTGTTTATAATGTTAAATCAAAAAAGACACTTATTCTTTTTTTTTATAATAAACGCGCACTCAAGGGCATTTTTCATTACCCTTTATATGCCAAGAGCACAGTGCGAGCATTAGGGAAAGGATAGGGGATGTAAAAGGAGGTGCCGGTGAACATTGGTTTTGAATTCTTGAACATTACAATGACTGGGGAAGACAGAGTGTGGAAGAGAGTTCCACATTCGCGTAGTACGGCTAAAGAATGATTCTCTGTACTTCACAGTACGTCCGAAGTTGGGCTCAAGGGTGAACTGATGGGCATTCCTGGAGGCGCGGGTATTACGGTTGAATGTCTTAAGGGGAGGAATGCAGCTGGCTATTTCACTAGAGCATATACCGTTGAAGTATCGGTAAAACAGGGTGAGACATGAGACATTACGACGATGTTCTAGAGATGTAAATGACTCAACGATGGTATTGTCACCAATCATTTTGAATGCTCTTTTTTGGATACTGTCCAGAAGACTTAAGTACGTCACTGGAGCACCAGCCCAGACGTGAGAATTGTACTCAAGCTTAGGACGTATGTAGGTTTTGTAGATAGTAGCCAGATCAGACGGGGAAAAAAATTTCTTGCATCGCCTTAAGAAACCTAAACATTTTGCGGCATTTTTGGCGACATCGCATATGTGCTCGTTCCACAAGAGGTGGTCGGTGATGCACATACCGAGAATCTCGAGATGTTCGGTCTCATTGATGCAAGTGCCACTCATGGATAGTGGCAAGGGGGGTATGTCACGCTTCGACGATACAAGACAGCATTGAGTTTTCGAAGCATTAAACTCTACGCGATTTTGTATTCCCCATTGTACAATGCTGTTTAAGTCAGAGTTTAATGAGCTTATCATATTTTGCCGTTGCAGTTCCACATCCGAAGAGGAAGGATGTGAGTCTGGAAACGAATATGAAAAGCTAAGGGTACTATCGTCAGCGAAACAATTTATTGGATTAGAAGTAACAGACAAGAGATCATTAATGAAAATGAGGAAGAGGGTCGGAGACAAAACGGAGCCCTGGGGCACACCAGCATTTATATTGTGGGTTTCAGACTTAAAACCGTCCAATACAACTTGTATTGAACGGTTCGAAAGAAAGTTTCTAATCCAACGAAGAAGGGGTTCATCGATACCGAAAGCACGCATTTTCGATAAAAGAGCAAGATGCCAGACTTTATCAAATGCCTTAGAAATATCAAGTGCAACAATCTTACTTTCTCCAAAACGATGTAAAGATTTGTTCCACTGTTCGGTGAGATAAACCATCAGATCACCAGTGGACCTGTTGCTGCGAAAGCCGTACTGCCGGTCATTAAGAAGCTTTCGGTCTTCGAGATATTTCTTGAGCTGATAGTTTATCAGCGTTTCCATGACCTTAGAAAGAAGGGACGTAAGTGCAATCGGTCGATAATTGGAGGGAGAAGAAGATTCGCCTTTTTTTGGGATTGGCTGGACAAATGCTGTTTTCCAACTGCTCGGAACGAGCCCAGAAGAATAGGATAGATGGAAAAGCTTACGCAAGGGTTTTGCCAGCGTGGAAGAACACCTCTTCAGAATAATAGCGGGGATACCATCCGGACCAGCGGATTTATGTATGTTGAGATCCTTTAGGACTCTCTCCACAGCACGAGTGCGGAAGAAGATTTGTCCCATGGAATCAGTGACGCGCTCAAGAACAGGCGGAGTCATGGCACTCTCTGGCAGCGAAGAGTTGTCGGCGAACTGCCTAGCAAAAAGGTTAGCTTTCGCAAGAGAGCTAACGACTGGAGTATCATCATCAATGAGCGTTGGGACCGAGGAAGAAGAAGAATCCTTCATATTTTTCACAAATGACCAAAAATTCTTACTGCCTTTGGGACATTGCAGTATTTTTTGCCTTAATTTTTGGTCATGCAAAAACTTTGTCCTTCGAATATAGGCATTGCAGGCCTTCCTGGCTTGTTTAAACTTCTTCCGGTTTTCCTCAGTTGGGTTGGCTCTAAAACACCGGAACTTTACTTCTTTTTCCCTGATAACCTCTTTACAGCTTGAATCAAACCATGACTTTTCCTTTGGTTTGATGCTTTTAACCCTATTCGGGATAAAAGTTTTCATTCCCAAGATAATCATATTAGTAATCATATCTGCGCTGGAGTCTACGTCACTATCGAGGAAGCATAGTGACCAGTTAAAGATCCGGAAGAAGTTGTTGAGACCGTCCCAGTTGGCTTTCTCGTATTGCCATACGGTTCTCTTCGGAGTTCTTTCTCTAACTGGATTTGTTTGACACGAGAAATTTGCGGATATGATACTATGGTCTGATCTGCCTAGGGGCGTTAATACACTGATAGTGTTGTTTGGAAATAATCAAAGCATTTTATAACATCAACGTGTCTTTCTTTTTGCAAAGTTAAATTGTGAAGTTTAAACATTCATAGAAGTTCAATTTCTCTATTTAATTCAATTAACCGTTTTGTGTTTATTGTATTATGTTGTCTCTTTACTTACTCTTATATTTTTGTTTTGCTATGTCGATCAATGGTGTGGTCTGTGGTATTAGAGGAGTTCTTTAGCTCTCATACTCAATGGAATCCACATTTATAATATTGATGAGCAACAATTTTGCATGCCTATTCTTGCATTTTCATCATTACTCGATCACTTGGATTGAGATCGCAGACCAGACCACACCATTGACCATCGGCGCTAAAGATAAGTGCCTATTTTTTCTTATAATTAATAAACTAAATTTATAACGTTTTCTGAAGTGCAAGTGTTTTTCCTTGGCTATTGTGAATTAATTCAATGGGTGTGGGCTGGTGATCTTTCCTTTGAAAGAGCGATCATTGAACATTTTGTCAATCTAAGAAACAATCAATTCTCCTCGGTATATTTTACAAATATACATTAAATTTCGAATGAGAATTGAACATGGTCCTTCAATAGAGCCGAATTAATTCTGATAAGAATACAGTGTGTTGAGATTAATCGTTTATTTTGTCCTTGAGCACGAAACTGATCAAACCTCGTGGCTCAGGTGCTTACATATATATGGTATATATGTATATTTGTGCTTAGACTTTTGCGTTCAATATTCGATCAAATATTTCACCATCGAACTTTCTTAATTAATTGTGAAATATGAATGCTTCAAAGCAAAAACGTGGCATTGCAAAGGCCACATTAACACGTGCGGTTGAATTTGTTCAATCGAATGAACAATCGGCTACCTTAGATATGTTGGAAACGCGGTTAAAAAGGGTTCTCGAAGCATGGGAGGATTTTAAGTCTTTTCATTATGAATGTCTTGCGAGCCTAGAAGAGAAAGAAGTTGATGAATTCAATGCAGACTTCGCGCTCTACGAAGAGAAATTTTTCCTTGCACATGCGGGAATAAAAGCTGCAATTCGTCTCAAAAATAACGCCGAAAAAGAACTTTTAACAGAAAATAATCGTCATGATCAGTCCGTGTTGGAATTAATTGCAAATAATCAGAATGACTTATTAAAAACGTTGAGTGAATCTCCCGCAAAAGATAATTCAAGGGTTCGGTTACCACCTATTGTTATTCCAAAATTCTCTGGTGATTATAAGGACTGGCCATCCTTTCGGGATTTATTTTTAAGTACAGTCGATACAAAAGAAAATTTATCATCCACGCATAAATTCCAGTACCTTAAATCGTTTTTGAGCGGAACTGCAGCAGACCTTATACAACATATTAAGGTATCTGAAACCAATTATACTGAAGCGTGGAATCGGTTGGAAAAACGGTATGACAGGAGTAATTTAATCGTTCAATCGTTTATTCAAACATTTTTATCTCTTCCGTCTATATCATCGCCAAATACACAACTTCTACGAAAAATAACGGATGGAGCCGATGAGGTTATCCGCGGTTTGAGTGCGTTAGATCAAAACGGACGTGATCCTTGGTTAATTTTTTTATTGCTCAGTAAACTTGACAGTGAAACCAAACATGCATGGGCAGATGATGTAGGGAACCGGGATGATTTGTCTATAACCGAATTGATTGAGTTTCTTGGATGGAGATGTGATGTTCTTGAGTCATGTCAGTCGCTTAATCGGAGTTCTTATTCGCGTGGAAAACAATCGGGCCCAGTCCGAGCGTTAGTAGCTAAATCAGTTGATCAAAACTTGCAATGTCCATTGTGTAAAAACAATCACTTCTTGTATCAGTGTAATCGATTTTTTGAACTTGACATTTCATCACGTAGAGACTTTACAAAAGAACAATCGATTTGTTTCAACTGCCTTAAGCCCATTCGGTAAAAAAATGTCGTTCGAATTTTCGTTGTCGCGTATGTAAATCTAGACATCATTTTCTCGTTCACAGCGATGAATCTACAAATGTTTCTGCAGTGGGACCTTCCGTTCCACCTTCAAATCCATCGTCATCGTCATCATCACCACCATCTCTTATGTCGTCGTCATCGGCAGCGTCAACTAGTTCAATTAATGCTCGTCCCTTCAGTCAATCGAATGCCTCTTCTATAGGACCTCTTGTCAACAATGTTTCGCGCGAGGTTGGCGTTTCAAAACAAACGGTATTGCCAACAATCCTAGCCAAACTTAAAACAACTCAAAATCAATACATAAATGTTCGTATGCTACTAGACACCGGCTCACAATCATCATTTATCTCAGAATCTTGTGCTGCTAAGCTTGGTGTCAAACGAACACACGCTAGAATTCCGGTTTTAGGCTTAGGCTCAACAGAAGCCGGGTACACAAAGGGTCTTGTGTCTTTGAATATTTTGTCTCGTAATTCCTCCGCCTCGTTACCAGTGGATGCCTTTGTTCTCAGCAAACTAACATCTAATTTACCTTCCAAATCTTTTGAAATTTCGACTTGGGATTATCTCCGATCCCTGGATTTGGCCGATCCGTTCTTTAACGAGTCTAGTCCCGTTGACATTATTTTGGGGGCTGATAAGGTTTGGTACATATTGAAACCAGAACACGTTTTCGGACCGGAAGGTAGACCTATTGCCCAAAACACAACTTTCGGGTGGGTTATCTCGGGTGAGATGCTTGAATCAAACGTTTCTAACAATGTAAACCTTAGCGTGTGTCATTCGACTGTTGATATCGATAGTCTTCTTCAGAAGTTTTGGGATTTAGAGGAGGTTCCGTCCCATAATGTGCTTGATGCTGTCAATGATCCTGCTGAAAAACATTTTCAAGAAACATTTGGTCGCACGTCGGACGGAAGATACGTAGTGTCACTTCCATTTAAAACAAAACAACCAAAGTTTGAAGGAACACTGCAATCAGCCGTTTCAAGACTGTATTCGATGGAGCGACGCTTTCGAAACAATATAGAACTACATCAACAATATAAACAATTCATGGCAGAATACCTCGAACTAGGACATATGGAACGTATTCCCAGGTCTGAAGTGGAGAAAAACCTATCATGCCAATTTTATCTACCTCATCACGCCGTTTTCAAGCCAGATAGTTCGACGACTAAACTCCGTGTAGTTTTTGATGGGTCCGTTAAGGACGCGAATGGCAATTCGTTAAACAGCAAACTACTAATTGGTCCACCTATCCAACGTGATCTCTTTGGTGTTTGCCTGAGATTTCGACAGCATCGCTATGTGTTTACTGCAGACATCGTCAAGATGTTTAGACAGATTCTCGTCAATGAATTCGATAGAGATTACCAACGAATAGTGTGGCGAGAAACAGCAGACGAACCACTGCAACATTTTCGGCTTCGAACAGTAACATATGGAACAGCGTCGGCTCCATTTCTATCGGTTCGCGTATTGCAACAACTCGCGGAGGACTATAAACATAAGTACCCCCTCGCGTCTCAAATTTTACTTCGTGACGTTTACGTTGATGACGTCATGACAGGGTCGAGTTCAATCAAATCGTTATTAGAGCTGCAGTCAGAACTTATTTTACTACTATCGGAAGCCCACCTCCATCTTAGGAAATGGAGCTCCAACTGTTGGGTTCTACTGGCCAATCAAAAGGTTGAAGACTGCGAGTATTCATTTGTTGACCCTGAACGATCGCATCCGCTAATTAAAGTGCTAGGAATGTACTGGAATCCTGCAACAGATGTTTATTCATATCGCTTATCTATACCAAACACACGATCCTCGATTACCAGACGGAGCTTACTGTCCGAAATTGCTAGTATTTTCGACCCGTTAGGATTTTTAGCTCCTTCAGTAGTTCTTTTCAAAATGTTGTTTCAACACTTATGGTCATCTGAGTTGAATTTAGGATGGGATGATGCTCTTCCCTCTAATATTTCTGAAAAGTGGTTGTCGTATCGGAGTCAATTGCCATGCTTTGAAAATATTCTTGTTCCGCGTAATGTGTTTTTAAATGATGAATCTGTTGAGCTCCATGGGTTTTCGGACGCCTCGTCCTTAGCTTATGCTGCAGTGATCTATGCTCGTTCAATTACAGAAAGTGGTATTGTAAAAACTGTTATCGTCGCAGCTAAAACTAAAGTGGCCCCTCTTAAACCAGTCTCAATTCCTCGGCTTGAACTGTGCGGTGCGTTGTTGCTATCGCGATTGATTGTGTCGGTTAAATCAGCTTTGAATGTTCAAATTAAAAAAAATTATGCATGGTGTGACTCGGAAATTGTTCTCCATTGGCTTTCGTCACCACCACGTCGATGGACCACTTTTGTAGCGAATAGAACGGCCGCTATTCTGGAAACGTTACCAAGATCTGCATGGCATCACGTCCCAACGGAATCAAATCCTGCTGACTGTGGTTCGCGCGGAATACCACCCTCAACACTTGTCAATCATAATCTATGGTGGACTGGTCCAACTTGGTTGTCAGAACCCGAACACTTGTGGCCAAAATCAAGCCTTTCGTTAGGGGCAGACCAAGAAGCCATTAACCTAGAAGAAAATTCGAAGCAAAGGCATGCACTCGTCACGTCGTTTGATGGACATGTCTTTCACGATCTGCTTATTAAATTCTCGTCATGGAATCGTTTACTACGTGTCACCGCATTTATCCGACGATACCTGTTTAATTTAAATAAAAGTAAGCCTCGAACCTTTGGTTGCCTGAGTTTCATGGAAATAAATAGTGCTAAAATCGCAATACTCAATTTTGTTCAATTAATTTCATTCGGTAACGACATTCGACATTTACAAAAAAATCATAAACTTCCTGCCAAATCAAAGTTACTACGGTATTCACCCTTTTTGGATAATGAAAGCTTGCTTCGAGTCGGTGGTCGCATTAAGCAAGCTAACGTCCCATTTAACATAAAACACCCAATTATACTTCCTAAAGCTAACCCCATTTCAAATCTTATTATTACAGACATTCACGTAAATTATCTTCATGCAGGAGTGTCCGAAACGTTTAGCTTTATTCGGCAACAATATTGGATTATGGGAAGTCGTAATCTCATTCGCAAAATAGTTAATCGGTGTAAACGCGGCTTCATGCAAAGAAAAGCTACCAGTCAACAGATCATGGGTGACCTTCTATCTTGCCGCATAACACCTAGCCGTCCATTTACAAACACAGGATGTGACTATGCAGGGCCTCTTACTATCAGACTGTCTCGATGTCGAAAAGCGAAAATTTCAAAGGCATATATTGCTTTATTCGTTTGTATGGCAACGAAGGCCATTCATTTGGAACTGGTCAGCGATCTGACCACTGATGCCTTTATTGCCGCACTTCGAAGATTCGTTTCTCGCCGTGGTAAATGTGCCAACATTTATAGCGACAACGGGACCAATTTTCAGGGAGCCCGCCGATGCTTAACAGACATGCACAAATTGTGTTTGTCCCAATCACATAACGATGAAATCACCGCTAGCCTTGCCAAAGACGGAATATCATGGCACTTTATACCACCCTCTACGCCACATTTTGGAGGACTGTGGGAGGCTGGAGTAAGGTCCGTTAAATCACATCTGCGACGTGTGGTGGGAACTTCAGTTCTTACATTTGAGGTTGTCAGAGAAGAAGAAGAGAAGTCAGAATTTGATCTGGATTTAAGGAATGTTTGCCAAAGTTTATTACGTCGGTTACGAAGTGACTTTAGTTCTTTGGTGTACCACGGGGGAGATTGAGAAGTTAAGTTACGTATGGGAATAATCGGAACTGACTGTGCGATTAGATCAAAAATCACTTTATAAAATTTAGTTAAGGTCAAGTCAACGTGGACGTTTGGGTCAGATAAGAAATCGAAGTTAGTTCTATTAATTAAGTCATTGAGTTTAGGAAAATTTGCTTTTCGGAAGTTGAATTTGTGTTCGTTCAGAACTTCGGGATTAGTATTAATACTAACGTAAGCAAAGATTATACAGATTGGGGGGTGGTACGCATCAAGTTTCGTTAAAAGGGCTTGGCTAACAGAAACACTTGTGTTATCAGGGTCAGAACTGAAAACCAGATCTAGCTGCCTACCTAAGTTGTTTTTGATATCGCTCATCTGGAAAAGTCCGGAGGCTTGAAGGCGGTCGGTGAATAAGATTTCCTTTTCGGAAGTAGCGTTATTGGGGACAGAAGAAATTTCATCAGCAGAGACACACCACGACAGACGAGGAAGGTTGATATCCCCTAGAACAATAATATCATCCTCTGGATTACTCAGGTTATCTAAATAGTCAATTGCATCAGCAAAGTTAGAATACACTACGACAGGTTGGGTTGGGGGAATATAGCAACATAAAACAAACATAGATCGTTTAGTCAGATTTATTTTTATACATATAAGTTCGAGGTTTGAAGTGTTAGGTATAGATATGGCTGAAGAATCAAACTTGGAATCAATGGCCAAAAGAACGCCACGACCAATAGAAGCTGATTCATTACAAGGGTTCTTAGCTAGGATATCTTTGCGGTAAACAATAAAATTTGAAGTGAAAAGATCACTGTTAACTATGTCGGGAGAGAGATTAGTTTCTGTCAACGCAAAAAGATCGTACGGCATTTTTTGAGAGTTAATAAATATTTTTGAGGTTTTAGTACGAAGCCCTCTAACATTCTGATAATAAATTGAAAGGCATTGTGTTTTATTGTAGTTACTAGAGGCGCACTTAGGCGAAGGATTTTTAGTAACGAAAAAACTGAGTGGTGGGGTTAAGTGAGAGAAGTTTAGAGTTTAAATACGTGGCATAGGTAGAGAGATCATTAACGACCTCGAGAGGACTAAGGTTGAAGAGAAAGTGGTATTCAATATATAATTTCTTAAGTTTTACAAAATCCGTAGGAAGACCTTCACTAAGAATAAAGAATTCAGCGTTAGTTCTTGTCATACCTTCGATACATGCGTTATGGGGTTTGTCATGTAAATAAGCTAAAAAAAGTTTTACATTCGCGTAAGTCTTTGGATTGCGTAAGCGTTCAAAAAGAGCTCGATCGTCATTGCAGTAGTCCGAAGATACAGAGGTGGTTCCAGTCAAGGTAGGTTTATTTGGGTTAGGAGAATTAAATGAGGAAGGAACTGACGGACGTTGGATAGAAGAGGACGTTGAGGGGATTATAACGTTTGAAAATTTACAATATGGATTATTCTTATCATGATTACAATAGTTTGAGTTTAAAAGTACGTTTTTTTTGCCCCAAGGGACAAGTAACATGGAACTGTTTTTTAAAGAGAGAGGGTTAGATACATTAAATAGCCATAAGTAAGATTGAGGGATTGCAACTTTGAACATTCCTTTTCCGATGCGACTATATTTTGAAAGTTTAAAGCCGTAGTTATTATTAAAATAGTTATTTATCCAGTAATTGTTGGAATGAGGTGGGGCGCCAATGATGATGAAATTCGAATATTTGGAGATGGACGATGGTGATGGAGATTCAGGTGAGGCGTGGATGTCGTTGGTACTCTCCGTAACAATGTTAAGATTCGGAGGAGTTTCGAGAGATGGCTGCATAAGTGATGTGTCATTGGTTGGAGGTGATGGAGATTCAGGATGTAGTTGTGCTGGTTCGAGGTCTTGAAATTCCATAAAGAGAGATTTGTCGCTTGTGCAGATGTAATCATCGCTACGTAGGGCACGTCTAACTTCGTCAGAAATATCAGTCATTGTAGCTCGAGTTGCGACAGATTCCTTAATTAAAACATCAACAAGTGCCAGAGAGTCTTTTTTTAGCTTGACATGGGATGTAGAAAAGTCCATGTGAAAATTTTGTAGAGCCCTAGACTGTTCCTTGATGTTATGTTCTAATTTAGACAGACTTTCCTCGAAAGAATTCCTTGACACTTGGTTGGTTGTTTGATTTAAGAGATTTTCGATAGATGTAAGTGAATTCACAATCTTATTAATTTTAGTGGTCAATAAATCAGGTATTATTTTGTGATCATGTGGGCATTCGATATTCTTATTATATGCCTCTCTCGAAAGAGATTCCATTTTGGATAGCTGAGTCATTAAGCGATGATGGTTATTTTCAGTCATTTTGTTTGAAGTTTCAAGGTTATCAGTGGCGGCGTTAAAAGATGTAGTTAAATGTTGACGGATTTCTTTTTTGAGTTCGAGAATGGATTGAGTTAACTCATCAAACCTCTCGTTGTTCAATTTTATTGCCAGTAGTATGTGGGAGAGAGTAATGGTATGACATTCCTCACAAAAGAAGGTGAAATGCTCAGATAACTCTGGTAGATACGTCCTAGCATTTCTTCCGATACCAATGCATGCTAAATGAAACATTTTTCCACAAATTCCTTTGCATGCAATCCAGTCATTGGTCCTCAAAGATACGGTGCAATTGCTGTTTGCACATGTTGTAGACATTTTATAATTTTTTCTCAGTCAAAAAAAAATAAATGAAATTTGAATAAGAATATTGGTTAGAAGTGTACTTCTCAAAGTAGGTAGATGTCTCCGATGAATGAAGCGTGTACACGAACCAAGTGATCGTGTTGTTAGAAGAAAAGCTTTCTTGTATAAGGTAAACAAATAATAGATAGTGTGTGAAAGCTCCAATGTGTGGGGAAAAGTCAGTTTGAGTGGTAATGCAATATACTTGCGCATGTTTAAGCAAGACGAAGCAGAGGTAAAGATGACAGCCAGATGTTGATGAAAGCGAGAGGTAGTCGGATAGTAATATTTGTATGCGTTGTTATGTCAATGTTCGATGGATGAAGTAAACGATAATTTATCAAATGGTGAAGTTCAAAATTGTATCCAAGCGTTAACTAGATGTGAGTTATCACTATCAGTTACCAAACAGTGTTCGTGTTGATCGTTGGCCAGGAAATGTAAAATGCAACTTGTTGCGGCATGAAAAGAAACCGATACACATTTGAGTAGCATCCAATTTTGCTTCATTGGCAGAACATATACAAAAAAGTTGCAACTCACCCAGGGAGAAAAATAGAAAAATGTTTAACGGCAAACGGCGAGAATTGAGAACACCAGAATACAAATCACTCAAACATTCGATTTATGATGAATTTATATCAAAACGAAGTCAAAACAAAATTATTAAATTTAAAAAGATTAGGTCAAATGCACTTTTATGAAATAAAGTGAAATAATACAAAGGTCAATAATGGTTTCAGTGAATAAAACTTGGTTTTTTAAAGTATGAATAAGACTTGTGAATTACAAAAAAACTAGGGAGCTTGTTGAAAGCACGGGCAGGCCAAGTATCGACAGGGTTGCCATGAGCCGTATTGACGATCCACCAAATCGCCTTTCCCATTGGAACCACGTCCAAAGCATGGTTCAAGGATTTTGGAAAAGATGGCATATGGAATACATAACGACCTTGCAAGAACGACCTTAATGGCAGATTCGCACTGAAGACTTCAAACCGGGCGACTTAGTGGTCATCAAAGAACCAAATCTTCCACCAGCCAAATGGGTCATGGGTCGCATTCTGTCTGTCACTTATGGAAGGGATCAACATGTACGAGTCGTTACTGTTCGCACCGCAACGGGTACCTTTGTTCGCCCAATCGCAAAGTTGGCCTTGCTTCCACGGTCCTGAAACTCGTTCCAGGGGGGGCGGAATGTTTGGAAATAATCAAAGCATTTTATAACATCAACGTGTCTTTCTTTTTGCAAAGTTAAATTGTGAAGTTTAAACATTCATAGAAGTTCAATTTCTCTATTTAATTCAATTAACCGTTTTGTGTTTATTGTATTATGTTGTCTCTTTACTTACTCTTATATTTTTGTTTTGCTATGTCGATCAATGGTGTGGTCTGTGGTATTAGAGGAGTTCTTTAGCTCTCATACTCAATGGAATCCACATTTATAATATTGAGGAGCAACAATTTTGCATGCCTATTCTTGCATTTTCATCATTACTCGATCACTTGGATTGAGATCGCAGACCAGACCACACCATTGACCATCGGCGCTAAAGATAAGTGCCTATTTTTTCTTATAATTAATAAACTAAATTTATAACGTTTTCTGAAGTGCAAGTGTTTTTCCTTGGCTATTGTGAATTAATTCAATGGGTGTGGGCTGGTGATCTTTCCTTTGAAAGAGCGATCATTGAACATTTTGTCAATCTAAGAAACAATCAATTCTCCTCGGTAATAAGTCAAGAGTATTTTCCGCTTGGCCATCAATGTCCGATATTCGGGTAGGCTCAGTGACAAGCTGAGTAAGGTGGTTGAACTCAGCAAAGATCTCGGCACACATTCCTTCGGGTGTTGTCGGGCCCGAATGGAGAAGCCATGAAGAATTGTGTACATTGAAATCGCCCGTAATAACGATTTCAGTGTGAGGATACAAGGATACAATTCTTTGTATGGAGTCAGACAGAGCGTCAAATTCAAGAGAAGTTGAAGTTCTATCCAGGTTTGGGCTTCGATAGAGAAAGCAATAGTGAATGATGTGCTTATTGACGGAGAATTTAAACCAAATAAAATTAAAAAAAGAATTGGAGCAACGTCCATATTGAGGCAAGAACTGATAAGCTACATCATCCCTAATGTAAACGGCGAGACCATGGTGGGAAAAGAATAATGGCACTAAGCTATATCCATGAATGAGAAATTCAGTAGGATCGGAATTCTCACCTACTTGGGTCTCGCTTAGCGCCAAAACAGCTGGCCTGTTAGATACAGTGTGGATGTATGCAGCCAGAAAATTAATTCGAAGCCCGCGAATATTACAATAATCGACTCTGAAGTCTTCAGTCATTGCAATATATAAAAAAAATAAAACCAAAATAGACGAAAGTCTAAGAAAAACTACACAATGAACCAGGTATCTTTTCGAAGCAACGCCCCCGTTAGTGTTATGCCTTAACGGAGACGTGAATCGCTCCGACCCTGGAATTCAAATTGTAATTTCTCTATTCATCCGTTGTTGCCGACTCACCATATACATACATACATTGCGTGAGCAAAAAAGAACTCATTGCAATATGAAGCATATGGTTAGCCATGCAACTGTTAGGATAGGGAAAGTGGAGGATGGGTACTCACATGTGCTGCGTAGGCTTGATGAGTTTTTTTTGTTTTTTTTTGTTTTTTTTTTTTTTATTGAGTGGCGGTGCTTTTTTCTATTGATTTGGTTTGTGTTATTGTTGTTGTTGGTTATGATAAAGTTTTGGATGTTTGCTTTTTTATTTTTTTGTTGTTTTATGTTGCATGCGAAAACTGGTAACTGTTATTATTTCACTTTGTCTTGTAATTTGATTTTTGGTGGGTATATTGTTGGGTTGTTTGATTTTTTTTTGTTACGTTTTAATTGTATTTTTTTTTTTATTAATATTTGCTTTTATGTTGTTTATTTTTATTTCTTGTTAAGTTGACGGACGACGCGACGTATACTGAGACAGGACGCGACGGATGAAAAAAATCACAAAAACTATGGCTAGACAACGGACGACACACAGCACGGGGGTACCTTCACCCACGATATCACACTGACAACTTTGACCAACGTCAATTATTTTTGCTCAACGGGTAAAATTTATAATATTTATATTTCATTTCAAATTTCAACCAAATCGGTCCAACCGTTTAGTTCTTATAGGTTTTTTTTTCCATTAAGTCGATAGAAGGGAACCACTGTGCGCCGTCCTGCTGAAACCACCTGTTGTCCAGATTGATGCCGTGCAGTTGAGGCCACAAGAAGTCCGTTATCACATTCCTGTAACGAATGCCGTTCACAGTCACTATGGAATTGATGTTTTCGGGTTTTCGACAACACTCTCGTTTACAGCAGCAATGTTTTCAAGAGACCGACCAGTACGTTGACGCAAAGGGTTCTTATCATCCATAATTCACCCAGTTTCTTCAAATTTTTTGACCACTCTTCGAATGGTTTACATATTAGGTACACTCTCTCGACTGAAAATTTCGTGAAGTTTGCGAAGCGTAACTTTCCCCATTTTTGTAATGAGTTTTTACCATTATAACGTGTTGTTCTTTCAAAAAGCGCTCCATTTTTAGTAATTGGAACAAACAGAGGTGACATCTGTCAAATTTCAGAGTTGCCACTTGCATGACAAAAAAAAATATTCCAATTTTAAAAAGTGCGCTCTTATTGAGACACCCTATATATATAAAAAAAAAGACGCAATGCAAAACAAACAAATTTGTAGCTTTCCTAGGATCGCAAAATTTATTTTTGATTACGAAACAAACTTACAGATACTATTATTATATATATATGTTTGTACATTTTTAATGACATTATTTTTCAAATCAATTTTACATAGTTTCCCACTGGTACCAACGAAAACTCTTGAAAATTGACATGAAAAATTAAGGTCTCATATTTTTAACTTGGATAACAATTTCTTACTGCAAATACACAAAAAAATATAAAATAAAAAACATTTTTTTTCTTAAAAACTATAAAAAAAAATGCACAAAATTAACATGTCTTACAAAAGAATCCCTTATTTCAAATCATCTATTTATGTGATTTAAAAAAGAAATTTTGAAACAAAAAAAAACAAAGTTTTTTATAATCTAGGGTCGTTTAAAGTCTTTTAAATATTTGTTGTGCACGAACAAAAGTTTAAAAGAGATAAACGATCTTAATCTACTTATGCCGGCATAGTACACTAAAATATGGTTACATACAAATAATATGGCGTTTAACACTTATTTGGGACAAGATCTAACTTATTTAAATAGTTAACAAAACTAAATAATTGCGATATATCTCTAGCTAATTTTATTCCCTTGATTCACACTTTTGATCTGTTCCCCTACAATCAAAATGCACATTTTTTTTTTTTTTGACAATAAAACAAAGCTTCAAATACTACATTCAGATTTGCTTAAAATGACTATAACTCCTCAAAATGCAAAATAATCTCTATCAAGCATTTTAAACAAACTGATAAAAAAAGCATTAAATATTTTTTATGTAGTGAAATAAAAATGATGGCTAATTATTTCTCAGTAAAGGAAGAACAAAATTAATGATAAAGACGTTGAACTGGAAACCTGGAGCGTTTTCAAGTTAATACTCAATTTCAGATTCAATTTTTTTTAACACGCGTTGTCGGCCGATTTTATTCCAGAATAGGTACGAATCATGACTGCCAGTGACTGGTCGTGGTTTGCTATAAAAAAAAAAATAAAAGTTAATTTTAAAACAAAACACAAACTTTTTGTTAAATAGTAATTGTGAATAAGTCTTACAAATGAATTGTTAATGAATTACTTTCTCTGTCTCTTATCTTGTTTTCTCTCCAACGCTCATTTTTCTATTTTGCAAAGCATAATATTTGATATGTACATTTATACTATTTACCAAATTAGTCTCTAATAAACCTCTGAATTGAAAACATCGTTTACTGCTTTACTTAGTTCCTCATCAGGTTATGGGCCCAGGAACGTGAGTCGTCGCTTATAAGTAAATTGTATTGAGAAAGTAAACGGTGCTATATTTTTTTTTTATGAGTAAAATTAAGATAGAGGTAAATTGATGTATAAAATGAGTTCGTCTGCTCTTTATCAAATAGACAAGTTAGATGAC
This sequence comes from Sphaerophoria taeniata, assembly GCA_943590905.1. Taxonomy (NCBI): domain Eukaryota; kingdom Metazoa; phylum Arthropoda; class Insecta; order Diptera; family Syrphidae; genus Sphaerophoria; species Sphaerophoria taeniata. The sequence continues at coordinate 124,581,912 of OX016540.1, forward strand.
CAAAATTATGATGGTTGGGCAATTCAAATGAAGAGTGTGCTCATCAGAGCTGTAAAAGAATGCAATCTTTTGGTATTGCATCGTCAAAAGTCCCATTCATTTAACTAAATTTTGGGAATGCATTCACATTCTTTATTGCAATACTTTGACTTCGATAAAAAATTCGCAGTTAATTTTGAAGTCGTTTGAATAAAAATCATTTAGAGCAGTTAAAAGACTTGAAGTCAAAAGAATGCATTACTTTTAACTGCTTGCATTCTTTGAAGTCTTTTGCATTCTTTGCATTCTTTTGCATTCTTTGCATTCTTTTGCATTGTTTGCATTCTTTTGCATTCTTTTGATTGCATTCAAAGTAATGGAGTTAAAAGACTACTTTTGCACTACTGCTTTGAATACAATTGAAAAACCTCGAATTTCATCCCTGATATCTTAAAGACGATGCGATTCGAGTGAGGCGTATAGAAGACCTTTATGATCTTTAAAGCTTTTTTTTTTTTGTTTTTTCTCTCACTTTGTAATAAACCTATGTAAACATACTCTAAAATCCATTCTTCTCTAACTTATAAGCAAAATTGTCAAAACAAAAAAAATACGTTGTGCATTATTCACCAAAAACATTCGTAGCATGAGAGCAAACTTTGATTCTTTTATAGCTAATATAAGCGCTTTTATTAATGAAATTGATTTTATTTTCTTATCTGAAATCTGGTTGTATGATTACGAGCTATCTAGTTATGATATTCCCGGTTATATACTCTTTGGCAACTGCAATAATTCTTATAGGTCAGGTGGTGTGGCAGTTTTTATAAAAAGTTCGTTTGCAGACCAATGTCAAGTTAATAACATTAGTATGAGTAGTGCTGATTCTATGAAAATTAGTTTTGCGGTAGGTAATGAACATTTTGAAATTTTTTGTATTTATCGGCTACATGAGAATAATCTACGCAAGAGTGTTTTCTTAGAACAGTTAAATAATCTGCTTATTGGAACAAAAGCAAAAAATTTATTAATATTAGGGGATATAAACATTGACATTCTAGATCATAATCAAGACACTGAAAGTTATATGTTTTTAATGTCGTCTCACGGGTTGGAGTCATTAGTAAATGAACCAACTCGTATAACTTGTGAGTCCCAAACGTGCTTAGATCATATGTTTTTAAGGTTGAATACCCTGATTGAGCGAATAGTATCTTGTGAGGTGATGGATTGTAAAATAACAGACCATTGTTTGATTAATTTAGAACTGAAAGGTCTAATACCACAAAAAAATTGTAATAAAAGGAACATACCCTTTCCAGTCAAAGAAATAATTAATTTTGAACAATTAAATACAGATTTACAGTTTGAGTTTTGGGACGAGGTCTATAGAGAACCCAATCCATCATTAGGCTATGACATTTTCGTTAAAGTCTTGCAAATGCATTTAAAAAATGCAACCATAGTTAAGTCTAGGTCAAATAAAATTTGTAAGCTCAAACGACTGAAGCCATGGTTAACGGAAAGTTTACTTATTAAAATAAACAAAAAGAATACAATGAGAAAAAAATGTAAACGATATCCTCATAACCAAAGACTTAAACAAAATTACATTATACTTAATCAGAAAGTTATTAAGGAAGTAAAATCGTCTCGCGAAAATTTTTACACTAATAAATTTGAAAATTGCAGAGGCAATATCAAAGAAGAGTGGAAAGTTGTTAACAACATCTTAAATAGGCAAACTAACAAAGAAGATATACTGGAAATTGAAGTGGACAATCAAATACTTTCAAACCCTGTTGAAATTGCAAATGCATTCAATAAATTTTTTGTATCTATTGCAGCTGAATCAAAACCATGCTCTCCGCAAAATAATTGTAGTTGTGATATGTTTTCAGATTTGGCTTGTGAGGATTTTCAATGTAATAGTTTTGTTTTTGAACCTTGTTCGTCACATGAAGTTTTCAAATGTATTATGTCGCTTGATAACAAACACTCCAGTACCTCCGATGGTATAACCAATAGTCTTTTAAAACAGATTGCTTTTTATATTGCTGACATTTTAGCCTACTTGTTTAACAAGAGTATTACTTGTGGTATCTTTCCAGAATCCCTAAAAGTTGCGGAAGTTATACCATTGTTTAAGAAAGGCAGCAGAAAATGTTTAAGCCAATATAGACCCATTTCCATACTTCCTACTTTCTCCAAGGTATTTGAAAAGCTTTTGAAGTTGCGAATGGGAACATTTCTAAATAAAACAGGTTTTTTAAGTGATAGTCAATTTGGTTTTCGTGAAGGTCGCTCAACAGAAGATGCAATATTAAAGGTATGCAGCGAAATATGCGAAAGTTTTAACAAGAAAAGTAATGCCATAGCTTTATTTATTGACATGACCAAAGCGTTTGATATGGTCAATCATGATATCCTTTTGAACAAACTTTATAAAGCTGGTTTTAGAGGTGAAATCCATAGTTGGTTTGCTTCCTATTTAAGCCACAGGACTCAAAAAGTTAAACTTGGAAATGTCTTTAGCGAGATCATGGACATTCGTATTGGTGTGCCACAAGGTTCTGTACTCGGCCCGGTTTTGTTTTTAATATATGTGAACTCCGTATTCCAGCAACATTTTAGTAGTAGTGTCACGGCTTTTGCTGATGATCTGGCTTTTACATACGAAAGCAGTAACTTATTTGAATCATTGGTTAAACTACAAAAAGACTTGCAAATTTTAAGACAATGGTTTTCAAAACATGAGCTATTAATAAGCGAAAAAAACAAAGCTTATGTTTTGCAGCTTGCAAAATTTAAAAGAAATTGATTGCGATATTTATTTTCACTCTGCAAAATGTAAGAAAATTTGCATGTCGACCCACACCTGTAATAGTAAAAACTACACCGAAAATGTTGTCTGTTCATCTACTTGTTTTAAAATTGAGTCGGTTGAGAGTTTCAAATATCTAGGTATTCTAATTGATAAAAATCTGAACTGGAAAGCCCACACTTCACAGTTAAAACAGTACATGTTATCTGTTACTCGAAACATTTTTATGTAAAGACCTTTTTGTTCAAAATCCTTGTTGGTAACAATATACTACGGACTCGTTCACTCGAAGCTGCAATATGGTGTATCTGTCTGGGGAGGCACTTATTGCAATACACTTGAACCTCTTGTTTTGTCTCAAAAGCATATAATAAGACTTATCTGCAAGAAGAACAGATTTATCAGCTCATGGCCTTTATTTAAAAATCTTCATATCTTACCGCTAAAACATCTTTATTTTTATAAAGTACTTAAAATTTTCTTTATGCGTAGTGGTTTTACCTCCGCAATTCGAAACTCAAATTCATACAACTTGAGGATAAATGACAAATTTTTAGTTAAAGTTCCAGCCTCTAACAAAACCCACTACTCGAATTCTTTTAACGTCATAGCACCTAAACTTTTTAATAAACTTCCTCACAATATTCGAATTTTAAACGAACGGAACCTCTTTTTGAAAAAAGTCAAAATATGGCTCTTTACAATGGATAGCTCAGAAATCAAAAAATTATTTATAAATGTTGTTTAATGAACTTTGTATTTTTTTTTCAATATTCTTTACGTTTTTAAAATTTTTATAATAATATTTTTCTTTTATAAATCAGCATTATTTATTACATTTGGCATCTTAGTTTTTCAAAAAAAACGTGACCCCACACGTAATACATATTTAAGTTTCTTTTTTAAAGGGTCATCGTCACTAGCCTTTAATGGTTACAGAATGACTTTTTTATCTTTTCCTTTTTTTACAATACATTTTAGAGTATGTCATTAAAATATGATTTTGTAAATTATTGTAAAAATGAAAAAGAAAAAGATAAAAAAAAAAAAAAAATAAAAAATAAAAAATAAAAAAAAGCATATCTAGTAATAATTATTTCGATTGAAAACACAATTTAAGTAAAAGTTAAAAAAATGCACGCAATGGAATTATACACTAGTCAAAACAATTAAAGGAACACTTGAAAAAACTCAAAAATGGAGTGGTTTTTTATAAGGCTGTATCTTAGTAGAAAAAAGTCGGATTGAAGTGAAATAAAAAGTTTTTCAAAAGTTATCTTTTTTTCTTTTCAAATTATTTTGAGTTAAGAAAGTACCGTTAGTCGTTTTTGCTTTAGCAAAAAACTTTGATTTGTCATAAAATGAGCGGAAATTTTTTTTCAATCCAACCAATCTAAGATTCAATTTGAGAATTTTGTTGGCTATATTCACTGTTTGGTTCAGATCGCTACAATTTCTTTTTTTTCTAATCAAAAAATGGGTTTACATGCAAAAACACAATTTTGACTTTGGATCCTAATAACTCTGCTAAATATTGACTTACAAAAAAAATAAAGGCAGATTTGAAAAATTTATACACAAAAACATTTTGAAAAAATAAAAATATTGCTTTTTTCAAGTTTTTCTATCTATTTAAAAAAAGGTCCAAAATACGCATTTTTCAACTTTTTCATAAAAACCACCGTTATTTTGTGGTTTTCAGTGATACATGTAATCTGAGGCTTAATTATTAAAGCTCATAAAATTTCCTTGACTTTGGTGAAAATTTCCCATCAATACGATTAACCGTTTCTCTGTTTCGATCAATCAAACTTACAAAACACTTAAAAGACTTCAAGCAGTTAAAAGGCTGCATTACTTAGAATGCAATCAAAAGAATGCAAAAGAATGCAAAAAAATGCAAAGAATGCAAAAGAATGCAAAGAATGCAAAAGAATGCAAAGAATGCAAAAGAATGCAAAGAATGCAAAAGAATGCAAAGAATGCAAAAGACTTCAAAGAATGCAAGCAGTTAAAAGTAATGCATTCTTTTGACTTCAAGTCTTTTAACTGCTCTAAATGATTTTTATTCAAAAGACTTCAAAATTAATAGCGTTTTTTGTTTGGTCGTCCGGAACTGTTCCGAACAGTTCTGTACTCGTTCACTTGGCACAAGATGACAGTTCTTGTTCTGAATAGAACAGAAAAACGATTCCGAATTTGAAGTCAGAATCAAAAACAGAATCACGCATACATGCACACACATGCATATACGTACTCGCTGCCATGTTTACAAATAAAGAAATTAAAAACAATGTCATGTCATCTGCGATTCTTCATATGAGGATTCACAAATACACAACCATTAAACCCTTAGAAGCAAAAAAATGTGTTTGCCTGTTCGTTTGGAATCCGGAATCGGACAGTTCTGTGTACAATTCCGGATTACCAAAAAAAAACGCTATAACTGCGAATTTTCCTTTAAAGATAAGTACTGACATGAAGTTAAAATACTCAAAAAATAATTCTTTTCAATCATTTAACTGCAATACCAAAATGATTGCATTCTTTTACAGCTCTGGTGCTCATCATTTCTGGCTTGTGGTCGTATGTCGATGGAAGCACAGTCAAAGATGAGAATCTTAATGCTCAGCAAACGCTGGAATGGATAACAAGAGATAATAAGGCACTTGCGTCTATAATCTTGAATATAAAATCTTCGCAAGTCAATCACGTCAAAAATTGCTTAACATCGAAATCGGCATGGGATGCTTTGAAGTTAATCCATCAACCACGTGGCCCAGCGAGGAAAATTTCCTTATTCAAACAGTTATTGCACCTGAAACTGGGAGAAAAGGAAAGCATGGCCGAATATTTAAACCGTTTTTCAAGTGTAATTGAGAAGCTTAAAGAAATCGAATTCTCAATCAATGACGAATTAATTGTTATAATTTTGCTTTCGAGTCTTCCAAAGACGATGGACAACTTTGTCGTAGCAATAGAATCTCGCGATGAGTTGCCTAGTTTAAGCAACCTTAAAGTGAAGTTGTTAGAAGAGGGAGATCGGCGTTCAGAGGGAGGTGAAGGTGTTGGAAAAGATGACACAGTTTTTGATGAACAGGCCTACGCCGCACGACACAATTCTAACAGATATTTTCATAAAAAGAAGACTTTCGGAAAGTGTTACAACTGTGGTAAGAGGGGGCATTTTTCTAAGAATTGCCTACAACCAAGGAATCATCAAAGCAGTAAGCAAAGTAAGCAAGTTGCCTCCTTTTCTATGCTTTCGGCCTCCAACAACAATGTCCTTGGCCCACATTCTTGGTGCATCGATAGCGGTGCAACTTCACACATGTGTTGTAATCAATCGGTATTTATCAGTATGCGTGAGTGTAGAGAGCAAATTAAGCTTGCTGGTGACAACTTCATTACAGCAACCGGGATCGGTACGGTTATACTTAAAACGGAATTATGTGAGCTCAGGCTGAAAAATGTGCTTTTTGTTCCGAAGTTAAATGCGAATTTTGTGTCCGTTAGCAAAGCCTTAGAAAATGGCTGCTCTGTTGAGTTTTCGAAAAACTTAGCTTTTATTAAACAGAATGGCAAAACTATATTAACTGCAAGTCTCCACAATGAATTGTTCGTTTTTCAATGTGAACTAAGTGAGTCCTTATATGCATGCGAAAGCAGTTTCGAAAAGTGGCATAATAGATATGGACATCTAAATGCAAGAAGCCTGAACAAATTGTATTCGAATGATATGCTCACTGGTTTCTCGTTAGGAACCATGCCCGAAAATTTTCAATGCAAAATCTGCATGTTAGGCAAAATTTGCACAAAGCCCTTTACATGTGAGTCATCAACGAGATCGCACGATGTCTTTGATCTCATCCATACTGATGTGTGTGGACCGATGAGAAGAGTGTCCTTAGGAGGCGCTAGGTATTTCGTCACGTTCATTGACGACAAGTCACGTAAGATATTTGTTTATTTTATCAAGACTAAAGATCAGGTGTTTGAAGTTTTTAAGAAATTTAAAGCATCGATCGGTGGAGCGTGAAACAGGAAAATTTATAAAAACCATACGTAGTGACAATGGTTCTGAATACTGCAGCAACGAATTCAATCATTTTCTTGAAGAATGTGGTATATCACGTCAACACTCAGTCGTCTACACTCCACAACAAAATGGAGTTGCAGAGAGGGCTAATAGGACAATTGTGGAGATGGCAAGGTGCATGATTTTGCAGTCCGGCTTAGATGAAAGCCTATGGGCAGAAGCTGTTAACACGGCAGTATATTTGAGAAACAGATGTTCGACCAAGGTTTTAAATAATGTAACGCCAGAAGAAGCCTGGAGCAACAAAAACCAGATGTTTCGCATCTCAGGGTTTTTGGTTGTACGGCCATAGTACTTAACAAATCGAAGGCACTTTCAAAGTTTTAAGCTAAAGGAGAGGAGTTTATCATGGTAGGATATTCGGCAACTTCTAAGGCGTATAGATTTTTTGACAAATCCAACAGAAGAGTAATTGAGAGACGAGATGTTTCGTTCATAGAAGGCAATTCAAATAACGATTTGGATGTTCGTGTAATTGAACTGTTGGAACTGGAGGAGAAGCAGGTGGACGTGGCAACCGAGCAACAGGTGAAGGAAACTCTGGATCAGAATGTTGAGCATGATGTGAAACAGGTGGACGTGGCAACTGAGCAGCAGGTGAAGAAGAATCTGGATCAGAGTGTTGGGCATGATATGAAGCAAACCAGTCAGAGCAAACGAGGTGAAGAAATTGAACAAAAGAGCAATGATCAGCAGCAGGTAAATTCATTTCCAAAAACTCAGATGTGTTCGAAGCGAAAAAGATCTCAAACAAGCAGCGAAGAAGAAGGCGAGAGAACTCCAACGTTGGGCAGAGGACGACCGAAAATAATTCGAACTGGCAGGCCAGGACGGCCTAAGAAGCAATATAACATTTTGAATAACTTGAAAACAGAACAAACCCTTATAATTCCACAAACTTTGGCAGAGGCTTTGACGCTTCCCGAAGCTCAAATGTGGAGAACAGCCGTAAATGAAGAATACCAGTGTTTATTATCGAATAACACATGGGACTCAGTAGAGCTGCCTGAAGGGGAGAAAGCTATAGGTTGTCGATGGGTATTTAGCCTAAAGAAAGACGAAAATGGCAAGTTGCAGCGCTATAAAGCTAGACTGGTTGCTAAAGGTTTTTCTCAAAGATTTGGTATAGACTACACAGAAACCTTTTCTCCTGTGGTTAGGTATTCAACGATCAGACTGATACTAGCTATAGCTGTAGAGAAAAAGCTTATCCTGCATCAAATGGACGTCTCATCGGCATACTTGAACGGGGATCTTCAAGAGGATGTGTTCATGGAACAGCCGGAGTTTTTCGTCGACCAAACTAATCCTCGAAACGTTTTGAAGCTGCGGAAAGCTTTATATGGACTGAAGCAGTCAGGGAGAGCGTGGAACGAGAAGCTGGATGCGGTTCTTAAAAAACTTGGTTTTCAACAGTGCAGTAGCGAACCATGTGTTTATGTTGCACACAGAGAAGATGACTTGAAGATTATTGCAGTTTATGTCGATGACCTGATTTTGGGCGGCATGAGCGAAAGCTCAATCAACGATATGAAAGATCAATTAAAAAATGAGTTTAAAGTCGTCGACAATGGTGTTTTGCATCATTTTCTTGGATTTGAGATAACTTGTGAAGGTTCAACAGATCCAATTTCGATTTGTCAAAGCCAACTGATATTGAAACTTCTCCGAGAAACGGGAATGGTTGATTGCCGCCACTATCAAACTCCTTTGGAAGCTGGTCAGCAGTTTGACTGTAAGAACGACAACTGTAGACGCGCAAATCGAGAGCAGTATCAATCTATAGTCGGCTCGTTAACATATTTGGCTATATCTACGAGGCCAGATATCATCCATTCAGTGAATAAACTTGCACGATTTAACGTGGATCCTCATGAAGAGCACATTGTCGCTGTCAAACACTTGTTGAGGTACTTAAACTCCACCATTAATCATAAGTTGCGTTACTTTCCCACAGGTAAACAATTAGAAGGTTTTGTTGACGCTGACTGGGGTGGTGACGTTGCGGATCGAAAGTCCTATACTGGCTTCGCATTCATCTTGGGTGGCGCTGTCATATCTTGGGAGTCTAAGAAACAATCAACGGTGGCATTGAGTAGCACGGAGGCCGAATATATGGCCCTTTCAGCCTCAGCAAAGGAAGCTGTGTATTTTAAAAGACTTGTTAGCGAGCTTGGTGGTTCTGAGTTTGTTATACCACACATAACAATACACGGAGATAACTTGAGTGCACAGCAGCTGGTAAAAAACCCCGTACATCATCCTCGTAGTAAGCATATAGACATCAAATACCACCACATTAGAGAAATCTACAGTAGAGGTGATATACAAATTAACTACGTGCCTACAAACGAGATGCTGGCAGATGTTTTCGACCAAGAATCTACAAAAGATAAAGCATCAAAAATTTTGTAAACTTTTGGGACTTGTATTTTAATGAATTTAATTTGCCAATACATGTTTACTCATTAGATCAAATTTAAATTAATGAATTTTGCTAGACATTTTATAAAATATTTAAAAAGTAAAATTTCGCGTTGAGGGAAAGTGTTAAATAGTAATTGTGAATAAGTCTTACAAATGAATTGTTAATGAATTACTTTCTCTTTCTCTTATCTTGTTTTCTCTCCAACGCTCATTTTTCTATTTTGCAAAGCATAATATTTGATATGTACATTTATACCATTTACCAAATTAGTCTCTAATAAACCTCTGAATTGAAAACATCGTTTACTGCTTTACTTAGTTCCTCATCACTTTTGAACAATACACAATTATAAACTTTGAAACAACTTTAGATCAATTTTGATTGAGTTTGGTTTTTTTTCTTGAGGAGGATGTACAAAATTGACTTTAGTTTGGTTTATTTTTGGAAACTGGAATTGTGTTTCAAGCAGAGTTTAAAAAAAAAAAATTAAAATTGAATCGGACACTCTTAATTTAATGAGACCAAAATCTCAATTTTGTCTAAACTTGACTTTAGCGGTTTTCCTCGTAATTACAGATATATTTTTGATATTATGTAGTGTTACTTTTAAAGGAGAGATAAAACAAGAAAATTCATAAAAAGCCCTAAGTGGGCTTTTGTAAAATAAATTCTTGGGTCTATTTTCTGCATGCAGTAGTTTATAAAAAGTCCTATGTGGTAATTAGGGCTTTTTAACATTTTTGTCCTCATGATTTGTACTTAGGGCTTTTGAACTTTTTGACTTTTCTGGCTTATTTTAAGATTCAGGCTCAAGAAATAAATATGAAAAATCAGAGCCACTGCCCTTAGTCCAAATATGCAAAAAAACAAAATCGAAAATTTTGTAGTTAGGGCCTTTACGAGATTATGGGCAGAACTGATGATGATTTTAGAACGTTCATTATTATTAAACAACTTTTTACTGACTTTTCTAATACTCTATATGATGACTATATTAGTAAAATTGAATTTAACCTTAAATCTAATCCGGATAGTTTTTGGAAATTTGTTAATTGTAAGAAGAAATCATGTGGATATCCTAACCTGATGACTGATTCGTCAACATACAGTCATGAGCCGCGGATTATTGTAAACTTGTTTGCAAATTATTTCAAAGATGCTTTTATTGAATCCTATACTTTTAGCTCTCCTAACACTTCTAACTTTTCTAACTCTTCTAACACTCCTTCCTCTGTTTTAAATTTTTCCCACTTAAACAATATCAATTTTGTAATAAGCACAGATACTGTTGCACAGAGTATCCTACAACTCGAAGAGTGTTTTAGTCCTGGTCCTGATGGTGTACCATCATCCATTTTAAAGAAATGGGTTGCTTATTTAGCATATCCGAGTTCTCTTTAACGAATCTTTAAAAAGCTCACTTTTTCCATCTATCTGGAAATACTCATTTATAATACCGGTACACAAAAAAGGACCCAAGAACGAAATAATGAACTACCGACCTATCGCGAAACTGTCTGTGATACCAAAACTGTTTGAGTCTAATGTATGTAATATCCTGTCTTTGCATTGTAGTTCAATTATATGTGCTAACCAGCATGGCTTTGTCAAAAAACGGTCAACTGTTACTAATTTGTTTAGCTTTACGTCCTTTTGTTAACGTGACCAAGTAGATTGTGTTTTTACGGACTTTAGCAAGGCCTTTGACAAGTTATGTCATAAAATATTAATTATAAAACTAACTCAACAAGGTTTTAACGAAAATTTCATAAATTGGATTTCATCATATTTATTAAATAGACGTTATAGTGTTTTATTTCGTAATGAGTCTTCAATTCCATTTGTTGTGAACTCTGGCGTCCCCCAAGGTAGCCAACTTGGTCCAATTCTATTTGTTTTATTTATAAATCACTTGGTCTCGATCATTCGAAATTCATCTGTCCTTATTTATGCTGATGACTTTTTAAAAGAATTAACACTTAGTTTTATTTAGGGAATGGTGCAATACTAATCGTCTTGTTTTAAATGTTGACAAATGTAAAACCATGAGTTTTACACGCAAAAAAGTTCCATTAGTTTTTAATTATATGTTTGATTCTTGTCCTCTAAGTAGAGTATCTATTTTTTCTGACCTGGGTGTTATATTAGACTCGAAACTAACTTTTAATGAACATATTAAGTGCATAGCTAAAAAAGCAAACAAAGTTCTTGGATTCATCAAAAGATTTGGTCGAGATTTCCGCGATCCATATGTACTGTATTACTTTTCATTTCATTTGTGAGACCAATCCTGGAATATGCATGTACAGTGTGGTCACCTTACTACGCCGTACACATAACAAGACTCGATTTGTCTGCGATCTCTCCCTTGGTTTCAAGGTACTTCATTACCGCCATATTTGCAAAGACTCTCTTTCATAAACCTTCCTTCTTTGACGAATCATAGAAAATACTTGCAATTTTGTTTTATTGTTGGAATAATAAATGGACGTATATCATTGCCATCAGTTCTTTGTAGTTTAAATTTTAGTTTAAGTCATTCAAACATAAGACTGCAGAAACCACTGAATAAAATATTTAGCAGATCAAACTATGGTGCTCATAGCCCTCTAAACCAATTAATTGACTTATATAATAAATTACATTTTTTTATAAACTCGCCAAACGATAATGTTAAAAGTATAAAATGTAAATTAATGATTTTTAACAGCCTAGTTTAAGTTTTAGATTTTAAGTATTATATTTATAAGCACTGTTAACGTTAGTATTTAACGTATTGAGATAAATAAATAAATAAAGAAAGGTCCAATCAAACTCCATTAATCGAAATGGGTTTAAGGTTTTTCGAATCCCTGGTAGCCGATATATTTGCAAAAATGTTAAATGAGAGCCTTTAAATAGTGTATTGTGAGAAAAGATTAGAAAAGTGTGGCATAAAACAAAAATGTTTGACAAAAAATTGCTTATTATTTGCAAGTATTTTCCTGAAATTTCAAATCGGAAGAAATTATGAGAAAATCGGTTTGCTAAATTCTACATATTTGATAGTTCTCAAATCGTTCTTCAATTTCAATTCTTGATTTAAATAATTTTTATTCTTTAAAAAAGGCGTTGTATGGCGTATACTTACTATTCTGACAGCTGCGTTTGAAGCAATTCAGTGTTGCTCTGTATGTGCCTTTTTGTTTTTTTTGTTTTTTTATTATTAAATGCTTTTAATTCCAAGGGAAATTTACTATTTGTTTCAAGCCAAATTTTTAACCAACTTGCTACAAATGCAAAATTTGACATAAGCCAGGCATAACTTAAACGAGTAGTAAAATATTTTATAAATAAGGAATAGGAATAGGTTGATGTACGTGCTTAAACTCGTTATAACTATTCCGGGTATCAAACGAGTATTAGTGAAATCTTATAAATAAGGCTGATAATTTACACATTTTTTCCTGCAGGGGTAAAATGACAGTTCACTAACAAAGTTTTTTTCAACTGACGACGTATTTAAAAATCTAGCAGCAAAACTAGAAAGAACAATAGCTCCTGTTCTATCTTCGAAATAAAGCAGCGCAGCTAGCAGTGAAGCCCGCAGTAACTTCATTTTCTAGCACGATAGCTAGCAGGAAAGCTAGCAAGCATTTGTAGCAAGTTGGTTAAAAATTTGCCTTGAAACAAATAGTAAATTTCCCTTGGAATTAAAAGCATTTAATAATAAAAAACCCAAAACGGCACATACAGAGCAACACTGAATTGCTTCAAACTGAGCTGTCAAAATAGTAAGTATACGCCATACAACGCCTTTTTTTAAAGAAGAAAAAATAATTCAAATTAAGAATTGAAATTGAAGAACAATTTTTAATCGCAACTCAAAAAATAGGAAAAGATAAGAGGTAAGTTTTGTCCAACAAGATTGTGTTCAATTTTCCAAAAATTCTTTTACATTAAAAAATATTTTTACTGTTCATCTTTTTCATTCAGTGTCGAGCAAAACAAATTAAAATCATTACTATTCTTCATCACCAATTTCCTCTTTCTATAGCTGCGTATTGAAATGGAACAAGTGTTGAAGTAATCACACAGTTTTTCGCGGATTCCTAATGCTTCATTATTGCTACGGTTACCACCACTGCGTTCCATTAAAGCTTATTTGTCTTCGGAAAATCTAACTTCAACATTCTGCATTATAGCAAAAGAACAAGCAAGATTCCTAGCAAGCAATTTTAGCAGGAAAGCTAGCGTCGTGTGAGGCGGGCTTTACCCCGAGGCCACACGAGCAAGTTCTGACTTGCCAGTAGCTTACAGGGTTTAATGGGGCCGATTTTGTGAATAATTTGACTCATTAAAACAAAAAAATCAATATTTTCCACAATAATTTTGGATTAAAATCTTAAATTTCTGTATTGTGTAAATTTTTCTATTCAATTGATTCAAGGTTGAATTGTTATGCCCATTCGAATTTGAAAAAAATGTTCGTAGAAAAAACTATCAAACTTCCTATACTCGTTCGGGGCTAGTGATATCAATTTCATGAACTCCGAATTTCATAGCGAATTATTTTATTACGAAAGGGATCTATGATACTTATTTTCGGGATTCGTAGTACGAATCTATAACGTCGGGACCTGTGATAAGGGTGATTATGCATTGTTTTTTTTTTTTTTAAATGACATGGTACCTGGACCATCTAGATCCTTAGAATTGATTTCTTACTTTTCTGAAAATTATTTCAATAAAAGCAAACACACCACTTGCCTAATATTGTGATACATCATGAAGATGTGTTACGAATAATTGAAGTTTAAGTTTCGAAAATACTCCAACTTTATGGGTCTAATTACTGTTTTAAAAAAATGTACAGTGTCGCACTTAATTATTGGCACACTTAGCTTTTCCAACTTAGAAACTTATTTTTTTTTAATTTTTTATGTTCGTTTAATAGTTATCAACTGTACATAAAACGTAGAAAAAAGTGCACCCGAATAAAGATGAGTTCCAAACAAAAAGAAACGAAGGAATCCGAAGGAAAAATAATAGACAGAAGCCGTTACACTATTCGAAGCATCGTGCACCGTTTTAATGGTGAGTCTAACTTCAAAAGTGCCGATCATACCGGTTGTCCTCGAATTTTGGATGTTCGCGAATGCAACAGGACTGTCAGAAAAGTTAAGGTACATAGATCCCAAAATAACATCAACACAAATTGCTGTTTAAGTAAGGGAAGAACTTAGCAAAACTTTTCATCCCATGACTGTAAGAAAATGCTTCACGAGGCCGGTTTCAGCTCTCGAGTATCTAGACGCAAGTCGATGATTTCAAAAGTCAACCGAAAGAAACGTTTGGATTGTGCTATCGAGTACAAGACAATACCATTTGCTTTCTGGAATGACGTTCTGTTCTCCTATGAAAGCAAGTCGCAAATCCGTGTAGAGGAAGCCTAAAACTGCCCTCGATAAAAAAAAATTTGCTCCACTGTTAAACATGGTGGTGGAACAGTTATGGTGTGGGGTTGCATGTCAGCTGGGATTGTGGGCGAGCTCATTTTCATCGAAACCATAATGGACACAAAAATTTATATGAAAATTTTAAAGAAAAGCCTAATGAAAAGTGCCAAAAAGTTAAATTTAACACGCTCTATGGTTCACGATGTTCGTATGTGGTTAGCCTACAATACTGCACATGTGCTTCCACACCCACCACAATCTCTGGACCTAAATCCTATTGAACATTTGTGGGAAAAATTAGATAGAAGGGTTACAGCGCGCAATTTTCGCGAAAAACTGAGCTCATCAGTTGTTGATTGAAGAGAGGCAAAATATTTGAGAACAAACAACCAGGGTTTGCCTACAAAATACAAAGGGTTTCTTATTTGACCATTGTTTAAGATCTTAATTAATTGTGCCAATAATTTTGTGAGAATAATTAATCAATGTTTGTGAACTTTTTCAATTTTCTCAAAGCCAAGACACAATTTCCAAATTATATTAGCTGCATTTGATTAACAATATATGCAACCACTAAGGGAAAAAAAATGGTTAGCATAATTTGTTTTTAATGGGTTTAAAACAGAATTTGGTTTGAAAATGTTTGCTGTACCAATAATTAAGTGCGGCACTGTAGGTAGCATGTTTTTTATGACAGTAATATGAAAAAATGAAAACTACATTATGCAAATATGTAAAATAAAATCAATATGCGTACTTGTTGGTTATTGGTTCCTTTTTTTATTGAAATGAGGACTAAGGATTTCGTTTGACAATAAATTCGATTGACCTCCTATCTAATATATTATCTTTCTAGTTTACCTATTCATCAACAATAATGCACAACTTGAAAGAAATCAAAAATATAAAAGAAAACAATAACACATTAATTTGAACTACCATTTAATCTAAACAAAAACATTTAAAAAAAAAAAAAAACTTACTCTTGGAAGCAATCAAACAGCGTCTGTCCCTTTTCATTAACCACACAGGACCATATATCAATAACTTTTGGTGCCCTTTGCTTTATGAAAACATTAAACCGTTCCAAACGATCCTTAATTGTTTTCTCATGACTATACAAGGCCAAAGGTGCTAGCGTTGTTACAATCGGCATAACACCTCGTTCTCTAAGCATACTCAGGAGCTCCAGAAAATCATGTTGAATTTTAATCAAAGGCTTTCCCTGCAATATGTCCACTGATCCGATATTAACTATCATTCGGTTGTTGACGTACCGAAGTTTAGAAATACGTTTTGTGGCTGCTGCTATTGTTTGCCCGGAAACGCAAAGTCCCGACTGAAGAATTTTCTCACCTTAAAAATATTCATTTTTAAAAATTGTTTAAAACAGATAGGATGAGCAAACCTGGCTTGAATTTGCATTTCAATTCCATGCGAGCCAGATACAACAAAAAGTCATCA
This sequence comes from Sphaerophoria taeniata, assembly GCA_943590905.1. Classification (NCBI taxonomy): domain Eukaryota; kingdom Metazoa; phylum Arthropoda; class Insecta; order Diptera; family Syrphidae; genus Sphaerophoria; species Sphaerophoria taeniata. Next base: position 124,598,144 of record OX016540.1, read on the forward strand.
CCCATTAAGTCAAAGTCAAAGAGATGAGCCCGCTCAGACCAGTCAGTTGGAAGACCCCATTCCTGCTCTTGTAGACTTTTGGTTGTTGTTGGAGATGATGGCGCTCGACTACTTGTATATATGCGCGGTTTAGGAAGGGGCTTTTTAAAAAGCCTATCATCAGTCTTCGAATTCAAGTTGTTATTGAAGTTATCGAGTGGTTGAAATTGGTGGTTGTTGTTGGTGTTTTTAAAGTTGTCATCGTTTAGATTATTTGAAATTTCTTCATGGTTGTTCAATCTGTTCAACCTAGGAATATAACAATAAACGATATGTACAATAATTTTTAATAGAAATGTTTACGTATTAAAATTAATGTTATTGAAAAATATTGAGAGAGCCAACAGCAAGAATGAAGTTCGGAGATTTTATCGGAAGGTAAAACAGCTGGCTCAAGGTCATCGAGCAAGAACCGATGCCTGCAGAGATAAACAAGGGAACATCATAGTAGAATCGCAGTCAATGCTGGGGATTTGGAAAGACCACTTCTGTAGATTGTATAACGGCGACGACGAACAAAACCCCACCGTCAAACAGTAGCCTTTTATCGTGCACGATGATAGCCAACAATTCCGTGAACCCAACCTAGAAGAAGTGAAAACGGCAATATCACGGCTGAAATCCAACAAAGCCGCTGGAGCAGATGGTCTAGCTGCCGAGCTGTTCAAAGCAGCCGGCGACGATCTAGATAGGAGCATGCGCCAAATCATCTGTAAATGAGGGAAAAACAAAGTATATGCTGTCTTCGAGGAAGGACACGCAACACCGACACCTCGGACAGGACGTAACAATAGACGCATACAACTTCGAGGTAGTAGAGGAGTTTGTTTGCCTAGGCTCCGCTACTAACACGGGCAATAACATCAGGGCCGAGATCAGACGAAGAATAACTCTTGCTAATCGCTGTTTCTTTGGGCTAAGAAAGCAATTGGGTGGAAAAGCCTTCTCTCGAGCAACAAAGGTAAAACTGTACAACACCCTGATCATCCCTGTCCTGCTGTATGGTGCAGAAGCATGGACCTTGACAAAATCGGTTGAATGTGCCTTAACCTGTTTCGAGAGGAAAGTTCTTCGGGTCATCTTTGGCCCCGTGTGTATTGATGGGGAATGGAAAAGAAGATACAACAGCGAACTTTACGGGTTGTACAACGACATGGACCTAGCCAGAAGAGTCAAGGTCCAGAGACTCAGATGGCTCGGTCATTTAGAGCGGATGGACACCAATGCTCCGGCCCGGAAAGCCTTTGACACTATACCCGAGGGACGTAAAAGGAGAGGAAGACCGCGACTCATGTGGTGCACACAAGTGGAAGAGGACCTCAATCAACTTGGAGTGCAAAACTGGAGACAGCTAGCTAGGGAACGAGCTGGCTGGCGGAGACAATTGATTGAGGCCCAAGTCCACACCGGACTGTAGTGCTACCTTAACTAAGTAAGTAAAGTAACGTACATATGTACTGTACACGCCAGAGCAACTCTGGCGTCGAAAGCGGATGGAAACATCTAGTTTCATAAAAAACAAATCCGTAAATGGAATTTTTTGATACTAGAAACCCTTTTAGAATTCCAAAAAGAACTGAATGGACCAAATTTGGTCTTATAGTCAAGTCCGAACTAAAGAAGGTTCCTAGACTGGAACTCAACTCTTCGACAGAGTTAAACTCCGCAGTTGATACCTTCGAAAATGCATTTAACACAGCTTTAAGCATATTGACCCATAAGGCGCAGTAAGAAATCACTCCCACCATGGTGGAATGAGGAACTTTCGAATCTCAGACAGATTGCGAGAACCTCTTTCAATGCTTGCTATGCTAGCAAACAATGGCTACCTTACAAAGAGTGTCTAAAGAAATACAAAAAAGCCATCTCTTTAGCCAAAAATGAATCATGAAAAACTACTGTGAATCCATTGATAACATTATAGAATCATCCAGACTATGTAAAATCCTATCAAAAGACCCTTCCTGTCCTTCATTCATAAAGAAGGCAGATGGAACTTGGACAGTGAATTCTGCAGAGACCCTGGAAGTCTTAATGAAACATTTCCCAGACTGCAAAGAATGCATCCTGGAACCACCACTCTCAAGGTATGCTGAGGTAGCAAACCCGGACAACATTAGAGTATTAATAGCCCAAGAAAAGATTTCATGGGCTATAAACAGCTTCCAACCATTTAAGTCCCCAGGACCAGATAATATTTTCCCAGCCATGCTACAAAAATTACAAGATGTAATGATTCCATGGCTGAGGGTATTTTTCTTCAACTGCTTAGCACTGACTCACGTACCTGAATCCTGGAGAAGGGTCAAGGTGGTCTTCATTCCCAAGATCGGTAATAGAGGCCATGCACACCCAAGGATTTCAGACCAATTAGTCTCTCTTCATTTGTGCTCAAAGCACTAGAAAGACTATTGGAAGAGCATATCAGAGCTATTCTTGTTAATAATCCTCTATGCTCTATCCGAATCTCAACATGCCTACCTTAAAGGCAAATAGACGGACGCGGCACTACACGAAGTAGTACGTACAGGTGGAGAGATAACTAGAGTACAAAGAATATACCCTCGCCACCTTCATTGACGATTGAGCCTTCAATAATGTGCTCGCAGAAGCTATTAGGGTAGCACTACCCAAATTAGACTTGGAAGAGTATACTATTTAGCTGGATTGTCTTCATACTACGAACCAGTCATTCAAGGATCGATGGGTAACAGCCAACACACCGAAAGAGGAACACCCCAGGGCAGGGTTCTATCTCCTCTCTTGTGGCTATTAGTTTTGAACGATATCTTATGCTATATTGATAACATTGGAGTTAAGGTAGTAGCGTATGCCGACGACCTGGTGCTGATGTCCTTGGGGATTCGCCCGACGCACGGTACTCAGTGAAAACATAAAACATCTCTTAAAAAAGTTAGCAAATGTCGACTTGGAGTTAACGAAACAAAGACTGAACTGATGTTATTCACTACCAGATATAAAAGACCCTCCTCTCCTCTACCAAGATTAAATGGACAACCACTTGCTTTATCCAAAGAAGCTAAATAACGAGTGATTTTTTAAGAGGTTTAGAACTTTAAAAAAAAAAAAAAACACAAAAAATTCGAAAAAATGAATGAAATATTTATTTGAATCGATAGTTTGAACCTTGCAATTTAATGTTTAAAGATAATTTCATGCAAATGTTGACCGCGGCTGCGTCTCAGGTAGCCCATCCGCTGAGTCCAATTTTGGCATACTCTTTCACACATATCGGCCTGTATCTCACGAATGAATGCATGGATGTTGGCTTCCAGTGCGTCAATCGAAGCGGGCTTGTCCCTATAGACATTAGCCTTGACATACCCCTACAAAAAATAGTCTAATGGTGTCAAATCGCACGATCTAGGTGGCCAATTGACCGGCCCGAAACGTGAAATTAACTGTTCACCAAACTCGCCTCGCAATTGCGCCATTGTTTCGCGTGCTGTGTGGCATGTGGCACCGTCTTGTTGAAACCACATATCATGCAAGTCAAGAACTTCCATTTCGGGCAAAAAAAAGTTTGTTATCATCGCTCGGTAGCGTTCACCATTGACAGTAACGCTGCGATTCGCATCATCTTTGAAGAAATATGGCCCAATAATGCCGCCGGCCCATAAACCGCACCAAACAGTGGCTTTTTCGGGATGCATTGGTAGCTGTTGCAATGCTTCTGGCTGATCTTCACTCCAAATGCGGCAATTTTGCTTATTTACGTACCCATTCAACCAAAAATGAGCCTCATCGCTGAACACAATTTTTCGATAAAAAAGCGGATCCTCGGCCAGCTTTCCAAGAGCCCATTCACCAAAAATTCGGCGTTGTGGTAGGTCGGCTGGCTTTAGTTCTTGCACCAGCTGTATCTTAAAAGGCTTTACGCCCAAATCCTTCCGCAAAATCTTCCACGTAGTGCTGTAACAAAGGCCTAACTGCTGGGAACGGCGCCGAATCGACATTTCGCGGTCTTCTGTCACAGCTGATACGGCCGCAATATTTTCTTCACTACGCACAGTACGTAAACGTGTTGGTAGTTTAATGTCCAACGAAGTAAATTTGGTGCGAAATTTGGTCACAATCTTCCGAATAGACTGCTCAGAAGGTCGAGAATGCCGATCATAAAATGGAAGCAGCGCGCGATGAACATTTCGAACCGAGCACGAATTTTGATAGTAAAATTCAATAATTTGCAAGCGTTGTTCATTTGTAAGACGATCCATGGTTAAATTGCAAACCAAACTGAAGCTGTTTGACAGTGACACAAGGTACTACACACACGTCAGCTGTCAAAACCAGTGTTGCCAAAACCAAACCAGCTAAAAAATCACCCGTTACTTAGGAGTTATCCTAGACACCAAGTTATATTGGAAAAGTAACATAGAAGAAAGAGTAAAGAAATTAAGTATCGCCTTCTGCTCCTACTCTTGTAATAAAACCTTTGGTAAGAAATGGGGACAAAGACCTAATATGATCCTTTGAATTAACACGGCAATAGTTCGCCCCATTCTGACATACGGATCAATTGTTTGGTGGCCTGCCCTAGACAAAAAATATAACATCGATAAGCTAAAACGCGTTCAAAGAACTGCCTGCATTGGCACTACGGGAGCAATTAGATCTTGCCCTACTGATGCACTCACAGTCATTCTGAATCTTTTTCCCATCGACCTTCACATTCACGAAACATTCTCCTGCAGTGCTTTAAGACTGAGAGAATCGGGTATGTAGACTGAAAAGGCTTTCGGTCATAGTAAAATTCTAAATCTTAACAAGAAATAAAACTAGAACCCTCTGACTACACGTTACCAACCTTGCTTTGGTAAGCAATTTAAGGTTGAAATTCCAACTAGGCAAATTTGGAAAACTGATAGCCCTACAAAGGATTTCGAAATCACAGTTTACACTGATGGTTCCAAGATGGAACTCGGTGTTTGGGCTGGATAGCGTATTTCAAGCTGAAGTTCTAGTCTGATGGGTACCAGGGCACAGTGACATTCAAGGTAATGAAATCGCTGATGAACTGGCCAGGACGGGATCAAACCTTCAAATATCCCTAGCTGAGGAAGTTTGGATGGACACCAATGCTCCGGCCCGGAAAGCCTTCGACACTATTCCCGAGGAACGCAGAATCAGAGGAAGACCGCGACTCAGGTGGCGCACACAAGTGGAAGAGGACCTCAATCAACTTGGAGCGCAAAACTGGAGGCAGCTAGCTAGGGACCGAGCTGGGTGGCGGAGACTGTTGATTGAGGCCGAAGTCCACACCGGACTGTAGCGCCACCTTAAGTAAGTAAGTAAGTAAGTAAGTAAGTAAGTAAGTAAGTAAGTAAGTAAGTAAGTAAGAAAGTAAGAGGAAGTTAGGATTCCCTTAGGAGTCATGAAAACGGTTATTCAAAACGATTTTGTTAAAAAATTTAACGTAAGATGGAAAAATGTCACCAACTGCAATATCTCGAAACAGATATGGCCCACTTACGAGCAGAAACGTACCAAGGAACTTCTGAACAAACCCAGGTCAGACATTGGCAGAATAGTTGCCATTTGCACAGGCCACTTGCCAGTCGGACAACATGCCTTGAAGCTTTGTACTCCCCACAACGTATTTTGTCGAAGCTGTAGAGATACGGCACAAAGGAAAACACTACTGCACTTCTTGTGTGAGTGCCCGGCCCTTCTAAATGCCAGAACATTGGCTCTGGATGCCCCCTTCCTACGCGAGTTTAAGAACTTGATTCTCTATCTTAACGATACCAATTGGATTTAAACACTCCAAATCTCTATTATGCACTGTACTGTGGGTATCTTTTTATAGACTTGGCAGTGTCTTCCAAGCCGAGATCTTGGTAGTGAAAAACGCTGCTAATCAAATATCCGTGATGGCGATATCACACGCTGATATCACCTTTTTCATTGATAGCCAAGCAGCAATAAAAGCGATCTCTGCCACTCAAATCAAGTCAAAGCTTATTGCAGCTTGGTATGCAGCATAGTGGTGTGCCGGGAAAAGAAAAAGCGGATGAGCTTGCAAGAGAAGGCTCGGTACTTGATCCCTCTCTCATAGACCATAACATCAGAACCCCACAATGCGAATTAAAAAGAAACATCAGTAAAAAGCAAATGATGATGGATGGAACCTACTAGACACCTGCATTAACACCAGGAAACTCTGGCCTTATTACGACAAGAAAAAATCCGATTGGGTTTTCCTAAGATCCCTCATAAGCGTGATAACGGGACATAACCTACTTGGCTACCACAAAAAGAAGATGGGGCTTAGCATAGACGACATAATGCAGAGGCTGCGGCAATGAAGAAGAGCACTAGAACATGACTCACTTCCTATGCCACTGTCCAGCACTCTGCTGTACTAGATATAAATTTTTAGGCAACTAACGGGTGTTTTTTTTTCGAGGTATAGAACTTTAGGTTGGCATTACTTTTCAAGACGGCGACCGATTTAACAGCTGTCAAGTGATTTATTCTCAGATTGGTTTGACAATTCATCATGAATAGACTCACGTCTGAACAACGCTTGCAAATTGTGCAATTTCATTTCGAAAATAATGGGTCTGTGCGGAATACGTATCGCGCACTACGTCCATTTTATCGTCGACAAAATCGTCCATCAGAGCAGTCAATTTGATTAACACCACGTTTACTCTAATTGATAACTCTCATCCCCAGAGACGCCGCCGTACGGTCCGTACAGAAGAAGCTATTGCTACTGTAGAGCGTAGCATTGAGGAAGACCCGAATGAGTCCATCCGCCATCGAGCACAGGAATTAGATCTGTGTATCCACTTTATGGAAGATTTTGTGGAAGGATCTTGGTTTGCGTGCTTACAAAATCGAACTCGTGCAAGAATTAAAGCCAAACGATCATCAAGCAAGGCGTAGATTCGTCGAATGGGCCCAAAACGAGATGGCCGTTGTTCCCGGTTGAATGGTTGAATGGCTACGTCAACAAACAAAACTGCCGCATTTGGAGTGAAGCTAATCCTCAAATGTATGTCGAAACACCGTTACATCCAGAAAAACTGACTGTTTGGTGCGCTTTATGGGCTGGTGGAATCATTAGTCCGTACTTCTTCAAAAACGATGATGGCCACAACGTTACAGTCAATGGTGATCGGTATAGAGCCCTGATTACTAACTTTTTCATTCCTGAATTGAACAATAATGATGTCCAGGAGCTGTGGTTCCAACAAATCACACAGCTCGTGCCACAACCGATTTATTGAAAGACACGTTTGGTGACCGCCTAATTTCACGTTTTGGACCTTTGAATTGCCTCCAAGATCTTGTGATTTAACACCGTTAGACTATTTTCTGTGGGGTTATGTAAAGTCATTGGTCTATGCGGATAAGCCACAAACGCTTGACCATTTGGAAGACAAGATTCGCCGTGTTATTGCCGATATACGGCCACATATGTTGGAAAAAGTCATCGAAAATTGGACGTCCAGATTAGGCTACATCCGAGCCAGCCGTGGCAGTCATATGTCAAAATCATATGCCACAAGATTATCTTTTGAATAAATAAAAAATCATGTCAATCGAATATCGTTTTTTTATTGCAATTTAAAGTTCTATACCTCTAAAAAAAAACACCCTTTATTTCTTTAATGAACTAGAAGAACTATCTGAACTCCCAGGCAATCGCCTACTTAACTTTATCAAGTCCACCAAATGGCTCGACCAACCATACGTTAAATCACTTTTTCAGAAGTTCCAATACTTCAGAGTAAGTGTGACGTGACGGTAACAAAACCAACTGTCAGCCCATATAACCTAACCTAACCTTACTAGCTTACCTTTAAGAACCCAACATTACAATTGCTAGTTCGCAATCTCAATCACTCCCACAAAAAAAGTATGTAAGGTACTTACAGATACTGATAGTTGTCCTCAAAAAAACAGTTGATGTTGTCAAAGAAGGCTTCAGAATCGCCACGAGAGCTATTTCTATCCGAACGAGTTCGTACGGAAGAAGGTCTATTGCTATAGAAGTTGTTATTGTTCCAAGTTCTTCCATTCATGCCAGAGTACGAATGATAAGATGGTGGCTTACTGTAAGGCGGTGGTGGTGGTTTTTGACCAACAACCATATCGTAGATGTGCTTGCTTTTTTCAGACGGCATGATGTTGAAGATTCTTGTGCCATGTTCGTTGCACATAGCAGTCACATACGGAATGGTAAGGAGAAAATCGGTTACATCGTCATAGATGGGAAATTTTTCGCCCGTTAGATTATAGAAATCGTCTAAGAAAATGTTAAAAAAGAATAATTCTTGAACGTTGCATATAATTTGATGAATGTACTTCGAATCTGTTGGATCGTGGCCCCGTTTTGAGCATGTGACATTAGAATGCTACGAATTTCAAGTTCCAAAGCGGGATAATCTTCCTTGATGTCCAGGTAACAGTTTGCGTCGATAGTCATTTTAATTGACAAAAATTACACTTAATTACAAACACTTGATAAAACTTAAACTTAAAACACTTTCAACAAAACACGTGCTAAATTCAAATAGTTTGGCAACAAATTTCGTTCTGTTCTTCAGGTGATGTGCTCTCAGAAATGGTTGCTAGCAACTGAAACCTGTACATCAATTGCAAGTATGTTAAAGCCATTCATTGTTGAGTTCGATTTATTTCAATTCACATTTATAACGGTGAAAATTCATTGATTGATCGTTGTGTGCTAGAACTGTAAAATAAAGAAACCAGTGGCGTAGTTCAAATATAATTTACCAAATTTACGATCACCATAAACAATGGCCAATTTAATAATTTAACAATAGGGATACCAAGCCTTAAGTGGCAACAATTCCTTGATGAATTGAGGATAAAAACAATTTTATGCAGATTCCGAGAAGCTTAAGGTCGCTACACACACAACAGCATGCTTGACAAGTTTGCTTGTACATTCTTTTTGTACAAGCAAGCTTCAACGTCCGTAGGGATATTTTTCTTGCACAAGCCGCTTGATGATTGATTGATTTTGCATCCTGCAAACTTGTGCACTGTGCAAGCTATGCAAAACGGAACGTGTGTACCTGCATTTCTGGCTTGTAAAGGGTGATTTTTTTTAGAGGTATAGAACTTTAAATTGCAATAAAACAACGATGGAATATTTAATTATTCGAAAGATAATCTTGTGGCATTACCTACACTTTAAATATGATTTCTGGCATATGACTGCCACGACTGGCTCGGATGTAGTCCAATCTATACGTCCAATTTTCGATGAGTTTTTCCAACATTTGTGGCCGTATATCGGCAATAACACGGCGAATGTTGTCTTCCGTCAAGCGTTTGTGGCTTATCCGCATAGACCAATTACTTTACATAACCTCACAGAAAATAGTCTAGCGGTGTTAAATCACAAGATCTTTGAGGCCAATTCACAGGTCCAAAACGTGAAATTAGACGGTCACCAAACTTGTCTTTCAATAAATCGATTGTGGCACAAGCTGTGTGACCGTCTTGTTGGAACCACAGCTCCTGGACATCATGATTGTTCAATTCAGGAATGAAAAATTTAGTAATCATGGCTCTATACCGATCACCATTGACTGTTACGTTGTGGTCATCATTGTTTTTGAAGAAGTACGGACCAATGATTCCACTAGCCAATAAAGCGCTCCAAACAGTCAGTTTTTATGGATGTAACGGTGTTTCGACATACACTTGAGGATTAGCATCACTCCAAATTTGGCAGTTTTGTTTGTTGACGTAGCCATTCAACCAGAAGTGCGCTTCATCGCTAAACAAAATTCGCTCATGAAAATCGGGAATAATGGCCATTATTTTCGAAATAAAATTTCACAATTTGCAAGCGTTGTTCTGGCGTGAGTCTATTCATGATGAATTGCCAAACCAAACTGAGAATAAATTACTTGACAGCTGTTAAATCGGTCGCCGTCTTGTAAAGTAATGCCAACCTAAAGTTCTATACCTCGAAAAAAAACACCCGTTACAAACCGCTTGATGATTGATTGATTTCGAATACAAACTTGCGCAAGCAAGTCGAATATTTAAGATCACCCATTCTTTATTTCATATTTTTCTTATTATTTCGAATTTCCTTCCAAAATAAATATAAAAAACTGCACTTTGGTCGGTCGGTAGAGCAATATAAACAAATTAAAATCTTTAATTTGAGGTTTGACAAGCCAGAATGTTTTCTTCTGTGTTTTAAAAAGAGCAATTCTCTCAAATTTGGGAGATCAATTCTTTCCTCTTCAGAATTCATCTAGAAGTATTCTTTTTGACAATAAAACATAAAAAAATTGAAAAAGGGCAATTCTTTTGAACAATAAAAAACGCTATTAATTTTGGATTTAATCTTTCGTGGGGAGTAATAGCTTGTCTCATAATCGTATCCTGCTCTTTAATTAAAGGTTTAATAAAAGCTTCAGGTATGTTTACTCACACATTCTGAGATTATTATGCCAATCATGCGACTATACCTTCAATTCATTCAGCAAATTTATATGGGAGTAGCTTCTTCTTTTCAGTAACCACTCCTTCGGCCAGGCCCGAACAAAATCAATAAAAGCATTGCCACATACAAATTAATCATTCCGACTTTCGGAATCAGTTGACAAACTTCAAAAATTGAAATTCAAAACAAATTAAAATTCTACGAAATTTTTGCAGAGCGGATTTGAAGTTTTTATTTTTATTTACTTAAGATGGATTCAATAGCAGTTGCAGTTGATGTTATTAATTAAAGAAACATACAGCGACAAAAAGATGCATTTAATCATTTCTTCAAGATTTTTTTCTCATTTTCACAAATTTGTTTTATTCCTCTATTGATTCGGCGTAATTACTCTCTTTACCATTTCCAACATCATTAAAATGCAACATCCAACTATTTTCTCCAAAAGAACGAGTGAATTGGAAGCCATTTGCTGACGTTTCCAGGATAGTAATTTTAATTACAGTTTTTTCTAGGTCTGAAAAACAAAAAGTGTGCATTTTATTTTGACCACCTGAAGCTTAAATTTCTTTTTCATTAAATATGTAGTAGTTTTCTTAAAATACACGCCTTCCAATCTAGCCAATTGCCAAAACCTTAAAAAAATAGGAATACTTTTAGACGGTTTCAGTTGAAAAAATATGTATCTTCACCAATTACTTGCATCCTATGCGGATGGACCGATGCTATTTAGCTCTTGTCTCACTTGGTCCCAATAGGCGTTCACTTCCACCTTTTGATGCTTTTGTTAATTCTTGGACAATTTCGGGACTTTTTGTAGCTTCATCGAGGAAGTTATTGCAACGGGGCCGCGAACCACTAATGATATTGACAAGTAATTGGTCTCATTCTACGCGATATTTCTTGATTGAGAACTGATGGTTTTCAGCGAAATCATTTAGCGGTTTTTTTTTAAAGGAATGAAAAAAAAAAACAAAAAAAAATATTCCCATGTGTGGTCCTTATTCTAAAGAAGATATCGGGAAGGTGAAAGAAGCATTTGGAGCCCGGTAGTCTTCAAAGCAATTCATATGAAGAACAGCTCCGATCAAAAAAAAATTTCGTAGAAAAAATTATCAAACTTCCTATTCGTTCGGGGCTTGTGATGTCGATTTTACGTAGCAAATAATTTTATTACGACGGGACCTATGATACTTTTTTTTCGGGATTCGTAGTACGAATCTACTACCTGCGTCGGGGCCTGTGATAAGGGTAAATAAAAAATCCGCACACTATGTACTACTATAAAAGGCATCAGTCTTATTTGTACAACCAATAAAATTGAATTGAATTGAAATCAAATTCGACAGAAAAAAAAATAAACTAGCTTCCCCAACAGCGTTTCTTTGTTTTAAGCAACCAAACAAATATTTTTTCAGAGCCAGTTTTTCATAAACTTTTCAAAAAGGTTTTGATTATGCTTAAAAATTAACAGCATATTAATACAAAATGCCTAGTCCACTCTTAATCCACAGTCTAGTTGGTCCATAGACTCAGTGTTAGTCCATGGCCTATTAATAAAAATAATTTGATCCCAGAATAGTAAATTGATGTTTACCAAAAATTCCCCTTTGGGAATTTTCGTTTTTGTTCATATCTGACAGCAAATTTGAAAATTAAAAATAAAAAGAAAAAAAACTTCGAGTTTTCCACTGTTCAAAAAACATTGAACCTCCAGAGCTACATAAAGAAGTAGATGACAAGGAAAAACACCTCGAACGCCATCACAAACACGAGCAGAAGGTACAGGAATTGAAGAATGTAATTGCCATCTGGGCGGAAGCTTCTCTGGAAGAATAATCGACTAAGATCGAACCGAAAATGGAAACAGAAGAATTGATAGCACGTCTGGGTATCCCACCGGACATGATTGAGCACACATGAATTAACTAACACTTCATTTCGTCTCTTATTAAATATGTACATTCAGCCCTATTGTGAGTTTCACCCGAACAGCATTCCGCCCGAAAAAAATCCCTTTTTTTTGTTCCCTAATTGTGAATTCCGGGTGAAAAAAATTCCATGTTCGAAAAATTCCCCTTATCGGCATCAATCATTCCGGGCGGAATGAAACGACATTTCACTTTAAAATGTTCACTTTTTTTTTTTGTTGGCGGAAAGATAAACAACCACAAGATTAGAGTTTAGAAACATTATCTTTCATAATCGTTTGGACAAAATATGAATCCAGTAAGATGAAATACCAGAAATCGCCTTCGAAATCTATTCAAAATGTGGGTTTCGTCAAGTTAATGCACTCAGTACAAACTAGCGGACGGACGAGTGAATCTACAAAAATCACTTGGTCGAAACATTCTTTCGTTATCCGCTGGATCAAATTCTCGCTTTGATTTTTCAAGTGTATATTTTCCATTATTTCAACACTGCACTAAAAAAAAAGACAAATAATACCTAACACCAGTTTTCTATGTTATTTTTCAACCCCCAAATAGAAACAAAAATATAAATCAAAATCAAAATTAATTTATTCAAACTGACACAGTGGCGTAGATAGGGGGGGATCAGGGGGATATATCCCCCCCATTGGGATTCATAATTGTTCAACATAACCAAGTCCTGCCAAATAAGTTAAAGAAACGCACTCTGAAATTTAGTACCTACTTCGTACGTGAATCAAGTCTTATTAGTACTCACAGGATTCCTAGAGGCATTGTAAATTGTACATTCTATACCTACAGTCTACGGGGAAAACACAAAGTCAACTTCATCTGAAAAAAATTATTACTTCGGCAAATCACAAAATATTTTGAATTTCTATTTTATATCGATTTTTAAAAAGTATTTTTTAACGTCTCTCCCTAATTGATAATAATAGGTAAACGTGCAAGAAAAAGAGCTTAACTCCAGCTTTCCACAAAAGCCCACACCGTAACAAAAATTGAAAGATATTTAGATTTCTTCTCACCGTGTGTCACATTGTTAATTTGGTGTAAGAAACTGCCCCAAACACGCAACACACTCATCCATACGAACACAAATGTTCGCACAACTGTGGTGAAGTTAACGCGAATCCTAACGGTAACGATAACTCACACTAGTTCATTTTAACCAGAAAGCAAAATGCGCTATTACCCATTACATAAAGCATGCCTTACACAAGCGGCAGATTGACAACCATTCGTCGTAATTTTGCGAGTTATTTGTGCGAATTATTTTGAGTGGCTTTTTTTTTAAATTTATTTTATATATATAAAATATTACGAAAATTTCCTAAAATTAATTTGGGTATGCAGTATTCAAGAATATGTAAATTTACATTTTATTAGTGAATTTCGATTTTAAATATTGATCCGATTTTGAGGTATAGAATTTTGAAAAAAAGTTTATAAATGTTTTTAAAAATACAAACAAATTTTTAAAATTTGTTTGGAAATAAAATATTATTTGGGTAATTTATACGTACTTTCAGAAAAAAAATTAGTAGCTGATCAGGGTTTTGTTTTTCGAAAAAATCTTATGAGAAAAAAACGATTCTATGAGAGGTAACGTTTTGGAGAAAGTTTAAAAAAAATCGTTTTTGAGAAAATTGAAACTTTTAGTTTTTGGCCAAAACAAATTGTATGGTGGCTTCCCTTAGTTCTGATCTTTAAAAATAAAAATAAAAAAAGCACCAACGAACCTCTAGTTTTCAAGTTTTAAGTCAATCGGACCAGTGGTTAAGGCTGCAGGTGCGTTTACAGAAAGACAGACAAACACTCAAAACTTTTCATATATTCTATACTAGCAGTTGCCCGCGAATTCGTCCGCCTCTCCCTCACGCTCCGGCCAGAAGTGCGTCTTGACTTGTGCATCATGCGCGTGAATTCGGTTGCGAAGTTATTTTAAAATTGTATATTAGTCGACTCTCCCTAAGTCAAAATTCTTCTTAACTCGAAGCGTTCAAATATGATTTATTTTCCCCGTTTTAGTAAGACTTTTCACTGAAGCTCTGCTCTTATTATTTGCAGCGTATCTTTGTATAGCTTAAAGGCTTCCTCGATAAATGGACTATTCAACACAAAAAGAATTTTTCAATTTCATTTAGCAGTTCCTTAGATCAGCGCTTTCACACAAACACGCGTTTCACATTTTCCACTGATTCTTCGCTCCTATTGGTCGTAGCTTAATGCTATGTAGCCTAAAACTTTCCTCAATTAATGGACTATCCAACTCAATTACAATTCGAACCAGTAGTTTCTGAGATAAGCGTATTAAAACAAACAAACAAACAAACAAACAAACAAACTCTTCAGCTTTATATATTAGTATAGATGTCGGAAGTAAAAATGAGCGAACTAGATCTATCCCCCCCCCCCCCCATAGCGAAAAGCTATCTACGCCACTGAACTGACATAGACTTCACCTTGACGTCGACGTTTTCAATACAGTGATATCACACTGAGGAAACATTTCCTATTATGTTTAAATTTTTGTTTTTGAAAAGAAACGAAAAGAACTGATAATTTACAAGCTGCGTGCCAATAGCTCTTTAAAACTGTAAGTTATCATTTGAGAAAGAATATTTCTTGAATGAACTAGCCATTTGGATTGTAAGTTAATAAAAATATAAAACTGTTTACAAGTTTGAAAGGGAAATGTGAATGGGATATTTAGATTCCTTGAAAAAAGTGTTTTTCTGCACGCATTCTATCACTGTTTATTTTATTCGAACTGTCAGTCCTTTTTCGAAGTGAAATTCTATTCGGGCGAAACTCATAATAGCTGTTTTAAATTACGGACGAACGAAAATATTCCGGGGGAATGACTTTCCGGGCGGAACTCACAATAGGGCTGATTATGTTATTCATTTTGCTTAAGAGATTTTAGTACTTATGGGGTCTGACCGGTTTTTGGGGGTCGAAGAGTTTCGGATCCTTTAAAGTCAATGTTCTTGTGGTAGTAGGACATCATAACACAGTTCAGTGCTTGAATAATTGCTTTGCATTGCACAACCCAGTTATGCGTCTGCCGTAAATTCGACCGGTATATATATTTTTTTTCAATCCTCCTCACATTACACATCCATAGCATTGTACCTCGTTTTCTTTCTTTTATTCTTCTAATTATTGAAGGTTGGTTGTTAATGAAATTCCTATCGATTTAAAAATTCATTTATTTAAGAGCCGATTTTTCAATCGTCAGATAAACAAGCAGATAGTGTTTATTCGACAAATAACAAAATATTGGATTTTTCAATCGTCTTACTTACTTACTTAGGTACTTACTTACTTAAGGTGGCGCTACAGTCCGTTGTGGACTTGGGCCTCAATCAACAGTCTCCGCCAGTCAGCTCGGTCCCTAGCAGAGATTAAAATGAGTATGTTTGAACAGTTCGAACACATCCAAATTTTTCTTGTGTGCTTGTTCAAACTCGTTCGATTGCAACCCTTATTTATGAATAATTTGACTCATAAATAAAAAGGCTTGTAAGACAAACCAAGCAAGCAGAGGAAACTCGTAAATATTTTTCGTTTTCGATCATTTCAAGTTAAATTGATTCACAAGCAATTCGCTTGCTTGTACTTACTCAAACATGTTTGAGTTTTCGGGTAAAATTGATTGGATGTTTAATTTTTTTTTTCTCTACGAAGAAAAAAAAGAAAGATGCAGGCTTTGTATGGGTTGTAATTTAACGAATAGAAATATTTATAAATGAGTTAGGTGGCTGGATTTGCATTCATAAATATAATAATCCGCACTGGAAACATAATTTTTCACATTAATTAAAGAAAGGATTTATTAATGAATGCATACTATACCTCAATGTGGGTTGGGTTTGTATACCTAAATAGAAAATAGTGATTGACGAAGATTATGTCGTGGGAATACCTGCTTCCGGTTGGTAGAGAATGCAGTTTTGTTAAGATATTTTAAATATTGTTAATCTTTTTATAACATATCTGACCTTCCTATTACCAAGCTACCTACTACTTTCTGGATAATATGTAATCCTTTTCTAGGGTGGGATGTTGGCTTTTTGTTATTAGAGTAATAAAACAAAAAAAGAGGTATGAATGAACATTTTGAGGTCAAGCTATGAATGAATTAGTTTCAGTAATAATTTTTGGTTTTTACGCATCTTTTTTTTATAAAAAAAGGGTTTTTTTGTTTCAATGAGTACATTTTTAAATACTAAGAAAATGAAATCATGAAATAAAACTTTGAATATTATATATGTTACAAACATTTCTTTTTAATCAAAATATGTAGATTTCCTTATTTCTATTTTGTTCGAAATTTTTTACATTGATTCCACTCAGCACACAAATCTCACAGAAACCAAGCATTATTTTTCGATTTACTTACAAGCGCCATGAATAATGGAGTGGTGATTGTAAGCGATTTTACTTTCAATCAGTAAACTTGTTTGAAGATATTACGAATCCATAATCATTAATTTTTTTGCTGGAGAAAATTCAACTGACAACGCGGATTCATTTGCTCATGAAATCCTAATGTATATTAAAAATCTGAAACCCATACACAAGGTCCTGTTTATATTTTACAATGGTGTTTCGATCACAAAAAATCAAAATAATCAAAATATGTGGATTTATTTATTTCTATTCGTATCTAATCTATCTATTTTATTCGACACAGCGATACAAAAATTTGAGAATGAAACAAATCAACGATAAAAATAAACCTCCTTGCCATAGATTACCTACATTTCCACAAAACACACAAATCTCAAACAAACCAAACAATATTTTTCGATTTACTTACAAGCGCCATGAATATTTGAGTGGTGATTGCAAGCGATCTTACTTTCAACCAAAAAACTCGTTTGAACTCGTTTGAAATGAGGGATGATTTGTAAATAATTTTACTCATAAATAAAAAGACTCGAAATTACTTGATTGTGCGTTGACTCAGTTTGTTCAAACTCGTTTTTTTTGAGTAAATACCCGAAACTTACAAGCAATACTTGACTCATTTTAATCTCTGGTCCCTAGCTAGCTGTCTCCAGTTTTGCACTCCAAGTTGATTGAGGTCCTCTTCCACTTGTGTGCGCCACCTGTGTCGCGGTCTTCCTCTCCTTCTGCGTCCCCCGGGAATAGAGTCGAAGGCTTTCCGGGCCGGAGCATTGGTGTCCATGCGCTCTAAATGACCGAGCCATCTGAGTCTCTGGACCTTGACCCTTCTGGCTAGGTTCACGTCGTTGTACAACCCGTAAAGTTCGCTGTTGTATCTCCTTCTCCAATACCCATCAATGCACACGGGGCCAAAGATGACCCGAAGAATTTTCCTCTCGAAACAGCCTAAGGCACTTCGCAAGAGGCAGTGTCCGTGAAAGATGAAATAAAAACTATCGACACGAGTGAACTCGAAGCCACGACCGACGCACGTTCTGTTTAGCAGCCTACGCACCTAACCACTAAGTTTTTTTTTTTTATAATATTCACCAACTCAAGGGATTTTTTTATACCCTTATTATGCCAGAGACACAGTGAGTGAGTTAGGAAGAAGGGAAGGGGTGAGAAAGGAGGTGTCGGTGTACATTTGTCTTGCATACCTGAACTTTATAATGACTGGGAAAGACAGAGTGTGGAAGAGTTCCACATTCGCGTTGTACGAATAAAGAATGATTCTCTATACTTGACAGTACGTCCGAAGTTGGGATCAAGGGTGAACTGATGGGCATTCCTAGAAGCGCGAGTATTACGGGTGAATTGCTTGAGGGGGGGAATGCAATTTAAGTAACGAACACTTAAACTTAAAAATGTTACTATAATAAAATTGCCGCTGAAGAAGTTGGAAAACCCTAAAAGAAACGGGAAAAGGATGATTTTTTTTTATTTGCACTCGGAAACAACTGATCGTAAGCCTGTCAACTCAAAATACATTAAATAAAAATCATCCATATCACCAAACCACTACAAAAAATCAATGACTTACATATTTGTACACCCGAGAAGCTACCGGGATGCTTTTAAGAGTTCCATGAGCTTTCAGTGTCTATTAGATAAGAAACTTTGGGGCTCTTAGGCAGTTGTATTATTATTGGTCTACAATTTGTTGCCTATTAATGGAAACACAAAGACGCACGGTCACACTGCCGGCTAGTGTAAAATATATTTCTTGTTCAAGACGAATTAACTGCTTTAATGGTGTTTTCTGAGCTTATATTTCTAGAAACCTAGACAGCAATAAGTTATACAGGAGTATAGCAGCTAGTGATACAATAAATTATGAACTTGAATAAAAAACAACAAACCTTTAATCTCCAGAACAATTTTAATGAAAGAACAATTGAATTTTTTCACATTTCTTCAAAAATCCATTGGTGAATTCTTCAGCGGTCATTGACCGTTTTCCTTCAACTTTAACTTTACAAACGTCAATTGAATAACCATCTTTACATTTTACACGTAGACATTTTTCATTTCGAATAACTGCAATAGATCCTGGAATACAATCAGATTCACTGAACTTTGGTCCAATTTTAAGTTCCATTAATTTCACTTTCATATTTTTAAATTTTGTCGACAATGCTTTGTATCCAAAGAGCGCTCGATAAAGATTATAAATTTCTGTTGCTGTCATCGAATTCCAATGGACTTCCGCCAAAGAGGGTACTATTTTCGGTGCTAAAAACAATTCGATTTATTTGATTATTTTAATTATTTTAGTGACAATAATTCATCTCTATATATACAGGGTGATTCACGAGCGTTGTGCCAAAAAGCTAGAGCGTGTAGGTTGAGTTGAGACAAGAAAAAAATCGTATGGGAGGGGGGGTCTATTCCCCCCCGTTTAGCCAGGAGGGGCAATTTTCTGAAAATTTGACTTATTTTGTTTAAAAAAATATTAAAAATCAACGGCTTCGTTTACAACACCTTTCTGAAAAGCCAAAAACTTTTTCTTTCACTTTTTTTTTAAATTAAATTGTTTTAACGAATAGTTTAAAAAAAATAAATTTTCAAACTCAAAATTTTCAAAAAAAAAGCAAAAAAACATTTTTGAACTAATTTTTTTCAAAATTTAATGTAATTAAATACTAATTTTGTTTTTAAAATTCAATGTGTTTGTTAATTTTTAGTCGAAAACAGAAAACCGGATGCAAAAATGTCTTTTCGTTTTTGAGAAATTAAGAAAAAACCGAAACCACTTTTTTCTAAAAAAATCTTTGTTTTTATTTTTACCTATCTGGACTTTTAGTTTAATTTATTAGTTTAATTTATAAATTTAATTTTTTGTAATTGGAGTTTTATGAGGACTCAATAAAGTAGAAAAGTATTACATTATCCCTGGATTAACAATTTTGTTCATTGATAACGTCTGAAAACTGACCTGTAATTTTTTCTTACTATACCTGGGGCCGCGGCCACTCACTGGCGAAGAGTTCTACCTGCTAGGTGCTTAAGATAATAAAACTGCATTTTTTTTTTTGAATGAAAAAACAATTAACAACCTATAGCATCGCATATTTACTAAACAACCATCTACAATTAAAATATTAACTCATCAACACATAAAATTAACAAACTCATACGCTCGAGAAGAGTTAGCGGACAGGAACTTCTGCTACGGTTTAACTTATTTTCGAGATCGGGAAGCTGAAAGACTCTACGCTGAAAGATATCCCAATAGATGGCGCCCAAGTCGTAGCATGTTTTCAAGAATCCGCCGACGAGAGCATTGAGAGCTAGAAGTGAAAGGTCAATGGCAGACGTTATCAATGAAAAAAATGATTAATCCAGGGAAAATCCAATACTTTTCTACTTTATTGAGTCCTCATAAAACTCCAATCACAAAAAATTAAATTTATAAATTAAACTAATAAATTAAACTAAAAGTCCAGATAGGTAATAGGTAAGGTAGGTTGATTTTTTCTTAATTTCTCAAAAACAAAAAGACATTTTTGCATCCGGTTTTCTGTTTTTGACTAAAAATTAACAAACACACTGAATTTTTAAAACAAAATTAGTACTTCATTACATAAAATTTTGAAAAAAATTAGTTCAAAAATGTTTTTTTTGCTTTTTTTTTTTGAAAATTTTGAGTTTGAAAATTTATTTTTTTTAAACTATTCGTTAAAACAATTTAATTTAAAAACAAAGTGAAAGAAGAAGTTTTTAGCTTTTCAGAAAGGTATAGCACGGTGTTGTAAACGAAGCCGTTGAATTTTAATATTTTTTTAAACAAAATAAGTCAAATTTTCAGAAAATTGCCCCTCCTGGCTAAACGGGGGGGGAATAGACCCCCCCTCCCATACGATTTTTTTCTTGTCTCAACTCAACCTACACGCTCTAGCTTTTTGGCACAACGCTCGTGAATCACCCTGTATACAAAAATTGATGTATGTTTGTTTTGTTGATGGAATACTGCCTATAATGCTGCAGAATCTTTAAAAGTTGCCTCTTACTAAACCATGTCCATTTGCCTTGGAGACAGGTAAGAGTGGTTTTCTTACCAAAAATTGGTAAAATAGGGCATGAATCTGCCAAAGATTACAGACCTATAAGCACAGACAAGTAATTATACAGATGTCTCATCCATATGGAAAAAAGTGTCCTTTGAAATCGAAATTCGCTAAAAAAGCTTTTTTTCAAAGCTTGCATGAAAATCTTTCTTCTTCTTTTGTTTATGAACACGGAAAGACATCTGCGTGTTTTTTTTTTCGTTTCTTTTTCTTTATTCTTTCTCAACCCTTATAATTGCCGCACACGAAATCGAAAAATATGTCTTTCTGTTGATCTCCTTTTTGATGAGGCAAGAAAAAAAAATGCATCTACCTGCCTAAGTGCCTATACATACGTAAGATAGAGAAAAAAAAAAAGAAAATAAAATATTTGAAGCGATAACAGAATTGGGAGAGTAAAAACAATTTAAATTTGTCTGATATTTCAAGAATGCTTATGATATTTTTTTTCTAAAATGTTGACCTATGGACATTGGACATACATATATTTCGAATTCAAAATTTAGGTGGTCTGATTGAATTCCACTTTGAGAATTTGAGGTTTGAACGAATTTGCGTGGGTCGTTGTATTTTTAATGTCAAAATTAAGGCTAGCCACCATACAATTTTTTTGGCCAAAAGCCAAGTTTCAATTTTCTCAAAACCAGCTCCTACGATTTTTTTAAACTTCCTCGAATTGTTTTTTTGAAAACACTGATGTATTTTGTTAAGAAAAAATATTTTTTGTTTTTTTTTCGTTATAAGATTTTCTCGAAAAAAAAGTCCGATCAGTGAACTTAGTTTTTTGGGAGTACTTATGTACATATATATTGCAAAAATAATATTTTGTACTAAGAAAAAAATTCAAAAATTTGTTAAAAAAACCGCTCCAAAGATTTTAAGAAAAAAAACATTGGAAAATCAACAATTTCTTAAGAAATCTTATGACATCATTTTTTTCAGATTGAATCTCTTTTGAGGTACATATTTCAATTTAAGTTTTTATTTATGAATTTAAATTACATGTTCTTATTTCTTAATGTTTTTATGAATTATAATTTGGAATACATTAATAATATTATTTCCGGAAATTTATTTGAACTTGAAATATCAGCTATTTTCTTTGACAAAGAAAAAATAATCTTCTGTTGGCCTTTCTTTATAGTTTGTTTAATTTATGGACTACTATGGCCCATTTTTTTTTGTGGATTTCTAACCCATTCCGGTGGGTTAAAAGTCCATAGTTGATTTGTGGACTCTTAACCGACCTTAAGAATTAATTAGAAATAATATGTATGTACATAATTATGTACTTACATTTGGTGATATGCCGCAGTTTTTATTTCAATAAATTTAAGCAATTATTGTTATGCTGTAAACTGTCAAACTACAATTTCAAATAAAAAGATAATTAAAATAGCATTGAAAAAAATTAAAAACACCAAAACGCACTTTGCTTTTTAACAACCTGCTCTCACCTTTCTCAACTTGAGAGCCCCGCGCTTCTCTTATTTTATATTAAAAAATCACAATATAATCTTAAATCTACTTCAACTTACAATAAATAAAAAGAATGTTAAAATCACTCTGTATTAAATAGAAATAAGAATAAAATATGTGCACCACTGGGGTTGTACGATCTTGCTCCTGTATTTCAAAATATATAACTCATAAAAAACATTAAAAAATAAATAAATAAAATTCATAAATAAAAATTTAAATTTAAACATGTACCTCAAAAAAAGATTCAATCTGAAAAAAAATTGATTCATAAGATCATAAGATTTCTTAAGAAATTTTTTTATTTTCAATTTTTTCTTTTCAAATCGTTTTTTTTTTTTAATTAATTTTTTGTATATACAATTTTTCGACAATGTCTTAAAATTAATTTGGATAAGCAAGTTTATATAAATATACATTTTGTTAGTAAATTTCGATTTTTAATATTGATGCGTTTTCGAAATACAGAATTTTGAAAAAAAAGTTTAAAAATATTTTTTTTTAAATACAAAATACAAAAAACAAAATATTATTTGGGCAATATATATGTACTTTCAAAAAAAAAAGTACGTTGATCGGACTTTAATTTTTTGAGAACATCTTATATCAGAACAAAAACATAAAATGTACAAAAAGACCCAAGTTCTCTAACGTGCGAACAACACTGTGTAAAAGGTCAGCCACCAAAAGTAATGAGATCTAAAAAAACGCCAAGTTCTTACATGTAAAAGTGTTGTATTGAATACTTTAAACTATAGAAGATTATACAACAATATTAAAAGAAAATAGAAAATAGTTTGGATGGAAATTTACAATTTCACTTGGAAAGTTTTCATTTGATTCGTGATAACTAACATATAATTTTAAAACTTGAACAGTGAATGTTGTTTACTCATTTAGACCCCAAAGTTTTATTGTGAAACCACAAAAGAAAGTTACCCATGGATGGGAGTGCTATGAACTTTAACAAGTCAGAATTCTAAATTTCAACATCCTATGACTATTTTAAGAAAGTGGGCGGCAATCACGCCCCTTTAATGAAACTGCAAATTAATACTTATATTTTCTCTTGTATTCGACCGAAACCCTATCTTAAGAATTTCGAATTTAAACGTTTTCGACCATTTTGATAAAGTGGGCGGTTACCACGCCCCTAAATGGAAATAGATTTTTTTTTCTCAATTTTTTCATGTCATTCAACCAAAGCCTTACAAAAATTCTGAATTTCAACATCCTGAGACCGTTTTAAGATAGTGGGTGGAAACCACGCCCCTAAATGAAATTTAAATATTTTACTTATATTTTTCCTTATATTCAACCAAAAAACTATTAGAATTCCGAATTTGAATATAATACGAAAATTTTAAGAAAGTGGGTGGATACCACGCCTCCTGAATGAGCAAATTGAAATTTTCGATTTTTTCCTTTGCATAAACCCGAAAACCTACCATTGTACCAAATTTCAAGATTCTGCTATTGTTAGAAGTGCTTCATTATTTTGATGATCAGTCAGTCAGTCAATTACGGTTTTTGAAATTTTTACTGTTCAATATTTCAGGCAGTAGTGGTTCATCAAAATTGTTTATTTAACAGGGCCTTTGTCTCTATGAAGGTAATGCGTAGTCTATATTTGAAGCTTGTAACTCTATGGGTTCAAAAGTTATGGGGGAGGGTTAAAAATGTGCTTAAGTTCGATCCTGTAAAAAGGGGTAGTCCTAGAACTTGGCTGGGCCCTTTGAACAAAAAAAAAAAACCGTCCTATGAAATGTACCGTTTTGGAGCCATACAAAAATATTATTATTTTGACATAACTTACAATATACATCAGTGTTTAAAAAATAAAATTTCCAGGAAGTTTAAAGAAAATCGCAGCAGTTGTTTTTGAGAAAATTGAAACTTTTGGGTTTTGTCCAAAAAAATTGTATGATGGCTACCTTACATTTTGATTTAAAAAAAAAAAAATCAAAAAAACAACCCACGCGTATTCGCCCAAACCTCTAATTTTCAAGTTTGAAGTCAATCGGACCAGTTGTTAAGGCGCTGTAGGCGCGTATACAGACAGACAGGCAAACGGACGGAATCGCTATACCCAGTTTTTTCGACTTCTCTATCATCGTAATGTCATATCTCATCAAAATCTCAACTTTTTTTTTGTACGAATTCAATACTTCTTTCCTTCTTCATACATACTTCTATATGTCGCAAGTCGCAAGTAAGAACGCACTCGATTAGATTTTTATAATAGGCTTTTTCTAATTAATTTACAACACGATCCACGATTTTAGCACTAGCACCACTCGAAAAATAATTTTTTGTATGAGTAATCCTTGCATCTGCATCTGTTGTATATAAGAAATAGGAAAAATATCGAACACAGATGCAAAAATAAACAAAGGCAAAACAGATACATACATTACTCATTATAAATTATAATATTCTCATAGCATCGGCCAGACCTCGGGATTCCCGAGTCGGGAAAGGAACAGGGAAAGGGAACAAACAAATTTGAGAGAAAGAGGAAACAGAGAACATTTCAATAAAGTCAAAAGAGCTTTATAAGCTTTCGTAAGAACAGGCATGGAGCTTTTCTATGAACAGGCAAAGAACTTTTTTGCCTGTTCATAGTCGATCGTCAATGAAAAAAATATGAGCCACTTTTTACTATGGGGATGAGACATCTGTATAATTACTTGTCTGTGCTATAAGCCTTACTTCCTTTCTTCTTAAAACCCTGGAGAAAATCGTAGAATCTCACTTAAGGAGTATTCCGAGTAGTTGTCCCTATCTAACTCGCAACATGCCTACATGAGGGGTAGATCTACAGAGATTGCTCTTCATGAGGTAGTGAGAACGATAGAAAACACGATTCATTTCAAGGAATATACCCTAGCTACCTTCTTAGACGTAGAAGGAGCTTTCAACAATGTCCTAACTGAATCCATCGCAGAATCACTTGCAGACTTCGGTGTTGAGAACTTAATTAGAAGGTGGATAATATCCATGCTAAGTAATAGGAGGATTCAATAAAAGTGAGGATATTCAACGTGTACCAAATATGCCAGCAGAGGAACACCCCAAGAAGGTGTACTGTCTCCACTTTTATGGTTTTTGGTCATGAACAGCATTCTTGTGAAACTCGAGAGTAGTGGAGTGAAAGCGGTTGCGTACGCCGATGATTTGGTCTTCTAGTTTCAGGAAAATTTCCAAGCGTGATCAGTGAAATCACAAATATGGCTTTGAAGAAAGTAAGCACCTGGGCTGCGAGCTGCGGACTAGGTGTTAACAGTAACAAAACCGAGTTGATGCTTTTCACCACCAAAACCAAGTACCACCCTTCACTCTACCTCGGTTAAACGGACAAACACTATCTGTAGAGAATATAAACACAATCAAGTCAATCGAACGTAAAGAAGACATACACAAACACAAACACCAAATCAGTCAGTCATCAAGAGAAAGCCATAGAGCACGGACGTTGAAGCAAAACAATAATTAAACAACCTAATCAAATCAATCTTAAACCTTTTTCAACCTACATTATATTCAATAAAGTTTCTAATATTAAATTGTTTATGGTTTCGTTTAATTTTGAACATTTTTTGCCTAAGAAAATACACTATCATTGTCTTCCAGTGCTAAATATCTGGGCGTAATACTAGACACCAAATTAAACTGGAAGCTTAAAATTGAAGAACGGATGAGGAAGGCGTGTGTCGCCTTCTACGCCTGCAACAAAACATTCGGCAAGAAGTGGGGCCTCCAGTCAAAAATGATAAAATGGACATACACAGCGGTTGTAATACTTGTTTATGGTTCCATTGTTTGGTGGCCCAAACAACCAAACAAGCCTGATACCATCAGACATCCTATCCACAACTGGAAGGCGGAGTGACGAAGGACTTCGACACAACTATCTTCACGGATGGTTCGAAGATGGAATGCGGTGTTGGTGCAGGTGTCTTCTGTGAATCTCTTAAGATTTCAAAATCCTATAGACTTCCCGATTTTGCCAGTGTATTCCAGGCAGAATTGTTAGCGATAAGGGAAGCCTGTATAGCCCTTAAAAATATCCGACCGAACCAAAATGTAGCTATACTAAGGGATAGTCAGGCAGCTATTAGCCATTGATTCAGCTTTATCGATGTTCGAAGGATAGACACGTGCATTCAAGAGGACACAAGCGTCCACGGCAACCTCTGTCTATCAACTCCTACTCTCCACCTTCCCGTGGTGAGCATCGGGTGCCCAGTACCTTCAACCGAATATTGAGTTCCAACCCCAGTGGGAAGTTGTTGGCGGCAGCAAAGAGAGAGAGTGGGAGGAGGTATGTGTCCACTAAGGCATACCTCCTTTTCAACAGGCGGCAGCGGAAGAACTCCCAAGATGGAATGAACGGTCGTCTACAGTTCCAGTCAAGATGAACTACTTAGTGAAAACCTTATAGGGCTACTACGACATATTCGCAGCCCAGGCCTATACGGAGCGGTTTGGCCGGCTCATCGTCTTAGAGTTAAACTAAATACCTGGACCTCCAGGTTGGGGGTCGTGCGTCGGGGTGACTACCCGGCCACATAAAGAAGACATGGTTCCGAACCACCAACAAGCCTCGGATACGGACGGAATTAATGATGATGACCCACGCAAACGATTTAAGGACAACGAATTTCGGGTTTGCACTTGGAATGTTAGGTCCCTTAACAGACCACGTGCAGCCGAACAACTAGCGGAAGCCCTTGACTGCTACAAAGCAGATATAACTGCCATCCAAGAAATGCGATGGGATGGTCCGGGCCTACGAAAAATGAACAACTGTGATATCTGCTACAGCGACTGCTACCGGGAACAAAATCAGCGTCTATTTGGATGTGGATATGTAGTTGGGACTCGACTCAGGATGAAGGTCTTGAGTTTCAACACAGTGAATGAGCGCATCACGACAATCCGCATCAAGGCTAAATTCACCAACATCAGCCTCATCTGCGCTCACGCCACCACTGAGGAAAAGGATGAAGACACCAAAGACAGGTTCTGCGAGCTTCTCGACAAGACCTTTGAAGAATGCCTTAGTTATGACATTAAAATCGTCCTTGGATATTTTAATGCTAAGCTGGGTAGAGAAGAATTCTTTGGTGGAATGATCGGACTAGCATGCAAGATGTCCACACATTCCGAGGTGCAAACATCGACTCGGACCACTACCTTGTTGCAGCCAAGGTACGAATGCGGATATCCCGATCAACACGCGAAAATGCTAGGAGGAAATTCGACGTCAAACGGCTTCAATTGCAAGATCCTTTTCCGATCGTGTCTCCGAAAATCTTCTCAGAAGTACTTTGCTGCCAGCACAAAATGTAGAAAGCCAGTCGCAACACTGCCAAGCAGCCATCAGAGATGCCACCTCTGAAGTGCTGGGGTTTACACGGCCACCACAACGAAACCCCTGGTTTAACGATGAGTGCCGGCGAGCACATCCAGCTAAACAAGAGGCATACAAAGCGGCGCTGCAAAGAAGGACACGAGCAGCTTGTGAGCTCTACGAGCAGAAAAGGAAAGGATAGAGGAGCACAAACGTCTAAGAAAGAAACAAAAGGAGCATGAGAAGCGCACGATCGAGGAGATAGAGGGATTTCACAAAAGGAACGAGGTTCAAAAGTTTTACAAAAAGGTGAAACAAACCTCCAGGGCTTATACACCCCGAACCGAAGCCTGTAGAGACCATCAAGGGAACATCGTAGTGCAACCACAGTCAGTGCTGAGGATGTGGAAAGACCACTTTTCCAAGCTTTATAATGGCGATGACGAGCAAAACTCCGCCAGCAATACAGAACCATTCAATTTGGGTGCAGAAGGCCAACAGTTCCACCCACCCGACATTGACGAAGTGAAGATAGCGATATCGCCGCACTGTACAAAGCAGCTGGAAATGATTTGGTTAGGAGCATGCACCAGCTCATCTGCAAAATTTTGTCGGACGAAAGCATGCCCGATGAATGGAACCTCAGCATCGTATGCCCGATTCTCAAAAATGGAGATCCCCTGAACTGCACCAACTACAGAGGTATAAGTCTCCTTAACATCGCCTATAAGATCTTGTCTGCCGTGCTGTGTGAACGTTTGAAGCCCTTCGTCAACAACCTGATAGGTCCTTATCAGTGTGGCTTCAGACCCGAAAAGTCCACCATCGATCAAATATTCACCCTACGGCAGATTTTGGAGAGGACCCTGGAACTTCAAATCGATACCTACCACCTTTTCATCGATTTCAAGGCCGCGTATGACAGCGTCTATAGAGTCCAATTATATAGAGCAATGTCTAGTTTTGGCATCCCAGAAAAACTCGTCCGTCTGTGTAAGATGACAATGGAAAACTCACGCTGTTCCATCATGGTCGGAAAAAACCTAACTGACGCTTTTGATGTCAAAAAAGGTTTTAGACAAGGCGATGCGTTGTCATGCGATTTCTTCAACATCATTCTTGAAAAGATTGTGCAAAGCTCCAACGTCAACACCAGAGGCACAATCTTTCAAAAGTCCGTCCAGCTACTAGGATATGCAGACGACATTGACATAATTGGAAGAACACAGCGTGATGTCAGTGGAGCGTTTATGAGTCTTGAGACGGAGGCCAGGAAGATGGGTCTAGCGGTCAACGAGGACAAGACCAAGTTAATGCTGTCAACAAGAAAGGACTGCCAAGTGCCAACATCGACGTCTCGGAGCAAACGTCAACATAGACTGATTTAACTTCGAGGTAGTTAAGGACTTTGTCTACCTGAGATCCGCTATCAACTCAGACAACAACACCAGCGCTGAAATCAAACGAAGAAACACTCTTGCCAATCGCTGCTTCTTTGGACTTAGAAGGCAATTGAGTAGTAAAGTCCTCTCCCGAGCAACTAAAGTGACACTCTACAAAACCCTCATCATCCCGGTCCTAATGTATGATGCAGAGACATGGACCATGACAACATCTGTGATTTGAGAGAAAACTTCTTCGAGTGATTTTTGGTCCTGTCTGCATAAATGGAGAATGGAGACGAAGACTCAATCAAGAACTGTACGAGCTGTTCAGCGACACTGACGTAGCCAGAAAAGTTAAGGTCCAAGGACTTAGATGGTTGGGTCATGTAGAGCGAATGGAAAATAATGCTCCGGCTCATAGTCTTCGAATCCAACCCGGAAGGACGTCGCAGAAGAGGAAGACCGCGACTCAGGTGGAGCACACAGGTGGTAGAGGACCTGAACCAACTTGGCGTGCAAAACTGGAAGCAGCTAGCTAGGGACCGAGCTGGCTGGAGGAGACTGTTGATTGAGGAACAAGTCCACACCGGACTGTACGCCACCTTAAGTAAGTAAGTAATCTTGAATTTCTGGCATAAAGTTTGCAATGCATATTCTGATGAATGAAACAGTTGGTCATGTAGAAGAATGTCGGAACGTTTTTGTGAAACACGGCTAGGTCTTCTTACCATAAGAAACGTTTTCATTATTTTGTGGTTGAGGACTCTTAAAACTTTCCGGGAAATTGTCAATCGTAGATATCAGAAGATTAGCTCCTTCCTTTGATAAAGAGTCATGCAACTCCGGCATAAGAATATGAGGGCCTATGGAAACTTCTTTTTGGGCGTAAATCTGTTAAATGAAATTGAAGAAATTGATTTAGAATAGAAGAACGTAGAAATCCATGTTAAACCATACTTCACCAGTGTCAAATTTGTTTGGTCTTATCCTCATGATTGACACACCAGTTTTTGTATCTCCTTTCATAATAGAGTAAATTATTGGAGCGGCGCCTCGCCACCGGGGTAGGATACTGGCATGGACATTTATCATTCCTCTGACGGACATCAAACAGAACTTTAGCCATGAATCAAGCTTAATGTAGATAAATACTTACAAGGGAAATGCATGAATTATATTACTCGGAATTAAATGTCCAAACGAAACGACTATCCCAAGATCATATTGCTTGCATGATTCCGCGTCGATTGGCCACTTGTAAACTTTCAAATTGTTGGCTTCTGCATAAGATTTAATGCAGTTTGCTGGACTTTTAAATGAAGTGACGACGCTGACTTCAGATACCTTTGAATTGTTTAAACTAATTATGTAAAATCACTTAGCATTATTTCTATTGCAAGAGATAAATGTTTTCACAAATAATTTGTTTCGGTACATACTACATCTTACCTTGATTTATGTAATGTAGCAATGCTTGGCAGCGAAAAGTTGTCTGTTCCAAAAAACAGCACCTTAAGTTTGCCATTTGAAGTGAGAAGGTCTCGAGTAAGTCCAAAACATTCAGAAACCTTTCTTTTGTATTTATACAAATACTTTGAGGTGATTCTTCTTACGAACATTTTAAACCTACTTTATTGACCGAGGCGTGCGTTGCGTTTACATTAGAAATTTTTAAGTTGAAACGGAGTCAGAGATAAAAGGAGATAGGAAGCTAAGGCTAAGTTGTCAAAATAAGTTTACTGTCAAAGACAAATGATATAAGGAAGACAACAGAGCACAATACAAATTGGGCGCATTGACTAACGTAGTCACTACCTTTGTATATGGCACGACTAGTACTATTATTGTACAGGGTTATCAATTTTGCAGAGAATTTTGTTTTATTTGTGTTTTGTTGAAGTAATCTGCAACATTTTGAGTTATATTTCAGTTTTTCAATTGTTTATCGAAAAAAAGTTGTAACATTGTAAATTGAAATGTAAGAAATCGGTTACATAACTGTTTCCAGTTGTTTTCCAAACATTGGTGTTGTTATTATAAGGTTATATAAAAGTAAATCATTTGAAAGTTGATAAAAAGTTTTTATAACATCTATAAAATTTATGTTTCGTTATCGTCTAACTTAAACGTTAAAACAACTTTCTTGCAACAATCTGTAAGAACATTTATGTAACTTCAATATAATTTTCAATTTAGAAAAAGGAGAGTACTAACAAAAACATTTCTGTAACGTTTTTACACTTAAAACGTTTATTTGAACAGAATTGTAATAAACAAGTTTATACAACCAATATACAGGGTGATTCCCGAGCGTTGTGCCAAAAAGCTAGAGCGTGTAGGTTGAGTTGAGACAAGAAAAAAATCGTATGGGAGGGGGGGTCTATTCCCCCCCCGTTTAGCCGGGAGGGGCAATTTTCTGAAAAATTGACTTATTTTGTTTAAAAAAATATTAAAAATCAACGGCTTCGTTTACAATACCGTGCTATACCTTTCTGAAAAGCCAAAAACTTTTCCTTTCACTTTGTTTTTAAATTAAATTGTTTTAACGAATAGTTTAAAAAAAAAAATTCAAACTCAAAATTTTCAAAAAAAAAGCAAAAAAACATTTTTGAACTAATTTTTTTCAAAATTTTATGTAATTAAGTACTAATTTTGTTTTAAAAATTCAATGTGTTTGTTAATTTTTAGTCGAAAACAGAAAACCGGATGCAAAAATGTCTTTTCGTTTTTGAGAAATTAAGAAAAAATCGAAACCACTTTTTTCTAAGAAAATCTTTGTTTTTATTTTTACTTATCTGGACTTTTAGTTTAATTTATTAGTTTAATTTATAAATTTAATTTTTTATAATTGGAGTTTTATGAGGACTCAATAAAGTAGAAAAGTATTACATTATCCCTGGATTAACCATTTTGTTCTTTGATAACTTCGAAAACTGACCTGTAATTTTTTCTTACTAAACCTGGGGCCGCGGCCACTCGCCGGCGAAGAGTTCTACCTGCTAGGGGCTTAAGATAATTAAACCGCATTTTTTCTTGAATTAAAAAACAATTAACAACCTAAAGGTAAATAAAAGGCATCGCATATTTACTAAACAACCATTTACAATTAAAATATTAACTCATCAACACATAACAATAACAAACTCATACGCTCGAGAAGAGTTAGTGGACAGGAGCTTCTGCTACGGATTAACTTATTGTCGAGATCGGGAATCCGAAAGACTCTACGCTGAAAGATATCCCAATAGATAGCGCCCAAGTCGTAGCATGTTTTCAAGAATCTGCCGACGAGAGCACTGAGAGCTAGAAGTGAAAGGTCAATGGCAGACGTTATTAATGAAAAAAATGATTAATCCAGGGAAAATCCAATACTTTTCTACTTTACTGAGTCCTAATAAAACTCCAATCACAAAAATGTTTTTTTTTTTTGCTTTTTTTTTTGAAAATTTTGAGTTTGAAAATTTATTTTTTTTAAACTATTCGTTAAAACAATTTAATTTAAAAACAAAGTGAGAGAAAAAGTTTTTGGCTTTTCAGAAAGGTATAGCACGGTGGTGAAAACGAAGCCGTTGATTTTTAATATTTTTTTAAACAAAATAAGTCAATTTTTCAGAAAATTGCCCCTCCCGGCTAAACGGGGGGGAATAGACCCCCCCTCCCATACGATTTTTTTCTTGTCTCAACTCAACCTACACGCTCTAGCTTTTTGGCACAACGCTCGTGAATCACCCTGTATAACAATGCATTAATTAAGACAACACTATTTAATGAATGCCCAAAATAGTTATGTATGTATATAATGTAATAAAAGAAGCCATACTTTAAGTAGTTAATGGCCTTATTTAGAAGAACATAGAAATGTGAAGTTGTAAATGTGTTATGTAATGTTGTTGTTTTCTATTTAAAAAACAAAATGTTTGAATAAACATAGTTAAAACTAGGTTAAAACTAACTGAAATATAACTGATATTTTTGTTTTTGGAGACTTTGTTATATTTTGGTTTCTAATTTGTTAACATGAAACAAAGATTTCTACAATATTAAAACAAATTTGTAACCAACGTATTAGTATTGAAAAAAAAAACATTTGGCTTGTTTTTGAAACAAAATTACAACATTTCTTAAGATTCAAGAGATGTTATAGTTGAGTTGCTAAAACTTGACTGTTGTGTAAATCTGTGTTTTTGTTCAAGAAGGGAAAATAAAATTAGTATCTAGAATAAAAACAATCAAAAATTAAATAATTTAAACTTAGAGTCATGGAAAAAAGTTAGATCCAATGAGAATGACCGGAAAAAAAGGAGTGAACTCGTGGACGCAATGATGTCCCCATCTTTAGTTCGTCCTCGCAAAAATATTGGGTAATTTCCGAACATTGTTCAACGCGGTGAAAATACTCCATATGAAAATAATTTTCAATTAAATAATCCATCTCCCGAAGAAAGCAGTCAAAGTGCCCATAATAATCAGTACCTGCAAAACTGGGCCGGAATCATGTAACGCGATAGTTGATTATCAAAAATTATTTATCGTTTTTGATTATCAACTTTACTTTGCTCCATGTAAGCTGATCAAAAAAAAACTTTGATTTGTTGGCATTACTGTTTTCGGAGAAAAAAATTTCGTCCGTTTTGACATTTTTCCTAACCCCGATTCAGACTGGGAATGAAATATTTTCTAAGGACCAGGTCACACTTTTCGCTAATAAAAGTACACAAAGTCATTCTCCGCCACAAATGTTTGAGTTTGACATTTTTACTCCACCGTTGCTGTGGATTAGAAAAGGTATGTTCACGATTTACAGACAAAAATAAAATTTTGCAATCTTACACCTTTTTGTTGCACCGGATTTGGTTTATTATTTGATTTGTTTTTGCTTCAAACTTGTCAGATATTGTTTAAATATATATTATAAGCATATACAATGTCAATATTTATTTGATTTTTTATTAAAACGACATAAATATTTGAAAACGACACCTAAATAGGTGTCGAATGAAATTATCGCAAATAACTGATTATCAATTTGATAATCAGCTTACATAGAGCAAAAACCCTGATTTTGATTATCAACTATCGCTTATCGCGTTACGTGATTCCAGCCCTGTATTTCCTCGGAGGGCGATGATGAAAATTAGGACATAGAACTGGATGAAACCAGTTTTCCAGAACTTGAAAAAAAGATTGAAGCAGAAGAGGGCAGAGTATCTTTAATTCAAGATTTGAGGGAATGGAGCGCATCATTTTTAATCAAGCAAAATGCTTTGAATGCGCTGCTTGCATTACTGAGTAAGAACTTGCCTGAACTCAATCTTCCAAAGGACTCAAGAACAGTCATGGCTACGCCCAGAAACAAGTGCGATATCAGAACAGTTGAATTTGGAGGATCGTATTGGCGCTACGCTTTGCGTTGACGTTTAGGGTTGTAAAGTTGTGTTCAAGTTACCACAGTGTTACTGTTGAGAAGGATGCGTACGCACCTTAACACGAGTAGTTTTCCCCACCAATTATGAGAGGGAGCTACAGCCCACATTCCTACCAACATTCAGTCGAAAAATTTATCTGCATTAACCAACTTAACTTACTTAATTTTTCTTTCTCCAATTTTGTAATTCGCCATTTTCTTTGCAAGCCACGAGGCAATTAATTTATACCTTTGAAGAATACTTTATATAAGTACATTTTCTCATTTTGCCGGCCACTTGGTGGCTATTTAAGAAGACTAAGTAAGTTAACCTTATAAACAAATGTATTTCAATAACGTTTCTTGTTATCAATAAAGGATTTTTAACAAATTGTAAAGCTACCAAACTTGTAGTTTTGCCTCGTTCAAGAACAAGTCTTCGTTGCGACCAAATTGTCGCAACAGTTACAATAACGTTGGCGCTACTCTTTGCGTTGACGTTAAGGGTTTGGGAGTTGTAATGTTATAATAAGGTTAATGGTGTATTAATATTATGTTCAATAAATCGACCATCAAGATACTACAAAAAACATGAAAATGAAATGAGAAGACTGACTATATGTCAGAGTTGCCGCTAGATTCAAAAACTTTACAAGTCATAAAATAATTCGTAGATTTCATTATGGCTGAACTGTAATGCAATTTTTCTCACGCAAGCACGCTTAAGTGAATCAGCGAATACATGCAAACCCTATGAGCTACCGTAATGTAGGTACTTAAGCAACGTTCGTTAACTTTTCGTTCAAATTTTGCTAGTGCGGTTTCATTCCCTTATTGCTTAAGTGAATTTGACAATTTGAAGAAGAGAAGCCCAAGCCTACTATTTTTGCTTTCGTCCGGTTTTTTGACATTAGCATAAGTTCACTTAAACGGCCCATACACAGCATACTTGTGTGCACATCGGTGCATGTGTGCAGTTACTTGCCACTAGCATGGCGAATAAAAAGGGTTAAAATTTATTCAGCTGTGGAGCTGGTAAAATGGATTTAAATTTTGACGTTTCTTCTAAAATTATTAGTGCACAGTCTAGAAGGGAGTTCAAATTGTCTATGAATAAGATAAAATTTAGCTATCTTTAGTAACGAGAACGACAACAACTAATGAATAACTTTAAAATATGGCCGATTTCCGTTTAAGAACTCTCTCATTTTCTTCAAAAAACAACAGAACATTTTATGTTTTGACACACAAACAAAGGCAATAAACATGATCTTTTTGAGGTTTTTTAATCCCTCTTAATATAAGACATTTATCTAGGATCTGATATAAAATGAGAAAAGTGAACTTTTTACATTAACTTGATTTCTTTTATAACATTTTTATTTTAAAATGTAAACAAAAAGTGAAATGCGGCAACTCTGATGAACAAATATCAAAGTTTTATCCTAGTTTTTGTTTGATTTTCTTCCTGTCACAAAAAAAATAAGGTTTTTATAACATCTAGATTTAAGTTTCAGTAACATTTTAGAAACGATGACAAGAAAAATCAATTCATCTATGTTTTATAAACAACATAAACTAGTTACAATGAGGATCTTATTTCCTGAAGTTTTTACTTTGTTGAATCTTTGTTGCAATAACCATATAAGTTATGATATCAAAAGACAATGTTTTATTGATGTTTCCTGCAACAAGTGCCATTTTGTTCACAATCTAATGACCCATTATTAAAATTTGATCTCATATGCTTTATTTTTAAACTAATTTTTCCAATTGGTTTAACTTTTTCCAATGTGAAAGTCAATGAAAATGGACAAAAAATTCGTTTCCTAACGTAATTCATTAATACTTTTGCAACTTCAAAGCCTCAATACAAACATGAATATTTTTCTATTTCTCAATTTTTCGCCCAATTTTAATTTTTTGGGTGGCGCGTAAGTTTTCTAGAAGTAGAACATCAATATTTATGACAAAAACAGCGTTGCACTAAGATTTTCCGTTCATAAATGACCAAAACTCGCCTTTTCAATAACTATATTAGACGTATTGATCTTATTCAAGGCTTTGAAGTTTATCTTCTTTATGACATGATTAAAAACATTAAACATTTTTAATGAAATTGATTAATAACTTAATAGAAACTTTTACAATGTTTTCTGAAACAATGTTACTCATTATATTATTCCCTAAATAACAATATCAATACATTAAATAGTGCTATCTCAAACAACAACAACAACAACTCAACTCAAAAGAGCAGAAATCCAATAAAAGTATATGGTACAAACAATTCTCTCTGCCTCAATTCTCTGCCTAAATATAAATGGTTTCATCTGTCGAGGTTCGATATTAGTTTTTTTTTGATTGATTGATGTTTATTTAGCATTAATAACGCTATTTTACAATTTTAATACTTAAAACAACTTACATAATAATAAATAAAAAAAAAGTACAAAATAATTTTGTTAATATGAGTATATACAATGTTTTATGATAACTTAGTAGTTGTATTTGACAAATTGTGATATTTTATTTTTAAATCTTAGCATATTGTTTTCGATTTGTACATCATTTGGCAGACTATTGAACATTTGTAATCCTTTATAAAACAACATATTTTGGGTTCTATTATTTGTGAAAAATTGTACATTTAAATTGTTATTGTTTCTAAGGATATATATGGCTGAACATCAGCTCTTCTCGTCAATTTTCTTTGAAGATAGTTTGGCGTTAAATTATTTTTAATCTTGTATATAAACAGTAATGTGCAAAAAATTATTCTTTGTTTAATACTTAACCAGTTTAGAATACTCAACATGTTACTTATGGGTGTATATCTATTACATTTCAATATCGACCTCATAGCTTTATTTTGTAATATTTGAAGGTTTTGAATCATGCCATTAGTCCCCAATAATAGTATTGTTGGACAATACTCAAAATGTGGTTTAATTATAGTATTGTATATTTTTATTGCCATTGAAGTACTTAATTTCATTCTTATTCTTCGAAAGAAACCGATTTTTTTAAATATCTTTTTATACATACTTTCAAAATGCCTTTTAAAGTTTAAATTACTATCTATTAATATTCCTAAATACTTAATTTCCTTTACACATTCGAATTCTTCAATATAATTTATTTCACTATTACTGGGCAGAATCATTACTTTCGTTTTTTCCGTATTTAATTTCAGTTTGTTCATATTCAGATACATTTTCACATTTTTTATATCATCTTTAAGTTTTTCTATAGCAACATTTACATCAACATCATTTACATATAACAGTCCATCATCAGCAAAAAATGCTATTTGTGAGTTACTTATAACCTTTTTAAAATCATTAATGTATAATATATATAACAGTGGGCCTAACATTGCCCCTTGTGGTACTCCTAACTCAACAGAAATACTGTTCGAAAGTTCACTATTATACTTAACTAATTGTTTTCTTTTTTCCAAGTATGATTTAAACCATAAATATTCCATTCCTCTTACCCCATAGTTGTATAGTTTCTTTAATAATATACCCCTGTCAACAGTTTCGAATGCTCTTTTGAGATCCAGGAACACTGCGGTTATTTTCTTCTTCTCATGCATCTTCTCTTTCCAATCAGCAATTACGAAATTCAACGCAGATTCACAGGAATGTTTATTACGAAAACCAGATTGTTCTTCCATTATAATGTTGTTGTCTTCCAAGTATTTCTCAAATTGTATTTGTACAACCTTTTCTAATATTTTTTCATGTAACGGTAGCATATTCACTGGTCTAAAATGTTCGCATTTATTAGAGTTAGCAATTTTTTGAACCGGAACTATCACAGATGTCTTCCAATTGTCAGGGAAAATCCCATTAGTTAAAGAATAATTTATTATTTTTAGTAAAGCTGGCCCAACATAATTGAAACTGTCTTTTAACATATCTTTATTCATGAAGTTATAATCATTCTTATTTGGCATCATTTCTATAATTTTTAAGAGTTCATCAATACTATCTAACGTTTTAAATTTAAAACACACTTCACTTTGTTGATCATAGTTTACCCAGGGTTCATTTGGAATGTCATTATTTATTTCTTTTACACTCGTTACGAAGTATTTGTTAAAATTGTTTGCTATGTCTTTATCATTTGAAATCTCTTTTTGTTCAAACACAATACTTTGATTTTCTGTTTGCACTTGACCCAGCACTAAGTTCTTAATTGTCTTCCACATTGACTTTTGGGTTTCTGATTCATTTATTTTATTCTTAATGTATAATCGTTCTGCTTTGTTGAGATTATTTTTATATTTATTTCTTATTTTTTTATAATTTTGCCAATCTTCAATAGACCTAGTAGATATAAACTTCAAATAACTCTGAACTTTTTGGGTCCTTAATGTTCGCAAATCATCATTAAACCATTTTATTTTATTATTAGATTTAATATACTTCTTAGTTATGAATTTTTCTATTACACTTAACATTTCTTTTTCAAAAATATTGCTTGTTTGACTATTAACTTGTGTAATTATGCTTAAGTTATTAATTGCACTTCTTCTTATGTTTTGAACAAATTGAAATCTATTATACTTTAAATATCTTATTAATTTTCTCTTTTCACACTTTTCTTGTTTTGTCGTTGTTATTTTAAATGTAATCGTTTCGTGATCACTAATTTTTAACTTGTGGTCAACTTTGACCATATAGTTTTCTATATTTGTAACTACGTAATCTAAAAGAGTTTTCGTCGTTAAAGTTATACGTGTTGGTTCAGTAACCAGTTGATTGCACATAATTTCCCGAAACATACACTCCAGTTCATTTTTATATATGCTATTTATAAGCCAGTCTATATTGAAATCACCAAGTATTATTAAATTCTCTTTTCCTTCTAATTCATCCATCCATTCTTTTATTTTATCACAGAAATTTCTTATAGATGTGCTCGGTGAACGATATACAACAAAAAATAAAACTTTTTTATATTGAATTTTTACCTCAATTACTAAGATCCAAACACTAAGTTCTAATTGGAGATTCATTAAAATTTTAAATTCGTAACAGTCTTTTAAATATATTACTATTCCTCCCGTATGAGATGATGTACTTTCACATTTTATCATATTATAGTGCACTATATTCACTTCACTGTCTTGTATCCAGTTACCTAAATGAGTTTCAGTTAAAATAATAACATCATATTCTTTTTCACTTATTAAATGTTTAATTCCAGTAAAGTTATTTATTAATCCTTGAATATGCAAAAGTATGCTTTCAAAATACGATTTTGATTGCTAGTATGCAAATTTCGTACGTTCTTGATTCATCCTTCTTAAGTATACTGGACAATTCACATCACGAGCATCATGGTTTGGATTTATCTCCATACCCAAATTTTCTATCGTCATTATACAATTTTTACATTTTAGGATTTCACTATTGCATTCTTCTAGTTTGTGTTCTCCACTACACTTTGGGCAACATATGGTTTTTGTGCAATCTTTTGCCATATGATTGTATCCCCAGCATTTGTAACATCTTTTTACACTTATTTTATCATAAACTGCACACTTATTCCAACCAACATTTAAACTTGGTTTATCCACTTCTAAAATGTTTCTAAATAATTTGCTATCTGTTTCAATTATTGCATTATATTGCATTTTATGTTGATATCTCTCGTAGCACTTAACAACTTTCATTGAACCTTCAATTTTATTTTGTTTTTTTAACACTTCTAACAAATTATTTTCACTGACTTCTTTATCAATTCCAATAATTACTATTTTTGGTGCCACTAAAGATGGAATGTTAATATTATATTTTTCTCCTAACTTTTCTTTCAATTGTGACTCAATCTTTTTAGTAGACTCTTCGTTTCCACATTTTATCACCACTGATCCGTTTCCACTCTTCGATACCCCACTAATCTGCAATGCAAGATCAGCTGGATCAATGCTTTCTTTTATTATTTCTTTTGTTTTTTCACTGTTTTGTTCCACATTGTCTTTTGGTTTCACAATAACCGGCGGTACATTTTTTATCATATCACTGTTTGTCTTTTTCTTTTCTAAAACGTTTGTCTCTTTTTCACTCAGATTTTTAACATGTTTAATTATTGTTTTTAAGAGTTCATCAATACTATCTTACGTTTTAAATTTAAAACACACTTCACTTTGTTGATCATAGTTTACCCAGGGTTCATTTGGAATGTCATTATTTATTTCTTTTACACTCGTTACGAAGTATTTGTTAAAATTGTTTGCTTTGTCTTTATCATTTGAAATCTCTTTTTGTTCAAACACAATACTTTGATTTTCTGTTTGCACTTGACCCAGCACTAAGTTCTTAATTGTCTTCCACATTGATTTTTGGGTTTCTGATTCATTTATTTTATTCTTAATGTATAATCGTTCTGCTTTGTTGAGATTATTTTTATATTTATTTCTTATTTTTTTATAATTTTGCCAATCTTCAATAGACCTAGTAGATATAAACTTCAAATAACTCTGAACTTTTTGGGTCCTTAATGTTCGCAAATCATCATTAAACCATTTTATTTTATTATTAGATTTAATATACTTCTTAGTTATGAATTTTTCTATTACACTTAACATTTCTTTTTCAAAAATATTGCTTGTTTGACTATTAACTTGTGTAATTATGCTTAAGTTATTAATTGCACTTCTTCTTATGTTTTGAACAAATTGAAATCTATTATACTTTAAATATCTTATTAATTTTCTCTTTTCACACTTTTCTAGTTTTGTCGTTGTTATTTTAAATGTAATCGTTTCGTGATCACTAATTTTTAACTTGTGGTCAACTTTGACCATATAGTTTTCTATATTTGTAACTACGTAATCTAAAAGAGTTTTCGTCGTTAAAGT
The DNA here is from genome assembly GCA_943590905.1 of Sphaerophoria taeniata. NCBI lineage: Eukaryota > Metazoa > Arthropoda > Insecta > Diptera > Syrphidae > Sphaerophoria > Sphaerophoria taeniata. Next base: position 124,639,617 of record OX016540.1, read on the forward strand.
TATACGTGTTGGTTCAGTAACCAGTTGATTGCACATAATTTCCCGAAACATACACTCCAGTTCATTTTTATATATGCTATTTATAAGCCAGTCTATATTGAAATCACCAAGTATTATTAAATTCTCTTTTCCTTCTAATTCATCCATCCATTCTTTTATTTTATCACAGAAATTTCTTATAGATGTGCTCGGTGAACGATATACAACAAAAAATAAAACTTTTTTATATTGAATTTTTACCTCAATTACTAAGATCCAAACACTAAGTTCTAATTGGAGATTCATTAAAATTTTAAATTCGTAACAGTCTTTTAAATATATTACTATTCCTCCCGTATGAGATGATGTACTTTCACATTTTATCATATTATAGTGCACTATATTCACTTCACTGTCTTGTATCCAGTTACCTAAATGAGTTTCAGTTAAAATAATAACATCATATTCTTTTTCACTTATTAAATGTTTAATTCCAGTAAAGTTATTTATTAATCCTTGAATATTCAAAAGTATGCTTTCAAAATACGATTTTGATTGCTAGTATGCAAATTTCGTACGTTCTTGATTCATCCTTCTTAAGTATACTGGACAATTCACATCACGAGCATCATGGTTTGGATTTATCTCCATACCCAAATTTTCTATCGTCATTATACAATTTTTACATTTTAGGATTTCACTATTGCATTCTTCTAGTTTGTGTTCTCCACTACACTTTGGGCAACATATGGTTTTTGTGCAATCTTTTGCCATATGATTGTATCCCCAGCATTTGTAACATCTTTTTACACTTATTTTATCATAAACTGCACACTTATTCCAACCAACATTTAAACTTGGTTTATCCACTTCTAAAATGTTTCTAAATAATTTGCTATCTGTTTCAATTATTGCATTATATTGCATTTTATGTTGATATCTCTCGTAGCACTTAACAACTTTCATTGAACCTTCAATTTTATTTTGTTTTTTTAACACTTCTAACAAATTATTTTCACTGACTTCTTTATCAATTCCAATAATTACTATTTTTGGTGCCACTAAAGATGGAATGTTAATATTATATTTTTCTCCTAACTTTTCTTTCAATTGTGACTCAATCTTTTTAGTAGACTCTTCATTTCCACATTTTATCACCACTGATCCGTTTCCACTCTTCGATACCCCACTAATCTGCAATGCAAGATCAGCTGGATCAATGCTTTCTTTTATTATTTCTTTTGTTTTTTCACTGTTTTGTTCCACATTGTCTTTTGGTTTCACAATAACCGGCGGTACATTTTTTATCATATCACTGTTTGTCTTTTTCTTTTCTAAAACGTTTGTCTCTTTTTCACTCAGATTTTTAACATGTTTAATTATTGTTTTTATCAGTGTTTTAGTGTTAACACTGATGACATTATTAAACATATATCAGAAAACACAAATATTCCCAAAGACTTTATCAAATGCTATAAACTTGTCAAAAAAGATGTGCAAACGGTACTCAGGTTCATCAACCTTAAAGTCAGTGTACCTGAAAACATGCTAAACATTGCAATGAATCCAAATATATGGCCGTCCAGTGTTAAAATAAAAAAATTCGTCACTAAAGCAAAAAACGACGATGCAGCACAAAACAAACAATTGACTTGAACAATGCACCGCATATACCTCTGCAACTACCTCGCCCCTGCAAATCAACACCACCATCTAATAACCAGTTCTTACTCTATTATCAAAATACAGGCGGTCTACGGACTAAAACAAACAAACTGTTTCGTTATTCTTCAGCTTCTCAATATGACGTCATCGCTTTTACAGAGACTTGGCTCACCGATGATCATTATAATTCTGAACTATTTGATGATAATGAGTTTAATGTCTTTCGGAAGGATAGATCTTTGGTGAAAACAAATTTAACAAGAGGTGGAGGCGTGCTAATCGCTGTTCGATCCAATTTTGCTTGCGCTGAACTAGATTTGCCCTCGTCAGCTGTTAATTCACAAAACGATATAGATCAACTTGCTGTTAGAGTCTCTAAGAATTCTTTATTTGATTTATTAATTATTTTAAGTTATATACCACCAGGTAGTTCAATTGATATTTATAAAACCCATGTAAATAACTGTCGTTTACTTTCGTCTCAATTGAGTGTAAATCAACATTTGCTTATTCTAGGTGATTTCAATCTTTGTAATATAAATTGGGTTTTTGATCCAGATGAAAAATGTTTATTGCCTTTTAATATAAATTCAGAAATTGAATGTGAAGTTATTGACTCTTTTTGTGAGTTTGATATTATCCAAATAAATAGTTTTCGCAATAATATGAATCGAATTTTGGATTTAATTTATGTTGATAAGGAACTTTCTGTAAATATTAGTGAAAGCATCCATCCAATTTTTAATAATTCTCTTCACCATCTTGCACTTTGCGTTCAGTTTACTTTTTTTGGATATTTTAGACCTGATTGTGATAATTCTATGCAATATGATTATGCCAAAGGCAATTATGAATCCATTAGCGAATGTTTAAACTTAATCCCTTGGCAACAAGTACTAAACAATGCAGATCTCTCTGTTTCGTATAATTTTTTCATTGAGACATTAAAGGAGGCAATTGATAATTTTGTACCTAAGAAATCTAAAAGTACTAAGTCGAAGCCTAAATGGTACAACAAAAGGCTTATTAACTTAAATAATAAGAAAAACAAGGCATATAAGTAATTTCGTAGTTCCAATAACGATACTCACTTATAACCACTTATAGGCGTATTCAAAATGAGTTTGAAGTTCTTAATAATTTTTTATATAAAGATTATCTAATTCGTACAGAAGAGAATTTAAAGATTAATAGTAAATGTTTTTGGAATTTTATAAATGGTACTATAAAAGACTCTGTCTTATTTGTACACCATTTGAAATAAAATTGAAATTGAATTGAATTGAAATTGGAAAAAGGAAATCTAATGGCATTCCTAATCAAATGTTTTACAATCATGAAAGTTCCACTGACGTTCTCACAATCTGCAATTACTTTGCTGACTTTTTTCAGTCGGTTTACACGACGAGCGACATTCCGGTTTTTTCTGTCGATGGATTTAGTAATAGTTGCTTAAATATTGGAAATTTGAATTTAAATGTTTCAGATGTATTTGATGCCTTGAGCAGTCTGGGTCTTGAGAAGCAACCAGGTCCTGACAATATATCCGCCTATGTTTTAAAACAGTGCGCAAATGCTCTCTGCATACCATTAACAATTCTATTTAACCATTCTCTCAATAAAGGTGAATTTTTAAACGATTGGAAAATTTCTTTTATTATTCCCATTCATAAATCTGGACCTAAACAAGATGTTTCAAACTACCGCCCGATCTGTAAACTCTCATTCATTCCAAAATTATTTGAAAAAATCATCTATAAAAAACTATCCTTTCTTTTAAAAGAATTTTTTTCACCATATCAACACGGATTTGTCATTGGTAAATCAACCTCTACCAATCTTATGATTTTAAGCAATCATATCGTTAGCTGTTTTGAAGACGGGTCACAATGTGATGTTATCTACGCTGACTTCGCAAAAGCCTTCGATCGAGTCAACCACTACGTTTTGGTGCAAAAGTTAAAAGGGTTAGGTTTCCATTCTAGTATTTTGAAGTGGCTTCAATCATATTTATGCAATCGTATCCAATACGTTCTTATAAACAATTTGAAATCTCACTAAATTCTAGTTTCCTCCGGAGTCCCTCAAGGAAGCCATTTGGGACCACTTTTGTTTTTAATTTTAATTAATGATATTCCACTCCAAATCCGATTTTCTCAAAAACTACTGTTTGCCGATGATTTAAAAGTATTTTGTCAAATTAAATCAATTTCAGATTGTTTGCTCTTGCAAGAAGACCTAAATAGACTTGGTGTGTGGTGCAAAAATAATTATTTGTTTTTGAACATCTCAAAATGCCAAATCATGTCATTTTTCCGTAACCAGTCTCCCATCTTTTATTCTTATAAAATTGACGATAAACCTCTCTGCAGAATTGATGAAAAAAAAGACCTTGGTGTTTTATTTGATCAAAAACTTAATTTTAATCTACACATTGACTTTATTGTAGCTAAAGCTAATTCTATGCTAGGATTTATTTCTCGTAATTCTAAGGAGTTTACCGATCCTTACACTCTCAAATCTCTATTCAATGCCTTTGTACGATCTGTTTTAGAGTACTGTTGTGTTATATGGTGCCCCTTCTATAAAACGAGTTCTGATAGGATCGAAAATATTCAAAAACGTTTTACGAGGTTGATAGTTTATCGTCTAAATTGGAATATCCGAATGCCCTCGTATGATTCAAGACGCCTACTTATCGGCTTACCAAATCTGTCTGATCGTCGTAAATATTTTGCCATTATCTTCATCAGAGATCTATTATCTTATCATATCAATTGTCCCTTCTTGTTATCTATGGTTAAATTCTATGTTCCTTCGAGAGATTTGCGTAATAGATGTTTATTTTTTGTACCGTTTCACAGAACGAATTATGGGCTAAATGAGCCTCTTTCAAGATGTTTAAGAGAATCTAATTCTGTAATAAATCAAATTGATTTCTTTAATTGTGATAATAGAGAATTATTTAAACAACATTTGTTATATTTTCTTTGTAACCTGCGTGGTAATTAAGTATTTATTTACAAATTATGTACCTATCTAGTAATCGTAAGGAATTTATATATTTTTTTTATAAGATCCGTTTGATGAAATAATAAATAAGTAATAAATAAGTAATAGTATGTAGAACGAAATAGTAAAAGTTATAATATTCATGTTATTAAATTTTTTTTTAAACTCTTCGTGCTTGCTTTAGCTTTGTTACAATATGTAACAAAGTATCCTTGTCCTTGCATAAACATTTTTGCAACATTAGTAGAACTTATCTGCAAGTTCAATTAAAGTTGCACAAATGTTATTTTAAGTTACATGTAACATTATGTAGTTGAAACAACATTTATGAAACTGAGAAATAACAAAGTTTAACCTCTTTGAAACTTATTTACAACCTACTTGTTGTAAATCGAGAGGGGAAACGCGGCTATTTGGGTTACACAATTGTTTTAAATTGCGTTACTGTAATATATGGGCAACAACTTGATTGTTTTATTTAAGTTATAAATACCAAATGAAAACCCGTCTGTGCTACTCGGGTAGGCCGTGTGCGAATTGGATGAACTGTGGTTAAAAATGCATGAATTTTTAACCACTACTGTCATATTTTAACTTGCTCCGCAGCTAGTCAAATTTTATTTAATGCGAAATGTCAAAATTTAACCAAACGTCAAGTTTTAACCCATTTTTAACTGAATTCGCACACGGCCTTAGTCCAAGCACACAAGAGATGATTTCAGATTGGGGAAGGAAATGTATACATGAACCGCTATTAAATGTGTGAGTATTTATATCGTACCAAAAGTCCAAAACTATTAGCTTTTGTACATGTGTTAGTTTTAGTCTTCGTTCATCCACAAAATTTTAGGTTGAAAATTTCAGTCCGTTTCATACTGCACACTCTGCTTCCCTTGGCCACTAAATTGATTTTAGTCCGGATGAATTAGTCTCGTGTGGGCGGTATCTCAGCCATGACTTTGACGAATGTTGGTTTTTAAGTGCTCAAAAGTTAAAGGTTTATCTTCATAAACAAGGTCTTTTGCGTAGCCCCATAAAAAAAAGTCCAGCGGTGTCAAATCAAATCATCTTTGTGGCCAGTCGAAAAATCGCCGTCCACCACATGTTGTTCAAGCACCCATTTGACGTATCTACGACGTTGTGAATGGTCAGCTAGCTTCAGTTGTTGTGTGAGCTGGACTTTATATGGATGTAGGAGTAGATCCAAATGCAAAATACCCCATAATGTGCCATTAGATAGTCCTAATTCCTGAGAACGACGAGGAATCGACACATTCGGTTCTTCGGCAACACTTTCACTTACAGCAGTGATATTTTCAGTGGTACGAGCGAAACGATGATGCACAGGCCTTACAATATCTGTAACCAATCCAGGCTCTTCAAATTTCTTCACAATTTTGCCAATTGCTTGCGTAGTTTAACGATTATGTAAACCATAATCTCCTCTTAAAGCACGATATGTAGCTGTGGCAGAATCATCATTTTTGTAGTAGGTTTTCACAATTTGTATGCGTTGTTCGATAGCTAAGTGATCCATTTTCGTAAATGTCAGACTTTCAACCAACAAAAAAATTGGTTTAACAACTTACAGCCCGATTTTGAAGTTGTGCCAAGTCACTGACTGTGACTGATTTCTTGTGAGGATAGTTGTGATTCGATGATAAATAGGAATTCTGGAACAACTCTAACAAAAAAACTCACAACAAAATTCACCTCAACATGGGGAAAATAATTATTGTTGTTTCAACCAAAGATGAGTTTTTTGTTTCTTTTTTTGTCTCTGGTTTCAACTATCTAGTTGAAATCAAAATAATTTTTTATTTGTTTTCGAGCTTCTGAAGAAACTATGGAATTTCCGTCTGTAATTTCCATATGGATTTTTAATACGCTTACACGATTTGTACAATATTCCATATGGAAATGGTGATAATCCATATTGAAAATCCATATCATGTAATGCAGCCTTTTCAGATATATGAATTGTTCACAACAAACATGGAACCTCAAATCGAAATGTCAAAATAACAGCAATATGTTTGTTGTTACCTGGTCTGAGGAAGGTCACAAATTTGCAAATTTTTGTGACTGTCACAAGTTGTGACTCTGTACCAGAATACGAAAAAAGTCACAAAAATCATTTCACTTCAACTTGTGACTTGTGAGGTATCAGTGAGGTTCCTCAGAATTGGGCTGTTAGTTTGACAGATGTCAAATTCCAGCCCTATACTTTTGAAACCACGACATGGATAACCCGTTATTATTCTAGTAGCTTCGACCTGGTGATCGACACAAAGCTGTTTTTCTTACATAAGTTTGGTACTGTTTTTTTTGTTTGTTTTGATGTAGCACAAAAAATCGAAAACACCAAATCCAAATACAACTGCCTCTACGTCTACACAATGGAGTCGGAAACGTAGTCGGAGACGGAATAGCTGTAAAAATATTGAAAAACACAAATGGACACAGTGCCACGGAATCGAAATCGGTAACGGAAGAGTTGACCAACTTTTAACTATGTCGTATTTTTGGATATAGGGGGGTTCATATGGACGAACATGCTCGACAACCAGTTAACCATAATAGACGGATGTGTACGGCAATATCTTTCAAAATAAAACATTTGGTTTAATAAGAAATAATTTCTTAAAATAAACAACAAATCGACTTTCTCTTCAGAAAAATGAATAAATCCAGTCAGCTGTCATATTTACGTCTGTAAATAGCAAAAGGGAGCGCAGTTTACGTCCGTACCGTAAGCAAAATTGATCGAAAATTGACGAGACGGAGCATTCCGTTAAGGCCCAACTATAATAGACGGACGGGAACGGAAGCTAGCGTCAAAACTGAACGAACCGTTTCTTTCCGACTGTCAATTGCATCCGCTTACCCATAATTGAACGAAAAGCTTTCTGTCATTATTCTGTGTTGGGCAAATTGTTTTAAGCGCGCGAAAGATACACGTGATTTTGATTTTTTCAGGCATACGAATTTTATCAAAATGAATGAAAATAGACAATTTAAAATAATTAAGAGTTTAAAATCAATGCACTTCTTAATGGAGGCATTGTTTGCGCTTTTTCATTTTTATTCCGATCATAATACAAGGCATCCCTTTTATCATAAAGTAGTTTATTATGCTGCACCAGCGAAATCAATAATGATATAAAATCATTTGTCTTTAATAGGGGCCTCGTTACTAGCCATTTTATATTCTTGTTGGGAACCAAAAAAACAAAATTTCTAAAAAATATTTGGTTAACCACAAACCACGCTTTTAACTTTTCTTGGGCAATTTTTTTTTTTTTAGAAAAAAGTCAAATTTCCGTAAATTGAGAAAGAAAAGTGAGTTTACGTCCGAAAACAAAACTGAACGAAACCGAGCAATCCGCTATTATGGCTGTGACATCTGATTTGAATGTATTTGGGAATTTTCGTACGTCAACGTACGCACCCTTCCGACTATTATAGTTGGGCCTTTATTTAGGGCACAATATATTATGAATTTCTTGTTCTCGCTCATTTACGGACGGCTCCGTTCGCGCCGTTCAATTCATTATAGATCTTTCTGTGCGAAGTAGATTCATTGAACAGACCCAACAATTAAATAAAATGAAAACCGAAATGAGATTCGTCAAGTTTTCGTTTTCTCTTTTAGCTGATTCGTAACAATATTTTGTTTGGATATTTTTTTGTAGGCTTTGTTTTCTTCAGTTACTACTACGACATACAACAACTTGCTGTCGCTTTCTTTGTATATATGCAGTGTAGGAACTAGGAAGTATATACGTATATATATTTCTAAACACAACATACAAGAACAAGATACATATTTACAATTTCTACGTCTGTCGTCTGCTCTGCCACTGCCTTTAACAATCTTTAATCTTTACAATAATGTTCTGCGTTGCCGCTGAATCGCAACGGATGTATTAATTTTGTTGAACTCAACCAGAGTCCAGAATGCAATCCAGAACGACTATTGCTATTTTTCACTTGCTTATTATATACATCCATATAAATAATATTGTAGCTTATCGTGGTGTGGAGAAGTGGGAATGGCAATTGGCAATTGGGAAGTGAGTAGGAAAGTTGGATTGGAATAGAGTATGAAACGAAATACGATACGAAGTACGATCTGTTGTGTTTGTGTGTTTGTACGCGACGAGTGCAGTTTGTAGGGTTACAGTGGCAATGCTAGGCTAGTTGGTAATTCTGTTTGTATATTGTATTTGTATTCATTTTTCTGGCAAAGCGGTGATGGTGAAGGTAATGTTTATACTATAATAAATGGAAGATTGAAAGCAGTAGCGGTAGATAAACTAACACAATGGTGGGTGACTGGTGATGGTGAACGGTGGTTTAACGAAGGTTCGCTGGATAGCGGAGCGGTGCGTTCAGTTTCGTTTTGAACGTTTGATTGGGAGAGTGATGGTAGAAAATTTGTCTGGTCTCTGGTATATTTTTGCTACGTGATTTTCTATTAATTAATGTTAAACGATTAATGCAAGTTTCCTGAGATTTTTGTTTTGCACTTATCGGGAGGCAAAAGTGAAAAGTGATTCAAATTTCGATTCATATTAAGATTATCCAATCGTTTTTGGTGCTGCGTTTAGCGTTTTCCATTCCAATTGCACATCGCTTTTAGCTGAGGCATCATTATTTCTCTCCAAAGTTAAATAGAAAACGTATCTGAGTGAGTTCTAGAGTACAGTGATTTTTTACAGCTAAATACAGTGAGTTCTAGCGAAATTGCAAGTTTAAGTTCGACGTAATCGTAATTTTGTGCTTTAAAATGTCACACGAAGAAGAGGAGGAAGTGCGTTCGTTGTTGTCGCGACATCAGGAGCGCATTGTAAACGATCTTCAAGGAACGGACCTCTTGGCGGTATTGGTTAAAAATTCAGTTTTGACAACATCAGAAGAAGAGTTGTTAAAATCTTATCCCGCCCCACCAGTTCATGGATTATCGCGAGCCGGAAGTGAGAGAAGTGCAAGAAGCAGTGTTTATGGCGAAGGGGGTGATAATAGCTCGCCAACGCCTTCAGCTGGTGGGGGCAGTGAACGTGCGCGTGGTAGTATTCTCGGTGATGGTCAAAATAATGGTAGTGTTAAAGAAAATCCAATGATTAATGATGCTGATGTCCGGCGTTGGCAGTGTTCTAATTTGATAGAAATAATTGCAAAAAGTGGATTCGAAAAATTTAAACAATTTTGTTATGCGATCGAGAATGAGTGTCCACAGCTGATAGAGGATTTGATCAATGATCGTTTAAAATGCGGTAAGTTTTTAACTAGTAGGTAACAGCTCTTCTAGCACCGCCGAGTTAGGCACTTTAACCAACACCAACTAGACTACCGATCAGTTTTATGCTAGCTACACACTTGCTGAAACTAGTTGCCCACTTGCCTGTTACACACGTAGCAATAGTTGCCGCAACTTCATATTTTGTGTAGCTTACTTACTTACTTACTTAAGGTGGCGCTAGAGTCCGATGTGGACTTGGGCCTCAATCAACAGTATCCGCCAGCCAGCTCGGTCCCTAGCTAGCTGCCTCCAGTTTTGCACTCCAAGTTGATTGAGGTCCTCTTCCACTTGTGTGCGCCACCTGAGTCGCGGTCTTCCTCTGATTCTGCGTCCCTCGGGAATAGTGTCGAAGGCTTTTCGGGCCGGAGCATTGGTGTTCATGCGCTCTAAATGACCGAGCCATCTGAGTCTCTGGAACTTGACCCTTCCTTCATTTACCGCTAAAACCATTTTTGCCGCTTCTGTCTCAATTCTCACAAAGGCGCCATTGACATCACGCTGTGTTCTTCCCATTACATCAATATCGTCGGCGTGCGCGAGAACGATAAGTTGAATAGATTTTTGGAAGATAGTGCCTCTGGTGTTGACGGTGGAACGATGTTAAAGAAATCGTACGACAGCGCATCGCCTTGTCTGAATCCTTTTTTGACGTCGAAAGATTCCGTAAGCTCGTTGCCAACCTTGATGGAGCAGCGTGAGTTCTCCATCGCCATTTTGCACAAGCGAACGAGCTTGGCAGGGATGCCAAATTTAGACATAGCTGTATACAGTTCGTCTCTGAAGATGCTGTCATACGCTGCCTTAGATTTCAGCCGTGATATTGCAGAATGGAACTTTACCATCTTTACTGATGGTTCGAAAATGATTACTGGAGTAGGGGCAGGTTTCTACTCGGAAAATCTTAACCTTGCCAGTTCATTCAGACTTCCCGACCATAGCAGTGTCTTCTAAGCCGAGATCTTGGCAGTGAAAAACGCTGCTAATCAACATCCATGATGGCAATATCTCACGCTGATATCACCTTTTTCATTGATAGCCAAGCAGCAATAAAAGCGATCTCTGCCACGCAAATCAAGTCAAAGCTTGTTTCTTGCTGTCGCGAAGAGCTAAGGGTTCTTGGTATGCAGCATAACGTAAGACTCTGCTGGGTTCCCGGTCACAGTGATGTGCCAGGAAATGAAAAAGCGGATGAGCTGGCAAGAGAAGGCTCGGTACTTGATCCCTCTCTCATAGACCATAACATCAGAATCCCTCAATGCGAATTAAAAAGAAACATTAGTAAAAATATCATTCAAAAGGCAAATGATAGATGGAACCTGCGGTAACACCAGGAAACTCTGGCCTTATTACGACAAGAAAAAATCCGATAAGATTTTACTTCTCAAAAAACTGCCCTAAGATCTCTCATAAGCGTGATAACGGGACATAACCTACTTGGCTACAATGAAAAGAAGATGGGGCTTAGCATAGACGACATAATGTAGAGGCTGCGGCAATGAAGAAGATCACGAGAACACGACTCACTTCCTATGCCATGTCCAGCACACTGCCGTACTAGATTAAAATTTTTAGACAAATATTTCTTTAATGAACTGGAAGAACTATCTGAACTTTCAGGCAATCGCCTACTGAACTTTGTCATGTCCACCAAATGGCTCGACCAAGACCAACCATAGAATCCATAGGTTAAATTACTTTTTCAGAAGTTACAATACTTCAGGGTATCACAAGGGATCTACATTGATCTAAGTGTGACGGTAACAAAATCAACTGTCAGCTCATATAACGAACCGAACCTAACCTAACCTACATGAGGACAATAATGCTAAGAAAAAATTTAATATCTAAATTGAAAAAAAAAAACTGATCCAAAGACACCTGTCACATCCTTGTCTTTGGATGACTCAGATAGTATTAACCTCGCTGAATGGCAAGAACTAAAAATCATGAGTGACGACCAACGAGGATATTTCTATCAGCGTGGGGGACTATTTTATGGTAAGGTTTCCAGTTGTTACTGGAAAAGAAAAATAACATATTACGTCGGCTGTATAGTGTATACAACGATGAGTTAACAGTCTTGTTCTTACGAAAATGTGCTGGCTGGGCGTACAGGTGAACAAAAGTGATCTGGAGAAAAAACTTCCTGTTCCAACAGTGGATCGCCGAGAGAGACTAAAGGGAGCGTAAACTACTTATAAAATACCTGCATGTAGAAAAAAATTCTGCTCTTTCATTTGGGATTGGTAAAAATGACTTGCTGCTCGTAGTTTCTTAGAAAATTAAGAAAAACTCATCCCGACAAAAGTCACCCGACTCGGAATGGGGGGTGACTCTGGCACCCACTTCAATCTGAAAAAGTGGCCAAAGTCACCCACTCTGACGATACAATATGGTTTGCTCATAGAGTTCGTGTGTATTCGCTGGTTCACTTAAGCGTGCTTGCGTGAACAAAATTGCAGAATAGTTCAGCCTTAACTGAGCAAAATTGAATTAAAGTTGAGACTTTAACCCGAAAAGATAACATTACCAACACCAATCAACACAAAAACGTCACCTATTTTTTAACGTGAACGTGAAATCATTAAGCAATAAGTGTCTGATGAGTCATCGTCTTACCATCATCAAAGCCAAAGGTAACAGAAAACGTAAACAACGTTACAAGTAAAGAAAGAAAAAATGCATGTGCGGTTAAGTTGATTGGCTGTGTTACTTGTGTATGTAGATGCTCATGGTATCCATTTGTGCAGCTTTGAAAAAGAAAAAGAAAACACTTGATGTGTTTGTTCAATCTACAGTCACCGACACCGAAGTGAATAATGGCAAGCAGAATGTATCTGAAGTTTTCAACTTTCAAGTATTGTTCTTAATCCTTTTACCACGTTTTATGTAATTTTTTTTATGGGTCTTGATTTATTTTTGTCTTCCGTATTAAGAATTCACCTATATGACAACAACATATAGGTAGGTAGAATAAAACTGCTTGACTAGCTTGTTAAAAATTTGCGTCCGAACGTGAAAGACTGCGTTCCCGAAACGATTTGGATGTTGTGTGAAATGTGAGTATCTGGGCTTGCTAAGGAAATCAGGCCGATCTAGAAAACTACTGAAAACTACACTTTATAAGTAGGTATCTTTTATCTATACTTCTATACTAATATTATAAAGAGGAATGGTTTGATTTTTTGTTTGTTTGTTTGAAATGAATAGGCTCCGAAACTACTGGACCGATTTAAAAAATTCTTTCACCGTTGGCAAGCCACACTATTCCCAAGTGACATAGGCTATGTTTCATTTTCAAAAAAATTAGGGATCCTTACTAAAACCTGAATAATCTAACACAAGGTTTAAAAAAATAAACAAATCGCAATCGAGTACTGTTTGTCATCATCATCATCATCATTAAAACAGCAAACAATGCCAATGCGGGGTAGAGGGTGGTCTTGGTAGTGGGTAGCGGGTAACGGGTAGCGGAGTGACGGATTGTGGGAAGTGGGGTAACGGTGTAGCGGGTATAGGTAGACGTAGTGGGTAGCGGTTACCAGGGTAGCGCTTAGCGGGTAGCTGGTAGAGGGTATTGGGGTAACGGGTAGATGGTAGCGGGTAGAGTAGTAGCGGGATACCAAAGCCTAGAGCTTTTATTTATCGATTGAGGCAGTACGAAGTCTGCAGGGTCAGCTAGTTGAAAATATATTAGGATTGGCAAAAAAATTAAAGTCGACTTTCGCTGACTTTCGATCATGTTCTGATGGCATCTGGCGTGATGGTGATGGTGATATCATTAAAGGGGTGCTCCCATATCTTTCTTTCTTTCGTCGGTAGGCGTCTCGCTAACAGGGCCGATTATTTAATAAAATGAAATTCAAAACACCTGTTTGCATCAATATTCTTTGCATAGCTTTCGCGCAAATGCTTATGGTAATTAAACTACAGCTGCACACAATCGATAATGTGCTTAAAAATTGGACCGATCGTGTAGGCTACTGCATGACCAGCCGAGGCAGCCATTTGAATGAAATAATTATCCATCATTAACTGTACTTTCAAATAAAAAAAGAAATTTGAGAAAATATTCAGTAGTTTTTTTGTTTTTATAGCATTTTCAAAAAAAAAGTTATTTGGCAGACCCTTTATAATGTCCTTAGCCCTAGTTTTTAGTTTAGAAAATGTACTACGGATGCAATGAAAATGTACACTCGTATTGAATTGAATTGAATTGAATTGAATGTATTTTATTTAACTTCAAAAGCCATTTAGTTAATAATTTTACAAAAAAATCTCTAATACTAATAGGAGTTTTATCAAAATTTACATAATACTTATTTCTTACTTATGTTCTAATTTTGGAATATTATTTTATATATTTTGAACATATTGAATTAATTTTCTTTTGAATATATTAAAATTATTTGTGTTTTTAATTTCAAGTGGCAGATTATTAAAATCTTGAAAACCTATATAGAATATAGTTCTTTTTCCTCTTACTGTTCTAGATCTAGCGATACGTAAGTCATTGCTATTTCTTAAATTGTAATTTACACTTTCACTTACACGTTCAACGTTTTCACATAAATAACCAGGCAACATATTATTTTTTATTTTATATACAAATATCATACATAACATAAAGAGTCTTTGATTTACATTGAGCCACTGCAAGGTATTTAACATATTTTGTACAGGTGTATATCTGTTACATTTCAATATCAGTCTCATTTATTTATTTTGTTGTATTTGAAGTCTATTTTTCTGACTTTGGGGACACAGATGTAGTAAACTGGCACAATAATCAAAATGAGGTTTGATCAAAACATTACATAAATTAACAGCCATGCTCATAGATACATTTTTTCTTATTTTTCTTATCACACCGATTTTTTTACAAATATAATTTACATGTTCATTAAAATTAAGTCGTTCATCTAACATGACACCAAGCACCAAGGTATTTAATTTCATTGACTTGATCAATTTGTTCATTATTTATAGAAACATTAATAGATAGACTTACAGGACTACTAGCAAACATCATACATTTAGTTTTTGTAACATTAAGGACCAATCTATTCATCTTCATCCACACACTTATTCTTTCCAGATCTTGATTTATGTCATCCAAACATTTGTTTAGGTCATTACCCACAACATAGAGAAGACCATCGTCAGCAAACAGTACAAGTTTTGATGAGTTTATTATTTTACTCATATCATTAATGAACATGAGAAATAACCATACTCCAAGTATTGTACCCTGAGGTATCCCAACATTCACATCGATTGGCGGCGATAGCTACCCATTTAGAACGGTTCTTTGTGTTCTACCTTGTATAAAAGTTTTAAACCATTTGAATTCCGTAGCTTTAATTCCATAATATTTTAACTTTTTTAATAAAATTGAGTGATTAACGGTCTCAAAGGCTCTTTTTAAATCTAAAAACACAGCAATTACAAAGTTTTGATTGTCAATTTCTTTTCTCATTCACTTATCACAAAATTTAAACATGTCTCACACGAGTGGTTTGCTCGAAAGCCTGATTGGTATGTATTCAATAAGTTTTGGGATTCTAAATGATTTTGGAGTTGAGTCACTACACACTTTTCAATTATTTTTTCATACATAGGCATCATGTTTATTGGCCTAAAGTCACAAAGTGATTTTGGGTTAGGTATCTTTTTTGTGGGTTCCAGGTTTGTGGAAAGATACCTGCTCTTATTGAAATGTTTATAATTTTTATTAACACTGGACCAATTACAGATAATGAGTCTTTAAACATCTTAACACTCATAAAATTAAAGTCTCTCTTTTTGTTTAGCATATCTAAAGCACTGCTTATGTCATCTATACCAATTTGTCTGAACTTAAAGTCTATATTGCACTCTTCTAATAAATTTTCATAATCACAAAATATCACAGATCAGGTTATGTCATTGATAGACTGTACAAAGAAGTCATTAAATTTAACACTTAATATTGCACTATCATTTATCACAGAACCATCTTCCATTTGCACATTAGATATTGAATCATCACTATTCTTTAGAACATATTTTTTCAGTTTCTTCCACATATCCTTTTGTGTATTTGCCGTTTCAATTTTCATTTTTATAAAGTTTGATTTAGCATCACACAAAGATTTTTTATATTGGTTCCGATATTGATGATACTGAAACCACGATCCTTCATCATTTCTTAGGACTGCTTGTCTATACAAATTTATTTTTATATTTTTCATATTGTTCAGCTCATAGCCAAACCATTCTGCGTTTTCATAGGGCACATCCTTTTCTTTTACCATTGAATTTACGGTCGTTTTTATACAACATACAAATTGGTCACATAAAAACATTAAGACTTAACGCTTGATCACTATCATGGTTCATAAACAATGGCATAACAGACAACTTCGATACAAACAAATTTTGGTCATATACACAGTATGTATTTGATTCTCTTTTTCGATTTTTTCTTGTGGTGGTTTTTCACTATTAAGTCAATTGTTTCATGGTCACTAATTTTAAGAGCTTTATTAACTTATGCTTCTATTAAATCTGAACAATTTGTGATCACATAATCTATTAGTGTTCTTGAACTACTAGTGATTCTTGTCGGTTCTCTTATTAACATATTTAAGGAGTTATCATTAACAATATTTGTAATACGTCTTGTATATGTGTCACTTATATCAAACCAGTCTATATTGAAATCACCCATTATAACAAAATTACCACATTGCGAAAGGTATTCAATCCAGTCTTCTAGGTCATTACAAAAGTTATTTTTTGAAGACAAGGAACTAGGAGATCTATATAACGCACACAAGTTTATCACAGGATAGCTTTCATATTGCACTTTCAACATCACCAATATTGCATACAGACTTTATATTTCTTCAAAACATTGCATTTTAGACTTTTTTCACGTAAATGACAACACCTCCAGTATGACTAGATTCGCTTTCACAATTAAAGGATGATAATATCCCTCTAACCGAACAAAATTTAAGTCCTCTATATCCGTTAAATGGGTCTCAGTTAAAACTAAAATGTCAATTTTTTCAGTGCATACTAGACTTTCTATTTCATTGAAATTGTTTTGGACACCATCTATATTCAAACATATACACCTGATATCATCTAATTGCTAATAATCAGTTCTATCCTCTAGGGTTTTTAATTTCCTCTTATAAACTGCACAGTTTAAATCACTTGCTTTATGGTTTATGTTTAAATCCATTTTATACTTTATGTTTGCATTTTTACAGTTAATACATATATTTTCCACATTAGTACACGTTTTAGAGTCATGATTACCACTACAATTAACACAAACTTTCGGGCTAGTACACTTTTTGGCCGAATGATTAAAGCCACAGCAGTTGTAACATCTTGCTACATTTGTATGAGGATATACTCTGCATCTGTCCCAACCAATGTTCACTCTAATACCTTCAATAATTTGTGCATAGGCAACACCGTCCATTTCCACAATTGCATTATAAAAGTTATTTTTTGGCGATAGATATACAGGGTGATTCACGAGCGTTGTGCCAAAAAGCTAGAGCGTGTAGGTTGAGCTGAGACAAGAAAAAAATCGTATGGGAGGGGGGCTCTATTCCCCCCCGTTTAGCCGGGAGGGGCAATTTTCTGAAAAATTGACTTATTTTGTAAAAAAAAAATATTAAAAATCAACGGCTTCGTTTACAACACCGTGCTATACCTTTCTGAAAAGCCAAAAACTTCTTCTTTCACTTTGTTTTTAAATTAAATTTTTTTAACGAATAGTTTAAAAAAAAATAAATTTTCAAACTCAAAATTTTCAAAAAAAAAGCAAAAAAAACATTTTTGAACTAATTTTTTTCAAAATTTTATGTAATTAAGTACTAATTTTGTTTTAAAAATTCAATGTGTTTGTTAATTTTTAGTCGAAACCAGAAAACCGGATGCAAAAATGTCTTTTCGTTTTTGAGAAATTGAGAAAAAACCAAAACCACTTTTTTCTAAAAAAATCTTTGTTTTTATTTTTACCTATCTGGACTTTTAGTTTAATTTATTAGTTAAATTTATAAATTTAATTTTTTGTGATTGGAGTTTTATAAGGACTCAATAAAGTAGAAAAGTATTGGATTTTCCCTGGATTAACCATTTTGTTCATTGATAACGTCTGCCATTGACCTTTCACTTCTAGCTCTCCGTGCTCTGGTCGGCAGATTCTTGAAAACATGCTACGACTTGGGCGCCATCTATTGGGATATTTTTCAGCGTAGAGTCTTTCGGTTTCCCGATCTCGACAACAAGTTAAACCGTAGCAGAAGGTCCTGTTCGCTAACTCTTCTCGAGCGTATGAGTTTGTTATTATTATGTGTTGATGAGTTAATATTTTAATTGTAAATGGTTGTTTAGTAAATATGCGATGCCTTTTATTTACCTTTAGGTTGTTAATTGTTTTTGTATTCAAGAAAAATTGCGGTTTGACTATCTCAAGCCTCTAGCAGGTACAACCCTTCGCCAGCGAGTGGCCGGTATAGTAAGAAAAAATTTCAAGTCAGTTTTCAGACGTTATCAATGAACAAAATGATTAATCCAGGGAAAATCCAATACTTTTCTACTTTATTGAGTCCTTATAAAACTCCAATCACAAAAAATTAAATTTATAAATTTAACTAATAAATTAAACTGAAAGTCCAGATAGGTAAAAATAAAAACAAAGATTTTTTTAGAAAAAAGTGGGTTTGGTTTTTTCTCAATTTCTCAAAAACAAAAAGACATTTTTGCATCCGGTTTTCTGGTTTCGATTAAAAATTAACAAATTTCGTGTGCTTATTCAGTTGACGCAAATAAAAACTGAGTTTTTTAATCTGGCTCTCATGCGCCAGGGAAAAAATAGTGGTCTTTTTTAAATTATTCTTTTTGATTTGTTTTCTCAATATCATAAGCTATCGGTTAGCATCGTCAAATGATGCATTAACGTTCAAAGTTAGGAAAAACTGGTCAACAAACTTCAGAAAAATTTTGTGCTTATTCAGTTGAAGCGCAGGTATTTCTCGTAATATGATGAATGATACTTTGTGGCGCTCGTACGCCAAAAACTATTGATTTTATGAAAAAATTATTGACGCATAAACTGTAGGAAATTTTTTCTAGTTTAATTTTGTACACTAAGAAAAAAAACGAGCTAAAATCAAGATTATCGGTCTCAAATCAAGCCGATTCGTTGACGAAAGTCTGTTGAGCTCGAAAATTCTTAATTCAAGACCAAAACTCTTATTTTAAGCTTGTTTTTCTATAAGCCTAACATTCTTGTTTTAAGATTTTAAAATCTTAATCTAAGAATAAAAAAGCTTAATTTCAGATTATTCCAACCTCAAATTAAGATTTTTGTCTTACCCTTGAGTTCTTATTTCAAGAATGTGAAATCCTAATTTTAAGAATATAAAAGCTTAAAAGATCATTTCAAACTCAAATTAAGATCACATATTCTAAATTTCATCAGACTTAAGAACAATACATACTTAAAAAAAAATCTTTTATTCTTATAATAAGATAGCAAATAACCTTCGATTATTCTTGATTTAAGCTGACTTTTAGGAAAACAAAATGAAATTCATGTTTGATTATTTAATTGATTTTTTTTTATTTAGTATTTTTACCCTTTCAGGCTAAATCTTTAACCAATATTACCAACTAGTTGATACAATAGCATCATTTTGTAGTAGTAGTAGAGGCGATCTTATCAATATCGTTCTAATAATCCTATAATATTTTCCGAAGGGATTGAGTGTGAATTGATGAATTGAAGTTCAATTCTGTATGAAAAAGTATTTTATATGAAAAAAGCATGTGACTTCGTTCCAAGACTTAATTTGAGAACAAAGCGGCTCAAATAAAGATTTTTGTTCTTTATTTTTGAAAACGAATGTCAGATCGTTTCGACTTGCTTAAAGAATGTTAAAACTTAATTTGAGAACGAAGCGGCTCAAATTAAAAGTTTTGTTCTTAATTTCAGACTGCAAATCTGTTTTAAGAACAAAGTTCTTGATTTCGGTTTGTTTTGAGAATGTAATAACTTAATTTAAGAACGTTGCAGCTCAAATCAAAATGTTTGTTCTTAATTTAAGAATAAATTCTTATTTAAAGAATAAAAGGTGTCATTTTTAGGATAAAAAAAATAAGAATATAAAAATCTTGAAATAAGCCTACTCGTACTTGAATTTAGCCTCCTTTTTTTCTCTGAGTGTACAAGATATTTTTTTCGTAAAATGCGTCGGAAAGGAGATATTCCCAAAAAACCGTTTTTAGGCGCCATTTTTTCAAGATGGCGGAGCGAGCGGCGGGGGTACGAGGTGGCAAAGTTGAAATTCGAAAAGGACATACCCAAATCTATAAATTAACCAATTTACAAAACTCCCGGAAAACTTTCCAGGTAAAACTACCAAATGACTGGACTATTAGTCCATTTTGGTTTTTAAGAGATTTGATTAAATATCATCAGACATCTTCTCTTTCACACCAACTATAAGCACACGGTGTTTTTTTCGTATTGGGATGTTTATATTATAGCTATCACCATGTTTATTCTTAAACTCACTTTCAATTTTTTTAACCGAGTTCTCATCACCTTTTATTAAAACCGCACCGTTTTGAATATTTTTAACATTTGTTATTTTTAATTGCATGCTTGTTGGGTCAATTGACTTTTTAATTTCATCTCTTGTTTTGTTATTATCTTGATTTTCCTTAGGTTTTATTATCACAACATTACTTTTCTCTTTCACTTTATCAGCATATAGTGGTTTCACTTTTATTGGACTTGTTATTGTCGTGTCACTTATAATTTTTATTTCTTTAACTAAATTTTCTTTTATTTCTTTTACTACATTTTTCACATTTATATTTTCACTTTCCACTTTTTTAATGTCTTCACAAATTTTCTCACTCTGTGCCTTAATTGTTTCACCGAACTTGTTTATTTTCTGCATTTCCTTCACACTTTTTTCACAAGTCTCTTGCAGATTACGCATTTCCTTAAACCTTTCAAAGTATCTATTTTCAATAGCCTCTAATAGTTCTTTAATTTCGTATTCACTTATTCTCAAAGATAATTCAAAGTCATTTTTATATTCTTTTAGATAATTTCCATTTTTGTTTACTGTTTCTTGAATATCTCGCACCGCTAGGTCAACATTGTGGATATACGTAACACAGTCGTCACAAATGAATTTTATCATGGTGTTTGTGTCCAGTATACCACTAGTGTAGCGGTCAAGACCACAACAACCAACTTTTGGGTGGAATATTTTACCGCATATGCCGGCGCATTTTATTCCTGATTCACCAGAAATTAAGTTTTTACACTTAAAACACTCCATATTTTTGAGTTAATCTAACTCCAGTACACTTTATTTTTGAAAAATCGCGCACCGGAAACTATTTCAACTCCAAATACTCTTCAAAACAATTTTAATTAACTCCGTTAAAACTAAAACACGTCTATTCTGTTCAACGGTCAAACTATCCATACGTATACGTATACGGCGTATACGTGTTCTTATAGATTATTTTTTATTTTAAACGCTTCTTTTTGTTTGTAAACCTTAGGTTTTTTTGTATCAATAAATTGTTATCTTGTTATTTTTAACAACCTCAAGAGTAGAGTTTTTGTTAATTACGACGATTTAATGACTCAAAGAACGACTCCTTGGTGGGGCTATGTGAACCTGGCACCCGACTTTTGAAAAAAAAAAATTTCTTTTTTTTATTTTGATAGGTTAGGGTAGGTAGTTGATTGTAGTGAATTTAATTTTTTTTGAAGTTGTACAGAAAAAAAAATGTTGGCCATCAAAAAAATGTCAGCCCCCGAAAATAAAATTTCGAACTTTTTTTGCTTGTTTTCCATAGATATACGCTTGTAGATGATTGTAGTGCAGTTTTTTTTTTTTTTTTTTAGTGAGACAGAAAAAAAAATCGACCACTACCTTTTTCATACTGTTCTCATACAAAAAAAAGTACTGAAATTAATTAACTTTAAAATAGAAATTACTATTAATTATATAAAATTATCAAAATAAATAAAGAAACAATTTTTTTCAAAAGTCGGGTGCCAGGTTCACACAGCCTCTTGGTGGTCTTTTTGGAATCGTTTCATACTAGAATATCATATGAGGTCGTGGCAAGCAGGACTGGATATGAATCCAAGCTTAACAGCAATCCGCTCATTCTCAAACAAAAGAAGCGTTTAAAATAAAAAAAATCTATACAAACACGTATACGCCCGAGTGTACATTTTCATTGCATCCGTAGTAATATGCGAAATCTCTATATGTATAATATATAAATATAAATCGCGAACTTCACACATAATTAGCACATAAAGAGCACATAATTATCCAATCGTTTGTGCTCATATTGGCTTGCCAACTTAATAGACGTTGACATTACGATGATAGAGAAGTTGATAAGAGCGGGACCGGCGATTTTGTCGGCTATGTGAACCTGGCACCCGACTTTTGAAAAAAAAATTTCTTTATTTATATTGATAGGTTAGGGTAGGTAGTTGATTGTAGTAAATTTAATTTTTTCTGTAGTTGTACAGAAAAAAAATTTTGACCATCAAAAAAATGTCAGCCCCCGAAAATAAAATTTCGAACTTTTTTTGCTTGTTTTCCATAGATATACGCTTGTAGATGATTGTAGTGCAGTTTTTTTTTTTAGTTAGACAGAAAAATTATAAAAAAAAAAATTAATTTTCGACCAAATTGTTCGACCACTACCTTTTCCATACTTTTCTCATACACAAAAAAGTACTGAAATTAACTAACTTTCAGAGAGGAATTAATTACTCTACAATAGAAAGAAGCACTACGAAACTTTAAAATCCGTTAACAAGCTAATGGACGTTTGTAGTGAAAAAATTACTTCACTACAAACGAAAGCAACCCTCATAGAGATTTGTAGTGAAAAAAGAATTTTACTACAAACGATAAAAATGTCATTTTAAGCCATATAGAGGTTCGTAGTGCAAAATACTCCTACTACGAAAGTTTAAAATCCGTTAACAAGCTAATGGAGGTTTGTAGTGAAAAAATTACTTCACTACAAACGAAAGCAACCCTCATAGAGATTTGTAGTGAAAAAAGAATTTTACTACAAACGATAAAAATGTCATTTTAAGCCATATAGAGGTTCGTAGTGCAAAATACTGCTACTACGAAACTTTAAAATCCGTTAACAAGCTAATGGACGTTTGTAGTGAAAAAATTACTTCACTACAAACGAAAGCAACCCTCATAGAGGTATGTAGTGAAAAAAGAATCAGAACAAAAACATAAAATGTAAAAAAAAGAGCCAAGTTCTCTTATGTGCGAACAGCACTGTGTAAAAAGTTAGCCACCAAAAGTAATGAGATCTAAAAGAACGCCAAGTTCTTACATGTAAAAGTGTTATATTGAATATTTTAAATCATAGAAGATAATACAACAATATTAAAAGAAAACAGAAAATAGTTGGGATGAAAATTTACAAGTTCACTGTTCAAGTTTTAAAATGTTATTAATCACGCTTCAAAAGAAAACTTGCCAAGTGCACTTGTAAATTTTCATCCCAACTATTTTCTGTTTTCTTTTAATATTGTTGTATTATCTTCTATGATTTAACTTTTGGTGGCTAACTTTTTACACAGTGCTGTTCGCACATAAGAGAACTTGGCTCTTTTTTTTTTACATTTTATGTTTTTGTTCTGATCTCACATCTTTTTGCAAAGTTTTTTTGTTTCTTTATGAAAGCATGAACTTCGAAATAACTTAATAAGCTAGAAATTTGCAAACTAACAGTAAAATTTCTCTGCCAATTTATAAATAAATAATAGGTAGGTTAGGTTAGAGTGGCTGTCTAGATGTCACATTTAGATATCAAGTGTCCATTGTGAAACCACTAAGGAAAGTTACTCATGGAGTTTTATGAAGTTAAACAAACCAGAATTCTATATTTTAACCTATGAACATTTAAAGAAAGTGGGTGGCAGTCACGCCCCTGTAATAAAACTATAATTTTGTACATATACCTATTTTCTCTTTTACTCAACCCAAACCCTATCAGAATTTCGAATTTAAACGTTTTCGAGCATTTTAACAAAGTGGGCGGATACCGCGCCCCTAAATGAAAATAGATTTTTTTTCTCATTTTTTTCATGTTATTGAACCAAAACCTTACAAGAATTCTAAATTTCCACATCCTACTACCGTTTTAAGATAGTGGGCGGAAACCACGCCCATAAATGAAACTAAAATATTTTACTTACATTTTTCTTATATTCAACCAAAACCCTATCAGACTTCCGAATTTCAAGATCCTACGACCAGTTTTAGAAAGTGGGCGGATACCACGCCCCCTGAATGAGAAAATTGAAATTTTCGATTTTTTCCTTTGTATACAGCTGAAAACCTACCATTGTACCAAATTTCAAGATTCTGCTATTGTTAGAAGTGCTTCATAATTTTGATGATCAGTCAGTCAGTGAGTCAGTCAGTCAGTCAATTACGGTTTTTGAAATTTTTACTGGCCAATATCTCAGGAAGTAGTGGTTCTACAAAATTATTTTTTTTACAGGGCCTTTGTGCCCATGAAGTTAATACGAAATTCAAATTTAAAGCTTCTTACTCCATGGGCTCACAAGTTATGGAGGGTTAAAAATGTGTTTGAGTTCGATCCTGTAAAAAGGGAGTAGTGCTAGAACTTGGCTGGGCACTACCGTGCCCTTTGATTTTACTACAAACGATAAAAATGTAATTTTAAGCCATATAGAGGTTCGTAGTGCAAAATACTCCTACTACGAAACTTTAAAATCCGTTAACAAGCTAATGGACGTTTGTAGTGAAAAAATTACTTCACTACAAACGAAAGCAACCCTCATAGAGGTTTGTAGTGAAAAAAGAATTTTACTACAAACGATAAAAATTTCATTTTAAGCCATATAGACGTTCGTAGTGCAAAATACTCCTACTACGAAACTTTAAAATCCGTTAACAAGCTAATGGACGTTTTATTTTCGGGGGCTGACATTTTTTTGATGGTCAAAATTTTTTTTCTGTACAACTACAAAAAAAAATTAAATTCTCTACAATCAACTACCTACCCTAACCTATCAAAATAAATAAAGAATTTTTTTTTTTCAAAAGTCGGGTGCCAGGTTCACATAGCCGATTTTGTCTGTATGGCTTTATGCCTGTCTGTCTGAAATTGTACCTATAACCACTGGTTCGATTGACTTAAAAGTTGTGCATGGACAGAACATACCTGCTCCTAAAAAAAGAAGACGCTAATCGGACTATTACTTTTCGAGAATTTCCATTAAAAAAAGGTGTTTGAGAGAAACCGTTTTTGAGCAATACAAAAATAATTTGTTTACATTAAAAACACGTTTTTCGAAAAAAAAAAAATGTACGAGAATGTTTAAATACAATCGTAGGAGCCGTTTTTGAGAAAATTGAAACCTTTGGTTTTTCGCCGAAAAAATTGTATGGTGGCTATCCTAAATAAAAAAATAAAAAAAACAACATTTTTTCAGTAGAATAACAATTGATCACGGTTTTAATAAAATGTCTATATTAAAGTTCATAATAAGATGCCGAAACTGTCGATTGACGCTTTTGGCCAAATAAATAGGTGCGTTTTCCTTAGGTATTAAAAATATCGATTTTATTAAAATTTAGCGTGAGTTATGTCAATTCTTGATTGACTTACTCTAATAATCAGAGTATCCAGAGTGTTAGCCTGAACATTTTGGTTTTGGAGTGGCATTTTTGGCATGGTCTGCTGGGGTATGGAATACGATTATCCTTGTATTCCACACCACCTAACTTTCGCTTGAGTTTATATCACAAGTTCTAAATGGGATTTAGGTCAGGGGACTGACTTGGCTCTCTTGGAACCAATTTTTTACGAGACTCGCCCTGTGTTTTGCATCGTTGTAATGTTAAAAATGCCATCGGAAGGGCATGTTTTCTTCAGAAAATGGAGGCATGACATTTTCCAAGATATCCCTATAATCGTATTTTGTTAATATGGTTCTTATTAGGAATATAGGACCGACACCATACCAGGAAAAACATCCTCACTCCATAATATTCCCATATCCGTGTTTGATTTTTTTTGTGTATAGCGGGGATAATATTCTCTTCCTTTTGAGCGCGTCTTAAATTACGTCAGGAGTTCGATGAAACAAATCTCGTCCTTCCGCAGGATAACGCCATTTTTTACTCCTTCAGGTCCATTCCAATTTGCGTATCTAAGAGCAAATTCCTTTCGCACCCTTACGTTGTTAGCTCTAAGCAAAAGAACTTTCCTGGCAACTCTACCTGGGATATTAGGGCTCTGATGCCTTGTTTGGATATTGCGTGCACTGCGTTCTCAATTTTTGCGACTTTGAAGGGAATCGACTTGGCTATAACTAGTACGCGAAAGTCAGTGGTAGGTGATGTTTTTCCTGTCTGCCTCTATTTTCGCGTATTATTCTCGGCCTCAGAGCATTTGCTTCCATATTTTGAGACCGCCGAAGGGTCATTGCGATAAGTTGATACGTTTTGCTTTCTCGGCGTAGGTGATTGACACGTCTTCTTTCTGCTTGAGAGCTTAATAACAAAAAATCTTTTGTTTTCAGCTCTTAATATTATTAAAAACAAAACAACCCACCTTGTATTAACACAATGTAATAAGTGAATTAAAAAGGAAATTTAATTTTTTTTTTAAATTTTATGTGGATTGTGGAACACACCTATTTTTATAACCAACTTAAATTACGCTCCATAACTTTTTGCAATGCAAAATTATTAACCGCTGGTCATTGCATTACTTAAATGCGTAAAGTTTGGCGTCATTCTCAAGAGAATAATCGTTCTTTTCTAACAAAACCTTGTTTTTCCAATTACATGTTTTTATTTTTAAATCCTTTTTTTGTGAATTAAGGTTTGGAATACTGGAGCAAGTTCGTGCGACCCAGTCGTGCATATTTTTGTTTTAATTTGTAGAAGAGTTATGGTCACAAGGACATCTATTTTGTGTAATGTTTGCTTTAACTTATGTGCATATTGATGGTTTTTGGAAAGTATTGAGTTTTTAATTGAGCTTGGCTGCAAGAGCATTTTTAACCAATGTGTAATTTTTTGTTATAATTATTATGCAATAGATAAAATCTGTTACACTGTCTAAAATGAACAAAGAATCGAAAGCGTTAGCCTATGGAGTTTCAGTTTTCTATACATAAATATAATATAAACGAACCAATAAAATGAAAGAGATTATAATAAATTAATATAATCAAATTACAACACTTCAAAAACAAAACCCGTTTGCTTACTTTTTGGTACCTCACCCTAAAGTTTTGATTTATCTACGTAGGCCTCATTTTGAGATGCCCATCAAGTTAGCACTACAACTTTGGAATTTAAAAAAAGTAATTATGCAATTAATTGTCGTGAATTTGTCGTTAATTTGTCGGAAACAAAAAAATTTGTCGCGTACTTATTTTAAAAGTTAGCCCCTGGCAGTGCTAACTTGATGCGAAAGTTAGCACTACAACCCCAGATTATTAACTGGACACGTAAACCGAAAACTGAGTATGCAGATACTTGTCGTGATTTTGTCGCTGGTAAGTAGCGAAACAAAAAAAATTGTCGTGAGACCCCTTCTTGGGTCTTACGACAATTGTTGGCAACAAATTTGGTTCAAAAAAGTGTTAAGGGAAAAAAATTTCATATGGTATTAACTTCATTTAACAAAAAAAAAAAAAAAATTTCAAAAATTCCAAACAAAATTTTGGATTTTTTTTTGTTTCGCTACTTACCAGCAACAAAATCACGACAATTATCTGCATACTCAGTTTTCGGTTTACGTGTCCAGTTTAGCTAATCTGGGGTTGTAGTGCTAACTTTCGCATCAAGTTAGCACTACCAGGGGTCATTAAAAAAAAAAAAAATTCCAATAATTCCAAAAATAATTTTTGGAATTTTGTTTGTTTCGCTTCTTACCAGCGACAAAATCACGACAATTATCTGCATACTCAGTTTTCGGTTTACGTGTCCAGTTTAGCTAATCTGGGGTTGTAGTGCTAACTTTCGCATCAAGTTAGCACTACCAGGGGTCATTTAAAAAAAAAAGATTCCAAAAATTCCAAAAAATTGCTTGGAATTTTTTTTTTGTTTCGCTACTTACCAGCGACAAAATCACGACAGTTATCTGCATACTCAGTTTTCGGTTTACGTGTCCAGTTTAGCTAATCTGGGGTTGTAGTGCTAACTTTCGCATCAAGTTAGCACTACCAGGGGTCATTTAAAAAAAAAAAAGATTCCAAAAATTCCAAAAAATTGCTTGGAATTTTTTTTTGTTTCGCTACTTACCAGCGACAAAATCACGACAATTATCTGCATACTCAGTTTTCGGTTTACGTGTCCAGTTTAGCTAATCTGGGGTTGTAGTGCTAACTTTCGAATCAAGTTAGCACTACCAGGGGTCATTTAAAAAAAAAATTTCAAAAATTCCAAAAAAAATTTTGGATTTTTTTTTGTTTCGCTACTTACCAGCGACAAAATCACGACAATTATCTGCATACTCAGTTTTCGGTTTACGTGTCCAGTTTAGCTAATCTGGGGTTGTAGTGCTAACTTTCGCATCAAGTTAGCACTACCAGGGGTCATTTAAAAAAAAAAAATTCCAAAAATTCCAAAAAAAATTTTGGAATTTTTTTTGTTTCGCTACTTACCAGCGACAAAATCACGACAATTATCTGCATACTCAGTTTTCGGTTTACGTGTCCAGTTTAGCTAATCTGGGGTTGTAGTGCTAACTTTCGCATCAAGTTAGCACTACCAGGGGTCATTTAAAAATAAAATTCCAAAAATTCCAAAAAAAATTTTTGGATTTTTTTTTGTGTAGCTACTTACCAGCGACAAAATCACGACAATTATCTGCATACTCAGTTTTCGGTTTACGTGTCCAGTTTAGCTAATCTGGGGTTGTAGTGCTAACTTTCGCATCAAGTTAGCACTACCAGGGGTCATTTAAAAAAAAAAATTCCAAAAATTCCAAAAAAAATTTTGGATTTTTTTTTGTTTCGCTACTTACCAGCGACAAAATCACGACAATTATCTGCATACTCAGTTTTCGGTTTACGTGTCCAGTTTAGCTAATCTGGGGTTGTAGTGCTAACTTTCGCATCAAGTTAGCACTACCAGGGGTCATTTAAAAAAAAAGATTCCAAAAATTCCAAAAACATTTTTGGAATTTTTTTTGTTTCGCTACTTACCAGCGACAAAATCACGACAATTATCTGCATACTCAGTTTTCGGTTTACGTGTCCAGTTAAGCTAATCTGGGGTTGTAGTGCTAACTTTCGCATCAAGTTAGCACTACCAGGGGCTAACTTTTAAAATAAGTACGCGACAATTTTTTTTGTTTCACGACAAATTTACGACAAATTCACGACAATTAATTGCATAATTACTTTTTTTAAATTCCAAAGTTGTAGTGCTAACTTGATGGGCATCATTTTGAGGACATTTACAATTCCAGAGCACTTGATTCCAACCAATACCAAAACAACTTAGTTGTGATAAATATTAAGCAAACCACTGTATTTTCTTCAAAAGGATGTGGTGTAATGCGGCACAACTGTGATGGTCTGTGAAACATTGCATCCAAATGATTTAATCTTATATCATATGGATGGGCAATCTGTGTTTCAATTAAAATCAATTTTGACGTTGGATTTATTTTGAATCAAACAACCAAAATTCATTGGCTTATCGACGTATGGATGCTTCCTTAGCATGCTTGTAAGTGAACAATTAACTTCTCTTGTCCCAGGGTCAAAGACGTTATGGGGTTGTGATAAACCAGACAAAAGTTCGTAAATCGTACATAATTAATTTAATTTAGCTCCCCGTTTTGAAATGCATTCACTTTCATTGGAGACAAACATAACATAATATCATATAATAAAATGGCAAATAGTTTTTTGTGGTTCACTTTACGCGGCCTACAAAAGCCGAAGGGGCATAAATAACATCAAAGGAAGCATTTTTGGTGCAGATGTGCAGTGATTGTGATTGTACATTTATAGATTTAAATATTCTGTACCGAAATTGTTTAAAACAATAAAATAGAACTTAAAAAAAGGGAGGTTATTAAAACAAAATCAATTGGAAATGTCAAATCACAATGGTGTCAAACAGCTGTTGTATGCAGAGTATGTTTGCGAAGAAGGGTCTTAAGAATCAACCTAAATCGTTGAGGTGTTCACATTTCACAAATCCGCCAACAAAACAGAAGTCGATAAACATGTTGTTGATGTGAGTCCCGCCAAATGAAGAGTGAAGGTACTCGAATTTATAGAGCTGGGTCGACTAGAATTATTTATTGTTTGTTTCCTCCGCTTTCCTTTTTGACATCATTTTGTTAAGGAAATTCGACAATCAAATGTGGAGAGTGCTTTGGCTGTTAGATTAGGTATTTTAAACGCTTGAAAAACCAGATGGATTTCCGACTCACTGTTCCCTGTTTTAGACGACAAACGTGAGTATGTTTTCTGTAATTCTTATTTCAATTTCAATTTTATTTCAAATGGTGTACAAATAAGACTTAGTCTTTTATAGTACCTTTAATACAGGACAAAATAAAGTTATGATATTAATTAATATTATAATAAGTTATTTTAATATTATTTACATACAATATTTAAATAAAAAAAAAGATAAGTTATAATATATACAAAACAGTAAAAGGCAAGAAGAATTAATTAATTTGAATTAAGATTAAATATTTTTATTTTCAATTTACTATTTGCATGTTAGATGAATTAATATATTCAAAAAGTGCTTTTTTAAATTGTAAAATACCAACTATTTGTTATAAACTCACTGGCAAAGAATTCCAAAGTTTGATGGAATATACATAAAATACCTAGTCTAGACGAATTCAAATACGTACATAAAGGTGTAATAAGATTCAGAGTTCGGGAAGATTGCGAGAACTGCAGCTTTTCAAATAAATATAGCGGAGTTTTTTTTTGAATTATTTTATGCAAGAAAATGCAACATCTCGTATCCAACGATTTACTGATTTTCAATTTAGTTTCAGTAGGTTTAAGATAGGAAAACATATTCAACTTTCGGAGACCACCGTAGATGCGACCTATAGAAGTATTAATATGATCGTTGGCTGACAGGGAACTATTTATTTTAAAACCAAGACTAGTAACAACATTTTTAAGCCCAATACGGAATTGGGATACGAACACAGGTGGAAGATTGGCAGTATCAAATTTTTGTTTAGAAATAGAAATGATTTGAGATTTTGCTGGGTTAAGTGTTAAGCCATTTATAAATCTCGTCCAAATCTTCATTTATTCGGCAAGTTAAATCCTCCAACAAGTTAAATGGTCGACATAGATACATTTGAACATCGTCTAGAGATGGAACATGACATTTTAACAAATAATTGGAAGGTCATTGATAAACAGACAGAACAAAATAGGACCTAAAATTGAACCCTGAGGAACGCCAGCAACCAATTCAATGAAGTCAGAGGAAATGTCACCAACTTTAACTCTTTGACAACGATGAGTCAAGTAATCTCCAATTAGACGGACAGACCTGACCTTCTACTGAAACCAAAATACAAATAGAGTTTTTTACAGAGAATATTGTGATTGACTCGGTCAAATGCCTTGGTAAAGTCAAGCAAACAAAGTAGCGTTGACATACCTTGATCAAATTGGATTCTGATATCGTCAAGTAATTTTACCATCGCCGTAGAGCAGCTATGCTCAGCCCGAAAGCCTGACTGCACCGGAGATAATAAGTTTTCACGCCGTACGTGGTTAGTGATCTGGCGAGATAAAACTTTTTCAAAGACTTTCGACAGGCAAGGCAAAATACTAATGGGACGGAAATCAGCACTGCTTGAAGGATTGTTTTTCTTAGGTACGAGGATGACATTTGCACGTTTCCAACATTGAGGATATGAAGAGGTCGTGATACAGAAATTTATCCCAAAATTATGCTACGAGAGAAGAAGATAGATCAGTTAGTTAGCGTGACTGAATATGTACATGCACTGTTCATACATCCTTAGAAATATCTTCTTGATGGTTAGGTACCTATCTTGTAATATGATAGAGATAGTGAAAATAAATCGAAAATATCAACTGAAAAGTTAAATCAGTTTTCAAGCAAGCATTTTAACACAATCATACGTTGGCAATTAAGTCATTCGAAACATCCCATCGGAACAATGAGCATCACAAAAACTGTGTGATTGTTGTGCCCAGATATCAACTTTAATACGAAACCACAACAAAATTAATTATTTCAATCAAAAACTTAAACTTTTTTCATATTAAACGGCTGATGGTGATTCTCTATTGTGGTAGCAAAGCTAGGAAAAGTCTTATACTCACACAGGAACTCAGTCGTATTCTTCTCGCAACAATTAATTTTAGTTTCCGCATTTAATTCAGCCGATGGAGCATGAAATGCCGAGAGAAATTGCGCGAGAGCAATAATGTTATTTCATGCCACAAACAAACTTCTTTCAGTGGGGCAAACAAAAATAAAAAAAGAACAGTGCCGGATTCATGAAGCTCGTTTTATTGAATTCTTTTGAACTTTGAAGTAAACATTTTTATTAAATCTTTAAAAACCTTGCAAATGAAAACTTACAAAAATGTTAGGCACGTTTTTCAAGTTATTTTGGTGAATAAGGTATGTTATGTATTCTTAACATTTGAATTTCGAAAAACTACATATTGACACGTCTTTGAAATGTGGAACATCCTTAAGAAACAAGATAATGTACGAAGTTAACTTTTATGGAGATACATTAAATAAATATGCAAACCACGACTTTATTAATTTTTAAAGAAATTTGGAATTTTGGGCGTCCCGGTCTACGCCATCCTTCCAGAGCAAACTTGGTCTGCCGAGCTGTCTCCTAGCATAAATTGAACCGCAAAGGATTTTCATGGCCGTTTCTCTTCGCTTATTCGAGCTAGGTGTTCAGTCCAATGGACTCTACCAAGCTTATTTTTGTCATCAAGTCTGCTCCGCGGTAGATATAATACAGCTCGTGCTCGTGGATATATCGTCCCGGAAATCGTCCTTACTCACAAACGGGCCAAATATTATCCGTATGCCTTTTCTCTCCAACTCGGTTAAGAGTTCAGAGTGCTTAGCACCCAGTAGACTAAGACAGTAGCAGTTTCGAATTAATGGTAAGATTTTTGGATTTAAAGAACGTTGAAAGACTAAAGAAGGTACTGTTGGCTTTGAGCAACAGCCCGCGTATTTCTTCTTCCATATTGTTGTCGGCTGCTAGGTTAGGTTAGGTTGAACGGGCTGATAGTTGATGTTGTTACCATCACACTTAGATCAATGTAGATCCATTGTGGTACCCCGAAGTGTTGTAACTTCCTGAAAAGATGTAATAACCTATGAATCATGTGGTTCGTTTAACCATTTAGAGGTCTTGACAAAGTTTAGTAAACTTTTGCCTGGCAGTTCTGATAGTTCCTCTAGTTCATTAAAGAAGAAGTTGCCTAGAGTTTTCTTCCTAGCAAGACAGAGCGAAGGACAGTGGCAGAGAAAATGAGCAGTGTCTTCATGCTCGTTTTCATCACCGCAGCCTCTACAAAGATCATCAGTACTGAGCCCCATCTTCTTCTTATGGTAGCCGAGTAGGTTGTGTCCTGTAATAATGCCGATAAGGGATCTTAAGGAGGGTTTATTAAGAGTTAAGATCCAATCGGATCTTTTCTTATCGTATCTAGGCCATAGCTTCCTGGTGTTAACACAGGTTTCTAGGAGATTCCATCTATCATTGCATTTTTGAATGATTGTTTTACTGACGTTATGTTTCAGTTCACATAACGGTATCTCTATATGATGGTCTATCTGAGAGGGTTCGAGTGTGGAGCCCTCCCTAGCAAGTTCGTCCGCCTTTTCGTTGCCTGGTACATCACTGTGGCCAGGAACCCAGCAGAGTCTTACGTTATGCTGTGTGCCAAGAACCTTTAGCTCTTCGCGACAGCAAGAGACAAGCTTCGACTTGATTTGGGTGGCAGAGATAGCTTTTATTGCTGCTTGGCTATCTATGAAAAAAGTGATGTCCGCGTGTGATATCGCCATCATGGATATTTGTTCAGCAGCGTTTTTCACTGCCAAGATCTCAGCTTGGAAGACGCTGCTATGGTCGGGGAGCCTGAATGATTTGGCAAGGTTGAGGCTTTCCGAGTAGAAGCCTGCACCTACTCCAGTATCCATTTTAGAACCATCGGTGTAGATGGTGATGGTTAAGTCGTTAGTGTAGGGCACATTATTTTCCCAATCTAGTCTATTGGGGAACCTAGTACTAAAAGATTTGTTGAAATCTAAATAAGGGGTCATATAATCTGTGCAGATATTGTTGTCTACGTATTTCGTAAGAATAGCTGCGTGGCCACTCTGGCTAGTTTTCCAGATGTTAGTTTGGCTGAGTCTGAGGGCGCTGTTAGCTGCTGATTCTTGGACGAATAGATCTATTGGGGGGAGATTGAGGATCGTTTCTAAACCCGCAGTTGGGGTAGTCCTCATCACACCACTAGTACAGATACAAGCCATTCTCTGTACTTTAGTAAGTGTTTTTAGATTCGTGGATTTCTCCAGCGCTTTCTACCAAACCAAGCTGCCATAAGTTAGAATCGGTCTGACAATGGCAGTGTACATCCACATGACTATTTTGGGGTTCGGTCCCCAATTTCTACCCAGAATCTTGTTACATGAGTAGAGTGCGATTGTGGCTTTCTTATATCTTTCTTGGATATTTGGACCCCAATTGAGTTTTTTATCCAATATAACTCCGAGGTATCTAGCTCGGTCGGAGATTTTCAGTGTTGTATTATCTATTTTTGGTATTTCAAACGGAGGGATTTTCCTCCTGTTTGTAAAAAGAACCAGTTCTGTTTTAAGGGGGTTTACCTTAAGACCGCATTTCTTGGTCCAGTTGCTGACCCTTGATAATGCGCTTTGTAATTGTTCGCTAATAGTGGTAAGGTATTTACCCGTCGCCAAAAGCGCTAAGTCATCAGCGTAGGCTACCACTACTATACCGTAATTCCTAAGTTTTATTAGGATCTCGTTCATCACTAAGATCCATAATAATGGTGAGAGAATTCCACCTTGCGGGGTTCCTCTAGATGCGTACATCTCTAAATGTGCGTTACCAAGCTCACTATGTATTTGTCTGTTTTTCAGCATACACATGATCCATTTGATAACTACTTCTTCTATACGTTGATCATTAAGTGCTTTCTCGATTGCATTACTGTGGACGTTATTGAAGGCTCCTTCAATGTCCAGGAATGAAGCAAGAGTGTATTCCTTAACGTCAAGTGATTTTTCTATAGTTCTAACTACGCAGTGTAGTGCCGTTTCTACACTTCTACCTTTTGTGTAGGCGTGTTGAAATGGTGAAATGGTCTCAGGTTTTAAATTACTGCGGATGTATATGTCGATAAGTCTTTCTAGTGTTTTAAGTACAAAAGATGTGAGACTTATAGGTCTGAAGTCCTTAGGTTCAATGTGGCTGGGTTTGCCGGCTTTTGGTATAAAGACGACTTTTACCTCACGCCATGACTTGGGAACATACCCCCATTTAATGCTGCTTTGAAAGATGTTTATCAGGTGTGGAGTGATAAATTCAGTGCTCTTTTGCAGCATCATTGGGAAAATGCCGTCTAGGCCTGGAGATTTATAAGGGGAGAAAGAATTAATAGCCCAGTTTAACTTTTCCTCCGTTATAAAATCCGTAGGGATTTCATACTCTAAGATTGAAGAGTTATCTGGTTCGCGTTCAAGGCTAGGTTTGCTACCTGGGAAGTGTGTTTCAACCAGGAGTTCTAGACTTTCGCGACCTGATTCAGTCCAGCTATTGTCGGGTTTCCTTAGAGAACCAACAGAAGTGGAGGTTTTCGAAAGGATTTTCCTGAGCCTAGCGGACTCGTTGGTGCACTCGATATTGCTGCAGACATTTTTCCACGAGCTTCGTTTGGCTCGTTGGGTTTCTGTTTTGAATTTTCTTTGACTAGTCTTATAACAGTCCCAGTCACTTTCGAGTCTTGTTCTATTAGCAGCATTGAAAAGCTTTCTTGTTTCTTTTCTAATGTTGGTTAATTCTGTTGTCCACCAGGGGGGTTTACTGTTTTTCTTCACAGTTGTTTTGATTGGGCAACTGGTTTCGAACGCCTTACGCAGAGTCTCAGTGAGATCCTCTGTTGCCTTTTCTAGACTGTCTGTTCCCAGAATGGCGTTGGTGTTAACGTGCTTGATGTTATTACTAATTTCCCTATTGAAGATAAGCCAGTCTGTACGCCTGTTATTTCTAAAGGGTTTGTGCTGTCTATCAACGTTAGGGATTTTAAATTCTATGAGACGATGGTCAGAAAAGGAAGGTTCTTCTAAAACCCTCCAATGATCAATTTGACAGGAGTCGGAATTATTTGAGAGGGTATTATCTAGCACCTCTTTCCGATTTTTTGTGACAAAGGTGGGTGTATTACCTCGGTTAGCCACACATAGATTGTTATCTATGATGAATTGAAAAAGGGATTCACCTCTAGTATTTGCATCGGTGCTTCCCCATTGTACATGATGTGCATTGGAGTCGCACCCTAGGATAATATCGAAATTTTTCTTACTTGCGAATTTTACTACTTCATTTGTTATATCCGCTGGTGGTCCTTCAACTCCATCATACGGCATGTATGTGGAGGTTATTATGAGCGTTGGGTGCTCCTTGCGTTCAAAAATGACCGCGGTCTGGTCGATGTTGCTGTAAGAAGTTAGAAGAAAAAGATTAAACCGTTTTCTAGCTAATATACAGGTTCTGGGATTACTATTTTGGCTGTCAAGATTTGACTTGTACAGCATGAGGTCTTTGGAGTTCAGGCCCTTGATCATGCCACCTACTACCCAGGGTTCTTGAATCAGGGCCATGTCGTATTGTCTACTCTGCATGAGGTAGACCAGGTTGGCGCTGGCGGCTTTACTATGTTGAAGATTGATTTGTAAGATTTTCAATTCCATATACATAATAAAGATTTGTTCATCGCCTTACTAACCTGTTTTCTTTTGTTGGATGTCAATCTAAGCTTGCATCTGGTGATCCCGACGCGCACTTTGAAATCCACTTTCCTCAGTAACGGTAAAGATTTGTGGATCAATCTAACCATTACCTCGGTGCCTTCATTTGTTTTCTCGCACTTAATGACTTCCCATTCCTGGCTGAGGAGATCGCTGTTAAGTGATACGATGTATCTCTCGAGACGATCGTTGGGAAGTGTTGGGCCCTTGACCAAAAGAACGCCAATTGGTCTAGAGATATTCTTGATCTCTTTGACGTCGATAAGGCGAAGGTCAGCATTTTGCAATGGTGCAGAAGTGTTTACTGTGAATTCTTGAAGCCACTTGAGTGTGGCGTCATTTTCACAGTTCATCACTTTGAACCCATGGATGGTCGTTAAGTTTCCGAAGAGTGGGGGAGGCCTGTTTTTCACGATGGCCTCATTAACTTCTTCCAGGATTCTAAGCTCCAGAAGCTGCCATTCATCCTCAGTCAGCTTCCGTGAGGGTTTGCCGAAATCGGCAATGGCTACTTGGTGCCCCTTCACGGTTGCCCGGGAGATCTTTAACCTCTTCATTGCCTTGTTAGGCGAAGAGTCGGTCGGGGAGAGTTGGTTCCTAGCCCTTTTAGAGGAACAAGGTGTTTCAAGTGGTGGTTGAGGATCTGCGTCACTACCTGATGTCGTTTTCAACGTACTGCTTAGGCGCTGTTTAGATTTGTCCAACGCCGCCTTCTCCTTAGCTGTCAAGGACTCAGGAGTCCTGTTAGCAAAGCGCCGGACAATCCTCTCAGCGTTACGTTTCTGTCGTCGTCTTGCTATGTTTTCGTTCGAAACCCTAGCTTTGCGTGTAGTCCTTTTTTCAATAACTGTCGCGATGCTATCGTTCGTGTTGATCGTCCGGTTTTCGGGTACGGATTCGATGGTGTTGTTAAGGCTAACGCTAAGGCTGTGGCCAATAGCATTGCCTTCGCAAGCCACCTCGTCTTTCCCCTCATTGAGTGCCGCTCTAACACCTGCTTCACTAACACCAACTGATATCGATGCGATCAGTGGCGGATCAGCAGGTGGTAAGATTGGCATCTCAATGTCTGCCCGTTGGATCTGTCCTGCTGGTACGTCTTGAGGAGTTGCCGCTACCATTGATGGGGTGCACCCTTCCTTACGCTGTATTAGAACAGCGTTGGGGGCAGGTGGTCCCATCAAGGTCTTAACGCTCGGGCTCTCTGAAGAGGGAGTGTTCAGTGCTTGACTAGCGGTGTGCCTGTCTTTTCCCAAACACTCCCTATCCAGGAAGGCACGAGCATTATGCAGTCGTTTCCTCTCCTGCTCGGTTAGTTGTTCCCAATCTAGCTGACCTAACCTCTTAACCGTCCTCTTGCTGTTCGTAATTCTGCATCTCCTTGATGCCCTGGATACCGTCGAAAGGCTGGAGCTAGCGACCGAGCTGACGTCGTCGTCGACCTCGATTGCGCTTGCTCCATCCCCCATATCCATGTTCGAGAAGGGGTTCAGGAGGAGATTCTCCTCTTCCTCAGTCAGGCTGAGATCTTTAGTACTCATATTGCTCATATTGAGATGTCTTAAGTGCTTATAATTGGTCGAAACTGAAAAAAACTGAAAAAAGAAAAAAGAGAAAAGAAAAAGAAAAAAGAAAAAGAAGAAGTTTCGCAATTATAAGTAGTGTTATATAAGAATATATAGGAAAAATTGTCACTGGCGACTTCTCCTCTCGGTATTGAGACCGCGAGACAAAGCCCAAGCCGGTAGCCGTGACTTCTACCGACCATATAGCGTATATCCCCGCTATGGTTTTTTTCTGTTTAGGCAATTCTTCCATATTCATAGGGGTGGGCCTCTCTTAGTTTGCTTAAACCTAAGTTGGTGGCTGAGAGTCTGCTCAAGAGCTTGAATCTGCAACTTAAACTACTTGAAGTTCTCGCGCAAGCCTCCTCACCAACGGCAAGGTGGAGACCCGTCGAGGAGGGTTGTCGGCTGCTACTACTGCCTAAAGGTAATCGCACTACTTCGAATTCGTGCTTCTCCACCTTAATAGTTGTTCTTCCACTATTGCCAACTTATATTTTGGTTATACTAAATTTTACTTAAAAAACCGTACACCATTAAACCAAAGACGGATAATTATCAAATTATATGGTATGAGGATAATTATTAACTTCAAAATTGTTGTTATCAACCGTGATTATATGATGTAGTGTCCTGTCCGTGGCTTAGTAGTTAGGTGCGTTGGCTACTATAAGCAGAACGTGCGTCGGGTTCGAGTCCTACTCGTGCCCATAGTTTTTATTTCATCTTTCACGGGCACTGCTTCTTGCGAAAAACTGACAAAACTTCCAAGAGTATGAAAGTGTCCTGAAAAAGTGCTTCTCAACGTTGCCGTTCGGAATCGGCGTTAAATTGTAGGTACCCTCAATTTTTCACACGCACCCAGAAAATTTTTGATGAGAGTAAGCCACTTAGGCCTTGGCTCTTCAAGAGCTGTCGCGTCACTCTATTTATTAAAATTTTTTTTTAACCGTGATTATATCTCTAAATTGCCACGCTGGCCATCGTTTCCATTTTAAGGTTCTCATACAGATTACTGTCATTACGCGTTCTCCTGATTACATCATAGCATATTATTAAAAAGAACTTCTGATGGATGTCCTGCCTTGAAAGTTTTGCAAGATCGATGTTGCTAAAATATATTGGCAGAGCATCAAGGTCTAACGCCTTTCCGGACAGTAAGGTCCTTGTCGATCTTGTAAGTGCAATGTAAATTTTTTATCGTAATCCTGCTCAAAGGAATGGGTTTGTCAAAAACAGAGATTGGACCAAGCAGTTTATTAACGAAGAGCCTTAAAGACAACGTTAAGGAAAGTTTTATCTAGGGAGTTGGAGCAGTTCAGATTCGGGAAGGAAATAGCTAGAAGCTTATAGCGTTTTTTTTTTTTTTGGTAATCCGGAATTGGTACACAGAACTGAACTGTTCATATTAAGGCAATTTTTTTTAAATAGACAGAATCCAGAACTAATCATGCCCCCCTCTGCACTGTTAAAAAAGTCCTCTAGCAAAAGCTCATCCGCCAAATAAAGTTCAATTAAAATACAATTATATCCAATTTACTATGGATAGCAAGTCAATCCCACCGCTGGCTGCTTTTGAACACCATAAAGGCATAAACCAATGAGTCAATGTCGAAGAGCAAAAATTATTGCCGTCGATACAGACCTATTTTTTATTTAAATTACAATTAACATTCAACGAATAACGCGCTTGAGTGCACATAATGGTAGGTATCGTTGTTGTTGTCCCCGTAGTATTTATATTAAGTAGTCTATCCCAGCAACATCAATATGTTGCACGCTCCAAAATACAATAATCTCAAACAAGAAAGAAGTACACTACCATGACATTGTGCTCGTTGTCAGATTTGATTATTATAGGAGATGTCTACATGTCTGCAAACAAACATAATAAAGTGTGTATGTAGGTACATACACGTATACGTAAACCCATCAGACAAATGACGTCGCAGCGATGACTTGGGGACCCTGGGGTTAGTGTTTATTTTGTTTGTGTTGATGGACAACCACAGAGTTAAAATTTTTAGATAACAGGAAATAAAGCAAGTATTCATATCCCCGCAATAGCATGCAGCTGCAGCTTTGCCGTTTTCACGAATTATGATCTAGAGAAGATGGACACTGGAGATCACAGCTGGATCTCGTATAGGTTGTATAATGTTATAAGTTTTGGTTTGTTCATTACATACATGCATTCATAATTTTTTGTTTTAAACGTAATAATTACCTATTTTGAAAAAAATTTGCGCTTTTGAAATGACTTGGGCCTCGGTCCCTTGCTAGCTGTCTCCAGTTTTGCACTCCAAGTTGATTGAGGTCCTCTTCCACTTGTGTGCGCCACCTGGGTCTCGGTCTTCCTCTTCTACGTTCCACGGGAATAGTGTCGAAGGCCTTACGGGCCGGAGCATTGTCCATGCGCTCTAAATGACCGAGCCATCTGAGTTTCTGGACCTTGACCCTTCTGGCTAGGTCCACGTCGTTGTACAACCCGTAAAGTTCACGGGGCCAAAGATGACCCAAAGAACTTTCCTTTCGGAACAGCCTAAGGCACATTCATCCCACTTTGTCAATGTCCATGCTTCTGCACCATACCGCAAGACTGGGATGATGAAGGTTTTTGTACAGTTTTACCTTAGTTGCTCGAGAGAGGCCTTTTGCACTCAATTGTTTTCTTAGCCCAAAGTAACAGCGATTAGCAAGAGTAATTCTTTGTCTTATCTCGGCGCTGGTGTTATTGCCCGTGTTAATAGCGGAGCCTAGGTAGACAAACTCCTCTTTCCTCTACTACCTCGAAGTTGTATGCGTCTATTGTGACGTTCTGTTCGAGCCGTCGGTGTTGGGTGTCCTTCTTAGAAGACAGAATATACTTCGTTTTGCCCTCATTTACCGCTTAACCATTTTTGCCGCTTCTGTCTCAATTTTCACAAAGGCGTCAAACCAGGGGTTTCGTTTTGGTGGCTGTGTGAAACCTAGCACATTAGAGGCAGCATCTCTAACTGCTTTCTGGCAATGTTGCCACTTCTTCGATACTTGATGTTGGCGGCATAGGACTTCTTAAGAGGTTACTTGACACTCGATCAGAGATGGATCTGGCGATCTTTTGCGATTGTAGCCGTCCGAGGTGGAATTTTTTGGCAGCATTTCCTTGTTTTGGCCGTTGTCGGGATATTCGTAGCTCTACCTTGGCTACGACGAGTCTACCTTGGCTAGTCGATGTTGGCTCCTCGGAAAGTTCGAATATCTAGATTGCTGGACAAGTGCATACTTAATATTAAATATAAATCTGAACATTTTCTTCGTTTAACGCCCTTAGAAAAACTAATTGTATCACAAAAACGGATTTAAACATAAACCAGAGTTTTGCCTTGTTGCTGTAAAACAAAAAAATCGATATAAGGCGTGTTTTTTCTACTACTCATTTTATCAACTCACTTTAAAAGTAGAAAAAAACTGTTATACTCACTTTATACACATTTTAAAATATTTTATTTATACTGTCATTGAAGAAATCCATTTTTATAATATTTCATTGATTCGAGCGCTGCCTGGATTTCATGTATGTAAATATTTTATCCTAAGTATTCGTTTACTGAAAAAATATTACACAGTTTCGTTTGTTTTTGTTTCTCGATGAAAATAAAAAATGAGTAGCTACTAAGTAATAGAAAAAACACGCCTATAATAAGTAGGTATAGGCAGAAATGTATTA
This sequence comes from Sphaerophoria taeniata, assembly GCA_943590905.1. NCBI lineage: Eukaryota > Metazoa > Arthropoda > Insecta > Diptera > Syrphidae > Sphaerophoria > Sphaerophoria taeniata. Next base: position 124,682,013 of record OX016540.1, read on the forward strand.
AAAAATGAATTACTTTAAACGTTCGCTGAGGGTCATTGGATTGATTATAAAATTAATGATTGAACTAATAACTGACAAAAATTAAAAAGTCGCAAAGAGTTGGCCCGGTCAGAAAATAAAGAAAGCCCTATATACCAAAATACATAAATTATGTATGTGTATGCATAGGTATATGCGGTCCAATCCAAAGCAATATATACAGTAGGTTACCTTCCTACAGGCTCTTACAACAATTTCCTTATTGCCATAGTTGTGTTTTTTCTGTCAAAAACTGTTCCTAAGAAATAATGTTAGGTATTGCTCAGGTCTACGATACTATGTTCAAGTTCAAACTATGTCCCACGTCCCACCTTACCTCAGTTATTCCATTTTTATGTTTTGATGTCGCTTTACTATGTCAAAATTATGTCTTCTTTGCCTCCGCTATCAACACACACAAGAACACTAGAAGTAAAGAGAAACTTACCAACAGCTATTTCCCTTTATCCTGGCCCTGCATTATTGTGCAACCATTACTTGTACCGCAACTTTGCGTCATTGCCTCCTTTTCCACTTGAAAGTGTTTAAATATTATTATGTATGTAGCAGGGTGGAACTTTTTGTTTTTGAAGCGGATTTGATGGAATTTATATAGTCTGGTTAAGGGCATTTTTTCTCTATAATTCTGTCATTTATAAAAAAAGATGGAACCGATTTCAATCTGTTATTATTATAGGCCGGGAGGCGACCGTAAGATTACCTACCTCATCAGCAGAGTGGAAAATTTAGCCACCATCTAATGCTAAATGACATGAAATTTTCAAAACCAGTGGTCCACTTCCGGTTGCGTTTTGTGGTGCAACATATACCATGGGGAAATAGGAAAAAGTAAGTATAGAGGTCAATAGACATTTCGTCGAAGATACCAAATCATATGGTCGGACAGAAATAACGCGGGCCTTTCCCTTTATCCGACCATTTAAAAAACGGTATTTTTGGTGTCATCCTACCTCATCGGCTGAGTGGGCAAATGGGGTATCAAATGAAAGCTTAGAACGTCTACATTAAGAATCTTCCGGTCGGACAAACTTTACATGGTCCAATCATGCGACCGACACCGCATTTTTCAAATAAAATCTGTTAATTTCTTTAATGCTTTTCTCAACTCAGCATCAAAGTTTGTCCGACCAGTAGATTGTTAATGTAGACGTTCTAAGCTTTGATTTGATACCCCATTTGCCCACTCAGCCGATGAGGTAGGATGACACCAAAAATACCGTTTTTTAAATGGTCGGATAAAGGGAAAGGCCCGCGTTATTTCTGTCCGACCAAATGATTTGGTATATTCGACGAAATGTCTATTGACCTCTATACTTACTTTTTCCTATTTCCCCATGGTATAAGTTGCACCACAAAACGCAACCGGAAGTGCAATTTAGCCACCAGAAGGCCCAGGAAAAGTCTGTCCGACCACTGGTTTTGAAAATTTCATGTCATGTAGCATTAGATGGTGGCTAAATTTTCCACTCTGCTGATGAGGTAGGTAATCTTACGGTCGCCTCCCAGACTATTAAACAAATTTTTCAATTTTGATTAACAAGTTGTAGGTACAAGGACAACCAAGTAAATGGAACTGCCACACCCACTCTTTCGACTTGACTCTCGATCATCGTAATATGAAAAATAATCGAAATCCTATTTTCGTATGTATTTACGAACTCAAATAACGATATAACAATTAGGTTCAAGTCTTGCTTTTACTTGGACTTTGTGTTTTGTTTTCAAAATCTCAAAAATCTTCAATTAATATTGGTTCATTGCCTACTTTCTTTCAGGTTTTTATAAAAATGCTGTCTTCCTCGCCCTCACGCGTTGAATTAAATAATGTATATAACCTTCTACATCCTTAACCCTAAAGTCTTTATTTTTCTGATATTTTTTTTTTTTGCTTAAAGTGTGTCTTCTTGGCAATTTTTGTTTTGTTTATTTGCTGACAATGTGTGCAAGTGAGTGAACAAGAGGGCGTCATTGTCCTGCTCAACGTTAATTAACTGGATATTGGGATACATATCATATAGAATCCCCATGGTAAAAAGACGACTTAACAGTCAAAATGGAAAACAGGAACACTCATACACACAAAGCTGAATCAACAAACCAAAGGTACTCGAATTTGCAATAGAATGAAAAAAAAAATATTTATTTTTGTATCGTGTTGCCTTCATCCGCCACATCCCTTGATTCTTGAAATACGAAATTGCAACCCTTAACATTATTAGCCGCGTTTTATTATCCTCACTAACCCATATGGGTTTATTTTTTGTACACAAAACAAAAACAATCTGAAACCCCGATAGCTGTCGGGGTTTATTTTGTAACTCAAAAACTATGTTCTAAATATGGCGGATAGATGGCGAGTGTGAGACAAAAAAGAAGTTATTGTAGAAAGATTTATTAATTTCAGCCATATTCATAACAAATTACGCGTATTCCAATCTTAGCGACAGTTTTATAATGCCAAAGGATAAGAGTCAATCCAATAAATTAATAAAAACAAGTTGTTTGTGGAAAAGCAAAATAAAATTTTACTGGGGGTTGCGTCTCGGATAACAAAAATAGCTTAAACTTTTACCTTTTTAACCCAGATCGTTTTATTATGATGGGGTAACCCATATGGGTTAGTGAGGATAATAAAACGCGGCTATTGTACAGCTTGCAAGGAAGAGAAAAACCTGATTGCATACGTTGGCAACAGATATCGTAGAATGTAGATGACATTTAAAATGCGGACTATATCGTGTGCAAGAACGTGAATACCCTCTCTATCTTTTAGAATAATTATATGAGTTCATCAAACAGTATTGAGCTTGGAAAATGGAAAACAATGTGCAATTTTGTCTTAATTTTTAATGGAGGCTATATGAAAAGCAAGAAACTGAACTTACCAGTCTTAAAAGAAACACAATACTGCACAAAAACATTAGGCGTGTTTTTTTGGCATCGCTATCTGCAGCCAAATTCGATTTCCCAAAAAAAAACGTATCCGCAGTTGCCCATCCGCAGCTGTTTTATTTTATTTTTAAGTTGGTAGACTTGTCTTGACTCAGATGGTTCGGTCACGTGGAGAGGATGGACACCAATACTCCGGCCCGTAAAGTCTTCGAATCCACCCCAGAGGGAAGACGCAGTAGAGGAAGACCAAGGCTCAGGTGGCGCGCGCAAGTTGAACACGACCTCAACCAACTCGGCGTGCGAAACTGGAGACAGGTAGCTAGGGACCGAGCTGGCTGGAGAGGTTTGTTGGTTGAGGCCCAAGTCCACCCCGGACTGTAGCGCCACCTTAAGTAAGTAAGTAATGGGAGACTTGTCTAGCTGTCAGATAATTTGTTATTTTGGTTTTGCTTTCGGATAAGTTTTTGACATATTGGGGTATGTTCGTAGAGTGTGAATTTTGATAAAAATCGAGATTCAGATTTCTGAATCTCGAGTACATTTTTTTGAATCTCAAGTCTCAACTCGCTTCACCAACTCGTTTAGCTGCCAGATTCACAAATTTGACTCGACTCTAAAGATCTGACTCCAACGAGCACTTCTTGTAAAAAGCCAAAAAGTGAAAATTTTCAAACTCATTTTGTGACAAAATTTAAAGTAAAGGGGCCGACCCATAAAATCCGTAAATCCGAAAGCGTCGACGTATACGTCGTTGCCAACGTATTTGGGGGAGGGAACCGTCCCATAGAATACGTTGTATACTTTGACAGTTTCATTTGCTTGGTGTAAAACTTATTCACAAAACCTCAAATCCGAACAAAAAAAAAATTAAATTAAAACATTAAAATTGTGTCAAAATGATACTTTTGCACAATGTTTTGATCATTCATTGCTTTTCCTTGCTGTTGTGGAAACATATTGAGTTGACTGTTCGTTAAATTTATTTGTCAACGGATCAACGGACGCAAAAAGTAGAAAGTTAACCAACTCTATCCGTCGTATCCGTCACATGCTTTGCTTATGGGACGAGTTCCATAAGAACATGTACATAGGTATATTCTATTGTGCTGTCAGTTGAAAACGTCAACGCTAACGGACTGACGGAATTTACTTTTGTAAATTTCCCACTTTTTGCAAAAAGTGGCCGTTGTAGTTATACCTTAAATCTCACAAATAGAAAACGACATTACAGAAGAAAAATATTAAACACCATAGAGCAACTATGTGTGACTCGTTCCTTGATTTGTGCGTTCCAATTTTAATTCAAAATAAACTTAAATAAAAGAACGCACTTAAAGTGCGTTGCATTCTGCGAACACAGCCTTCGAGACTCTCTGAGTTATCCGATTATCCGAGTTACCAACCTAAGAAAATCAATTTTTCTCCGATTGAGTATCGATACTCGAAAAAATGTCAATTTTTTATCCGCAGCCAGATTTAAGTTTAAGTTTTATCCGCAGCTGCGTGTTGTATTTGTAATACATGGAAGCTCCCACTGCAGATACGGATAGCTATGCCAAAAAAACACGCCTATTATTTCAATAAGATGTTTACCCTATCGTGTTTAGCCAACGTGGCTGCTCAGGGTTCATTTCCTAAGTTTTTTTTTTTTACATTGATATTTGTTTCTGCTTATTGATTCTTGAAGTTTTCTTCTCAAACACACCAGGCATTGAAAATATCACTCCCCCCAAATTAAGAACATGTAGCATTTTCAAGGTAGGTACATACATCAACATGGATAGAAGCCAATACTCAACGTCCATTTCTGGTATCTGCATGTTGTATTTCTTACTCTATTTAACTTTAACAAGAGGCAGAGAAGAAATGCGATGTTACGTTGCAATTAATTTTAATGTTCTTTAAAAGACTTTCATGTTCAAATAAATTCCCTTTTTTTATAACATAAACATATGATCAACGCTTCTTCTTTAAGGAAAATCAAAGTAAATGGAATAAAAGCATTTCATGAGTGTTTTTTTTGTTTAGTTTCTTTTTCTCCATTTGAGAAACTCAAATTTGAAGTAATTTAAAGTGGATTTGAAAAGGAGATCGCTACAATTCTGTAAATATAATTGTTATCATTTAATAAAATGTTTATTTACTGTATTGTAGGTCTTCCGCAGAAAATAAACAGTTTCCACAATGTTTGCATTTTGGAAGTAAACAACTGGACAAGCATTACCATCGTGCACATTCATAAGATGTTAAGATAAAAAATGGGGCAGATTTGAAGTAGTTTGATGTGATCATTTAAACAAAAATAAATCAATGCATTTGTTTAATTCTTCATTAAAACAAAATCAAGTTAAAAACTTAATCCGTGGGTCGAATAACCCTTATTTCTGGACTTCCGGTTTTAAGTTTAATACACAAAAAATGATTTTACATATGTACGTTTGCAATTTTTTTTCCTAACTAATTTTCAACAAAACGATATAGGTAAATATAGTTTATTTTTGATTTATGATACATACGAACATTAACTTTCTAATTTAAAATTTTAATAAATTTGAGAAAACAAATTTATTCGTTGTGAAAAGAATTCTAACTGCCAAACTCTATTCGCGTTCCACACCATCCACACTCACAACCAACGAAATGTTCGCGTGTATATAACCTCAAAAACTACTCTTTCTTTGGGTTTTGGTTGTTCATTCGCGACGAATTTAAAACTCTAATGAAAGAACTGTTAAAATCAACGAATATTCGTTCATTCATTGGTTGTTGTTCGTACTCATGTGAATAGTATTTATGCTAAGTCTTGAACAAATCGATCGAACAGTTTCCAATACAGATGCTAAAATATGGGTGGTCAAAGTCACCTGCCCATTCCAGGTGTCTTTGGCCTGGAGGACTTTTTCTAAATTTTTTAAGAAACTACGAGCAGCAATTCAATTTCACCAATCCCAAATGAAAGTGCAGAATTTTTTTCTATATGTAGGTAAGTATTTTATTAGTAGTTTTCGCTGTATTTTCGGTTTTTGATTTTTTTTTTTTAAAGCCTAGTATACAGTTCTTCAAAAAAAAAAACTAATGTATTTCTTATGGGAGAGATTTTTGCCGAAAAAAAATATTTTTTCATTTCACCACTGTGAACCGAGCTGTAACTGTAAACCAAAATCGAAAAAAAAATTATACTCACCTCGATTTTTTTTCACACAAAACAACATAGAGGACATTATATTACATAGAGTCCCTACTTCGGTGGTTCGCTCTCTTTCGGCCTACAAGCTGAAATTTTCACATTTATACCTTAAATAAGTGTTAGTTTCCCAATGCATTTCTTATGGGACCTCTCACTTATACTTATGCAATTTTAAGGTATGTGGGCCCATTCCAGTCGTGGTGTAAATCCTCTAGCTCAAATTTCAAAAAAATTGATTCCGTTGAGCTCACATTTTTCAAAAAAAACCTTAACACACAAAAAAATTCATGTAATATGAAAAATAAATGTATTATTTTGTTTTTTTTTGCACTTTTAGCATATAAATACATTATTGCTTACCAATATTTGTATCAAAAATATTAAAAATCTTAAAAAGAACGCAAAAAAAATCGAAATAGTATGCGACACCCTTAGGAACAAACAACATAAATACTACAATCGGGCCTTTAGTTTCTTATTTGCTGTGGTGAAAGTTTTGACAGCTAATGTCAACAATATTTGACATTTTCAAATAAATAGAAAAATGAAAAATGCTATATGCAAGAATGGGTAAGTATTGCAAACAATTATTTTATTTCCCAATTGCTTCTAAGAACAATCTTCCAAAAACCTTTCTCTCTTTCAGTTTGGGAAATTGTCACCGGGCTTAACGTTCGAACCATCGAAACCGGAGACACGGTTCGTTGTGTGGTCTGGTGTCCCAATGCCAAGTTATCTATTTTTGCAGTGGCGTCAGGCAATCGTCTTCTCCTAATCAACCCCAAGTTCGGTGACAAGCTGAATGTGAAGAAGACAGACTATCTGCTGGACGAAGTGCCCAAAGTCGACGAAATGGATAGTGAATAGAATAGAATCGATAGATGGATTCACCCTCACACCCCACACACATCATTCTATTTGTCAACATTGCTCAATTCAACTTAAGCGACTCCCTGGTGCAGGACTATTCGATGTCATGATGACGATACGACCAGAACGATGACGAAGACGTGTACGCAACCATAGGAGAACTACCTTTTGAACCAAACCACCGAGCAAAGTCCCGGGGTCCCCCAGAGTGAAGTGCTGACTTATGTTGGCCTATTCATTCACAAAATTACTTTTTCAACGTTGCTACTATTCTCTAGTCCTGCTCCCTGATGGTCCTGTATGCTGAGTTGGGAAAAAGGACATGTGCTCAACTGCTTGCAGTAATCGTTCCTGCTTGCGAAATTATTTCTTTCTGGCGATGCGATGGATGCGAGGGATAATGGCGTGAAGAATGTCAAGCCTGTAACCAGGATGGAAATGGAATTCGAGCATGAAACACCTCTTGGCCGCTCTACCTACGGTTAATTCACACCCCAACCCCTAATAGTGGATTTCTTGTCATCAATTGGCACTTAACGCACATTGTCTTTGCGCTCAAGTGCATCTGAATATATACATTAGGGTGGTTCTTATTTGCTTTTTTTTCGAAAATCAATGAAGACATCTGCTCAATCGTCTCCAAATAAATAAAAAAAAATCCTCTAATTTTTTCAGATTTTTATCTATACCCCTTACTGGCCCTGTAGCGAAGTGAAATTCTAATACTAGGGACTTTGCGGCTGATTTCTTGATTATTCCCGTATATCTCCATTTCAGCTTTACCGATTTTGTTAAAATTTTGCACAATTATACTTAACATTACCCTTAATAATATTGCATTCCAAGATATTTTTTAAAATATATTCTTGAATAACAAAAAAATCAGAAAAAAAAAACCATTTTTGTAGTACCTTTTGGGTTTATAACACTCTTTTCTAGATTTCTCAAAAACGGCTCAACCAATTTATCGGAAATTTCATCAACACGTTTATATGCAATGTCTTAATAATGTTGCATACCAAAAAATTTCATAAGTGTTTTAATTTACTTGTAAAAAAAATCAGGGAAATAACAACCGTTATAAAATTTTTTGGTATGCAACATTATTAAGACATTGCATATAAACGTGTTGACGAAATTTCCGATAAATTGGTTGAGCCGTTTTTGAGAAATCTAGAAAAGAGTGTTATAAACCCAAAAGGTACTACAAAAATGGGTTTTTTTTCCGATTTTTTTGTTATTCAAGAATATATTTTAAAAAATATCTTGGAATGCAATATTATTAAGGGTAATGTTAAGTATAATTGTGCAAAATTTTAACAAAATCGGTAAAGCTGAAATGGAGATATACGGGAATAATCAAGAAATCAGCCGCAAAGTCCCTAGTATTAGAATTTCACTTCGCTACAGGGCCAGTAAGGGGTATAGATAAAAATCTGAAAAAATTAGAGGATTTTTTTTTATTTATTTGGAGACGATTGAGCGGATGTCTTCAATAATTTTATCTTAAGGACCACCCTAATATACATGTAGGTGTGCTGCGAAGCACTATTCATATATCCTGAAAAGAATATCCAATGGCGTGTCCTGTAGAATAAATTTGCACAAGTTCCTCATTTTCGTTCGTTCTTCCTTATTTTTAATTAATTTAAAAGCTGCTGGCTGATTGACTTATGACAAGAAGATATGTTAGGTTAAGGGGCTGACAGTTGATGTCTCTACCGTCACACTTAGATCAATACAGATCCATATTGTGATACCCGTGAGTATGTGTGCAGTTAGTCAAGCCATTTAGAGGCTTTGACGAAGTTCAGAATGTTAGTACCTGGCGTACTAGAGAGTTCTTCTAAATCCCCGAAGAAATAGTTGCCAAGCAGTTTCTTCCTTTGATGGGAGAGTGCGCGACAGTGACCCAGAAAGTGCGAAGTGTCTTCATGCACCTCCTCGTCACCGCATCCTCTGCATAGATCATCTGAACTGATTCTCATCTTTTTCATATGATAACCTAACAGATTATGTACGGTGATTATGCTTACAAGAGATCGAAGTTGGAACCATTCTTGTCAGTTGTTTGACTCATAGGAACGAGTCGCATTTAAACCTACGAACTTGAAAAAATCTTCCCAAATATACGTTTTCTTTTTAAATGAAACATTTGATTTTTTTTTCAATTGAATTAAAAGTTTTCTTTATTTTTCTTAAAATTAAAACTTAAATTATATGACAGTGAGGCTTCATTACGTTCTAAATTTAAAGGTACAAGTTTTAAGTTAGTCTATTGCTTATCTATGGTCTTTGAAAAAGACTAGGAATCGAGAATTAATCTACTTCTTCAACAGTGGGTCCAGTATGGCCACCGAATCTTCCAGATTGTTGCCCACAGCTCTGTGGACCACTAGCTCCTCCACTATGGATCTTCGTCATTATCGGACTGCACACACTAGAGAGGCTCTTCATTTTGTTTTCGTATTCTTCCTTGCCAGCCAATGTGTTTGCGTCCAGCGTCCAGCCATTTGATGGTCTCCTCGCATGCGTTGCGGGCAGTTTCCTTCTCTTGGCTGCTCAGTTTCTCTCCAGCTTGATCGATAGCTTGCTTCACTCCGAACACATAGCTTTCAAGGCTTTTGCGAGATGCGATCTTCTGTCGTTGCTTCCCATCTTCCTCTTGGTACCTCTCAGCCTCTTTCACCATTCTGTCGATCTCGGCTTGCGACAGGCGACCCTTGTCATTCTTGATTGTGATATTCTTGGTATTGCCTGTTCCAGTTTCCTTGGCGGACACGTTCAAGATACCGTTGGCATCCAAGTCGAATGTCACTTCGATCTGTGGTGTTCCTCTGGGTGCTGGTGGGATGCCCGAGAGATCGAATGTGCCCAAGATGTTGTTGTCTTTGGTCATAGCAAGTTCGCCTTCGTAGACTTTGATGGTTACACCAGGCTGGTTGTCGGCATAGGTGGAGAAGGTTTGAGTCTGCTTGTAAGGTATCCTGCAGTTGCGTTCAATTATCTTCGCCATCACTCCTCCCGCTGTTTCGATACCAAGTGACAATGGAGCTACGTCGACGAGCAGGACATCTTGAATTTGGCTGCTCTTGTCGCCGCTTAGAATGGCTGCTTGGACGGCGGCTCCGTATGCAACTGCTTCATCAGGATTGATGGACAAGTTCAACGATTTTCCACAGAAGAACGACTGCAGCAGATTCTGCACTTTTGGAATTCTCGTCGAGCCTCCTACAAGTACGATGTCATGGATTTGTTTCTTGTCCATTTTTGCGTCATTCAAAGCCTTCTCTACTGGCTCAAGTGTTGCTCGGAACAGGTCGCCGCAGAGCTCCTCGAAGCGAGCACGTGTGACTTTGGTGTAGAAGTTTACTCCTTCAACCAGTGCATCGATTTCGATTGTTGCTTCAGTGCTTGATGACAACGTTCGCTTGGCTCTCTCAGCTGCTGTTCTCAATCGTCGAAGAGCTTGTAACGAAATAGGACTTAGGCCCCTCTACTCCTCGTAGTCCACCCTTACAACCCCATATGTACAGGCATATGAGGCTGATCCGGGCAGCAGGAGGTAGAGGGGTGTCCAGGCTCCGACCCCCTTTCGGCATGCTGGCAACCGGCTGGATGCTCGTCGGATTGGGGTGAGTCCTTGGAGTCGAAGCTCTGGACGGCCGTTACGAAAGAAAATCATGCCTATTCAAAAAAAATTAACGGTGGAACCCGATGACCACGATTAAGGGGAGGCGTGACTCCAGTAAGGCCGAGGGTCCTGATGTTGTTGGCCCTCGGAGGATTTTCCCACCCATGTATCGGTCCGATACCACCATGGCTACCACTACCTCCAGGATTGTGTGGTAGCCCCAAATCCTACACTCCCTTGTCCCTAATTTTCCTTATCCATCCCGTTCTTTTCAATTTTCAGTTTTTTTTTATATTTTTTTTGTCACATTTTATCTTTATCGTTTTTATCCTCTTTTTTTTTATTTGTTTTTTATTTTCAATTTCTGTTTCTTTCACGTTTCCTTTTCCTTTTCTTTGGTTTCAGTAACTTTTCTTTCAATTTTATTTTCCAATTAAAAAAAGTTCTAGATAAATTTTTTTTTTCTTTCCCGAACAGAAACAAAATACAGCTACGAAAACAAAACAATCACAATCAATCTAAACTGAATTCAAACTCTTCATTTTTTTCTCTTCGAGTTTATTTACGTTTTTCCGGCCTACTTAATTAAAAAAAAAAGAAGCTTGTTTTTTTGTACAGTGTTTTGTGTTTTCAGAGTCGTGTTGATTATTTTAAGTGGAGTGTTTTTTTTGTAAAGTATTTATTAAGTGATAGTTATGAATATGTGCTTTGGTAAGTATTATAAGGTAAGTATATTTATGTTATGGCTAATGATAAGTGTAAGGTAAGTAATGTTTAGTGCAGGGAAGTTAGTGTAAGTATTATGTATAATGTTGTGTTGTAGTGTTATCAAAACAGTTCCCCACAAAACTTCTTCTTTCGACGAGGTCTGCCGAGTTGAAGGAAGAAGGAAAAGGAACCTATCCCAGAGAGTCTCATGCTCAGGCTGCTAGACGGGCCTTAGTATTTTTACCTTTTTAAATCCTTGGCATGGTATACTCCTACCTTTTTCCCTCCCATGTCTTCCAGCTCGTACAGGTTGCTACCAACCAAACGGCAAACCCTCATCTTGAGGAACTTTGGGCTCAGTTTTGCGCAGAATTTCTTCGACGCATCACTGAGTAAAAAGTTCCTTCGATACACGATGTCTCCTATTGCAAATTTTACGTTTTTGCTCCTCAAATTGTAGGCGAGTTCATACCGATCGTGGGCATTAGCCAAGGAGGTTTTGAGATGGGCGTGAAGTACGTTCATCCTTGCTTGCTTCGGAACAATATCTATTCCCGAGTTGTTGAGAGCATTCAACCTCCTCAAGACCTGGTAATCCGACCCATGCTCCAGGCAACCTTGACCGAAGAGCGCTTCGCAGGGCGACATGTTGATGGCCGAGTGGACTGTAGTGCGAAGGGCGCTGGCGATGGCTGGAAGTTGGCTATCCCAATTCCTCTGGTCAAGGTCGATGTACCCTCTGATGGCGGCGAGGATAGACCGGTTTACTCGCTCACTAGCGTTTGCTTGTGGAAGGATTGTTCTATGGTAAGTTCGTGAGCGTTCGGATCCACATCCTTTTCGTTTGAGCACTGAGCTATTGAAAGTTCGGAGATCAACTGAGGAGCAATGCCGAATTCCTTCCAAAAGTCGATTCCCAGGTACAGTTTCTGCTGCAAAGACGGAACCAAATACAGGGGTATTGTTTTCGTCATCCCTTTGTATCAGATATCCGCATTGAATTTGCCTACAATGCGTTGCTGATTCCCATCGGCAGTTTTAACTTCGGAAGAAAGTTTGGAGAAGTTTTGGCCGTGTCTCAGCAAGAACTCTTGACCATCGATACCCAAGCAACTTATGCTAGCACTGCTATCCAGAAGACCAAGCATTGGCTCTCCAAATATTTGGACGGTAGCATAAGGTCGAGGGTCATCTGAACAGCACAGAGTAGTTGCTTCGATCGCTTTGTAGGCTGTCTTCTTCTCCTGGAACTTCTTCCTCAGTCTCACCACCTTTTCCGATATAGCCGTGCTTTGGGCACCGAATATCCGCTTCCTGGCCTCGTAGTAGCGGAGTTGACGTTCGTGCAAGGGCAGGAGGGCTCTGATCTTTGGATTGGGGGAAGGTCCGGGTGGTTCTGTTAGGGCTGGTCGTGGTAGGATCTTGGTAAATTCCGCCGGTGGGAGAGATCGGTCATCCGCGGCGGCTGGAACGGTCTGGTCGGTGTAGTTGATGTATGAGTCTGGTGAAATTACTGGGTCTCCGGGTTTTTCTCCGAAGAGCAATTCCCCCGGAATCGAGAGCTGCTCTTCGCCTCGTTTCCCAGGCATCGAGGACACTGGGGAGAGGTGGTGTTTTCCCAACCACATCTAAAACAAAAAAGGGCTCGTTGAGGGTCTGGGCATTCGAAGAACGAATGACCCCGACCTTTGCAATTCCAGCATGTGTAATTGCGAGTGTCCTTTTCCCTTTTAGTGTGGAAGGCCTCGATGTCTGGGAGACGACGGTCGTCTTCCTCTGGATTCTCGGCAACAAGTTCAGAGACGGCACTACGACGTGGTGGTCATCTAGGCCCTATTATTTTTATTCTGACTATTAATGACGTAGAATCTGTGATTGAAAATTCCCAAGTTTCAATGTACGCAGATGACATGAAAATCTTTAGAATGATTTCTTCACCCGATGATGCTTTACCCCTGCAGGCCGATTTAAACAATTTCTATGTTTGGTGTCAAAAAAACAATTTAGAACTTAATGTTTCCAAATGCCAAACTATCACATATTCCCGTATGCGGTTCCGTCAGCAAACACGGGACTATTATATCAACGAATGTATTGTTCACAGAGTAACAACTATCCGAGATTTAGGTGTTGTTTGTGATAGTGAGCTTAACTTTAGGTCTCACTATGACAATATCGTAGCCAGAGCTAATTCTGCTTTAGGTTTCGTCAAACGTTGGTCTAAAGAATTTTCGGATCCTTACGTTACGAAATCTCTTTATACCACGTTTGTAAGGCCTCTTCTTGAATACGCCAGCCAAGTATGGTCCCCCTATCACCAAGTCCATATAAAGAGAATTGAAGCAATACAACGTAGATTCCTCCGTTTCGCCTTAAGAGGACTTTCATGGGTCGACAATTTTAACTTACCTCCGTACCAAGAACGGTTGCGGCTTATAAACTTACAATCTCTAGAGAAACGTCGTGAAGTTGCCGATATTATTTTCGTACACCAAATTCTATCCGGTGCTACAGAATCTTCCACCCTCCTTGAGGCAATGAGTATTAATGTTAACTTTCATTCTCTAAGATCGGTTCCCCAATTTCATTTAGCTCATCACAGAACTGATTACGGCTGTAATGAACCAATTACGAGAATGTTACGTAAAGTGAACGAAAATTCAAACATTTTTGATTTCAACCATAGCAAGATCACACAAAAGAAACTTTTATACTGTACTTCCTTAGACAACTAAAAAAAAAAAAATTAAAAACGTATTTGTAGTAGAGAGAAACTGACTCTTTTTTCTTTTTTTTTCTTTTTTACGAACTTGACAAGTGTCTTCTACACGCTTATTTATTGTTTTTTTTTTCGTGTTTTTATAATTTTTTTGACTTTAAAATTTTAAAATTTTGTTCGATTTTAAAATTTTGCATTTTTTCTTTTTTGCTTTTTGTAAGACTTTAATTTAAAATTTTTATTTATCTTGTATTTCCTTTTTGTACCTGCTTGCATTAAGCAGTCCCTAACTCTTGTCTTCCTGATATTCGTGTCGCCATCGCTTTTTTTTTTTACTTTATTTTTTACAAATAATTTCTAATTAAGTGCCGATACGACTAGCAACCGAAATTGCAATCGTACTCGGTGAAAATGGACCCCAGCGCGTGCGGTATCTGGGGGGGAAAGAGGCGTGGGAATAATTAATTAATTAAAAAGTGCGGGTCCTACACGAGTCTTCTGGAACACGGCTTCCCGGACCTGCAAGTATTTTTCTACCTTGCGACACACATGGACCATATCAGCTAGAGAATTGGTGTCAAAAGTTATTAACAAGAGTCCCATTTGCTTCTTCACGTTGTTCTTTAAGACGTCGATGATTTCCGAATCCGTTTTCGGAACTCTGAGTCGGCCATTGAGCTGCTGTATCGCAAGGTAGAAATCGTCGAAGGTCTCGTTGGTTCCTTGATGACGATCGTAGAGCCGTCTCGAAAGCTCCGAATCCGTTTCCAGGCTGCGAAAGTGCTCGATCATGGCGTTCTTCAACGCCAGCCAAGAGACATTGGGGTTGGTCTTCACGAAGGCCCAGAACCAGGTTTCCACAGGGCCGGTGACAAAATGGTGGAAATTGATGACGACCTCATCCCAGCTGGCACCATAACTGATTCGTAGTCTCTCCAACCGGAACAGGCAGCTGGTGAAGGAATTCATCCAAGTTGGAGGGGTTGGCTGCTGGTTCTTGTTGAGGAGGAGTGGAGAATCGCAGAGGAGAACGACGACGGGGGGCTTCCGCGATATTTTGGGACTGGATGAGTTGACGTGGAAATGTTGTTTCCGTCGGGAGATTCTTCCGAGTTGGAGACTGGGCGTATGTCCTGGGTGTCCTTTCCGCAGGCTGACATTCGCGTGGAAGAGGCGTTGGGGCGGCAGCAAATGTTTCGCGCAGGATACCCGTTATTTCGTCTCGTAGGGCAGCTCGAGTCCTTTCCATCTCTCCGGTGAAGAATCGGAAGTCTTCTGCACGACGAGCTCCAACAGCCTCTGCAACTACCTGCTGAATGTATCCAGTCATGTGCTCGCCATTGCCACCCAGTGATTCCCGAACTTGAGGAGAAGGAGGGGGAAGATTTAAATCGGAACGCCGGGATGCTTTCGGTTGTTCTGTTTGATGGTGAAGAGATTCACCCCCTTCTGCTCCTGAAGGCTGACTTATAGCTGAAGTCTCAGGACCACCTCGAAGGTCTTCGCTATCACCAACCGTCCGTTGCGATCTGAGAACCATACCTCGTGGAATGGTATTCAGGTTCATGTGTTTACGTCGGGGATACATTTTGTTTACAGTTAAAAAAAAATATAACTCAACAAAAGGATTATGGAAAAAAAAGGAACTTACTAAGTAAATACGGAAAGTTGTAAGAAAGAAAGAAAATGTTTTATAAAGGAAGAATAATGAGAAAATATTAATGAGAATAATAATACTAAAATTTATGGTAATCGGAAAATATCAATAACAAATATCATAGGCGTCGGCGGTTGAATTGAAGGTAGCAAGAAGGAAGGAAGGAAAGCTGAATGGGACAAGGCGAGTAGTCCTTACTGAAGTCCCTAATGGGCCCCGATCACAAACGGCCCTACTGCGTCCACAGTGTAGTGCAACAGCCCTGGATTCGCTTGAAGAGTTGAAGCTGGCAGTACCCAGTGGCATCTATACCGACTGTCAGTCCAGCATCAGAGCTCTACCAAACTAAAAAAAAGTTATGAACTTGACACAAAAAAATTACATTATGTTGAACAACTTAGTCGAAATCACCTAAGGCTCCAACAAAATTAAATTATTTGGATGATTTAAGATTATGAAAAATTAACAAAAGCGCAACTGCGTAATCGAGATCAATCCTCATTTACCGGACGAATTGCAATTTCATAATAAACGTTCTGAGATGTTAACTACATTTAACGAATCCAAGACTGAAACACCAACCACGAACGAAGCAAGTCCGCTCCTGTGTTCAAGGCCTTCTCCCCTTAGATGACAAAACACATACGTTACGGTCCATCGGGCCCCACGTTGGGCGCCACCTGTAACGAAATAGGACTTATGCCCCTCTACTCCTCGTAGTCCTACCTTACAACCCTATATGTACAGGCATATGAGGCTGATCCGGGCAGCAGGAGGTAGAGGGGTGTCCAGGCTCCGACCCCTTTTCGGCATGCTGGCAACCGGCTGGATGCTCGTCGGATTGGGGTGAGTCCTTGGAGTCGAAGCTCTGGACGGCCGTTACGAAAAAAAAATAACATGTCTATCCAAAAAAAATTAACGGTGGAACCCGATGACCTATGTATAGGGGAGGGGCGACTTCAGCAAGGCCGAGGGTCCTGATGTTGTTGGCCCTCGGAGGATTTTCCCACCCATGTATCGGTCCGATACCACCATGGCTACCACTACCTCCAGAATTGTGTGGTAGCCCCAAATCCTACACTCCCTTGTCCCTAATTTTCCTTATCCATCCCGCTTACCTCCTTCAACCTGATGGTGGTGACTTTAGACTGTCATCTCCACTGCTGACATTACATAATTAAATCCAGTCATCATCAAGGTGCTGATTGAAAGCTCAACCTAGTTGAAAAGATTTCATTCTACATATATTTTAAAATGAAAGAATGTGTTTTTCTTTTCTAAATCAGGTGTATCAATTTTATTATAAGGCAAGATGGATAAACTAAACAATAAAAGCTGAGTTGATCTAGAAGAAATTAGATTTATAAAAAAAATTAATTAAATTGCAAGGAACAAGTACAGGTAAGTAACAGGTAAGTTTAATTAGAAGGTAAGTTAAAGTTAAGGTGAGTAAATTAAGTGGTTAGTTGATAACAGGTAAGTAAGGTAAGTTAAGTTTTTAAGTTAAATTTTAAACTACAGTATCGTCTAAGTATAGTGCATATGAATGTATATTGACACAAATAGGTATATATATAAATTCCAAGTTTGTAGATTATTATGAAAAATGATATTAACCAAATAATATTAAGAAGAAAAAAATTTACCTCAAAAATCTGCCAAGGTGCACCTCGTTGATTATTTTGCTGCTTTTTGAAATAAAATATCATTAATTAATTAAAAAAAGTAAACGGTAGAAAACGCTAAAGGGAATTTATCTAAATACAAATATACACATACATTGCACATATTTTCTTTTAAGATTACAAAACAATCCTAAACAAATTTTTCACATTTATTATTATTCTATACACATAATTATACGAAATTTAACTTGATTGCAGGGACTGAGAGTAAGTTTTTTTTTTTTTTGTTATTCAGGAACACATCGAGGGGGGGGGCGACACATCAGGTAGGTTTGTTCTAGTATATAAATATATATATTTCACTTTCCAATTATTTGTTTTTCGTTTTTCAGATTTTCACTGTTTCAGATTTTCCACTCTTTCAAATTTTCCTTTTAGGAACACAAGGAACACGGTAGGTATCACCTTTTTTATTGTTTATTAATTATTGAACTTATCTTTTTTTTTCAGGGACTGGGGTACCTTTATAGGTTTATTTACACTAGAAAGGAACACATGGGAACACTGGTAAGTATATTTTTTTTTCTTTCTTTTCAGGGACTAGATTTATATGTTTATTTTCACTTCACAGGAACGCATGGGAACACAGGTAAGTATCCTTTTTTTTTTTTATTAATTGTTTAAGTTATCTTCTTTTTCAGGGGCTAGGATTCAATTATACTATTGTAGGTTTAGTTTCACTACACAGGAACACAAGTAAGTTGGTATGATTTTCCCGTTCTTTTCAATTTTCAGTTTTTTTTTATATTTTTTTTGTCACATTTTATCTTTATCGTTTTTATCCTTTTTTTCGATTTGTTTTTATTTTCAATTTCTGTTTCTTTTCACGTTTCCTTTTCCTTTTCTTTGGTTTCAGTAACTTTTCTTTCAATTTTATTTTCCAATTAAAAAAAGTTCTAGATAAATTTTTTTTTTCTTTCCCGAACAGAAACAAAATACAGCTACGAAAACAAAACAATCACAATCAATCTAAACTGAATTCAAACTCTTCATTTTTTTCTCTTCGAGTTTATTTACGTTTTTCCGGCCTACTTGATTCAAAAAAAAAGAAGCTTGTTTTTTGTACAGTGTTTTGTGTTTTCAGAGTCGTGTTGATTATTTTAAGTGGAGTGTTTTTTTTGTAAAGTATTTATTAAGTGATAGTTATGAATATGTGCTTTGGTAAGTATTATAAGGTAAGTATATTTATGTTATGGCTAATGATAAGTGTAAGGTAAGTAATGTTTAGTGCAGGGAAGTTAGTGTAAGTATTATGTATAATGTTGTGTTGTAGTGTTATCAAAACAGTTCCCCACAAGCTCTTGGATTCGAACGGAGGTCTTTCTTGTATTTGTGCTTGAACTCTTCTGCCAGATGCGTAACCAAACGGTTATCGAAATCCTCACCTCCCAAGTGTGTGTCTCCAGCTGTAGCACTCACTTCAAACAGGGAACCCTCGTCGATTGTTAGTATGGAAATATCGATGTTACCGCCACCCAAATCGAATATGAGCACATTTCGTTCACCACACCAGAGAGATTCTTATCGAGTCCATATATGCTAACGCTGCTGCCGTTGGCTCGTTGATGATTCTTAGTACATTGAGTCCAGCTATCGCTCCAGCGTCTTTTGTTGCTTGGCGCTGTGAGTCATTGAAGTATGCTGGAACTGTGATAACCGCGTCTCTCACTGTCTCACCCAAGTAGGCTTCGGCTGTTTCCTTCATTTTCGTCAAGACCATCGAGCTTATCTCTTCTGGGGCAAATCTCTTCTGTTCCCCCTTGAATTCAACGACAATCTTGGGTTTGCCTCCATCGCTGACTACTTTGAATGGCCAGTGCTTCATGTCGTCGCGGATTTTTTTTCCGTCAAATGGAACTTCCTAGAACGCAAAATAAACAGTTTTGTAAGCTTCACTATTTGTAATGAATTTCTTACCAAAATGACCTTTGACGCCATACACCGCGGGAAGAGAAACAGATTGTTGGCCACTTCTTCAGTGCTATTTTGTTCGGCTATCAATGTCATTTCATGCAAATCCTTTTGCTTGATATCCCCCGCTATGTCCATAATCGTTCCACAGAATCGATCCCGGAACAAAATATCAAACTTCTCTATGAACTAGACTAGGGCCAGATCGATATCCTCGTGTATCGGCCAAATTTTTTTGGAAATTCAGGACATTAACCAGCGTTGATTCGTGCATTTCGTCCATTGTTTCGGGAACTGCATTGTTGCACTTTTTATTGCGAAAGAACCGAACCGAATTGACTAATACGACCGACGTTAAAACCTTTTAACGAATTTAAAATTTTCCACCGAAAGTAAAAAAAATGAAAAGCAAGACGATGCACACACGAGGTGATGCTTTGACAGATGTGTATGATTAAAATGATTGGTTCACAATGAAGTGCAACAGGCAGCATATAAAAGTGCTGCCACCACGACGAGCTCAGTGAGGGTTGGGTTCAAATGAGAATTGATTAATTGTTTGATCAATTGATCGAAGATTGGATTGATAATGAATGATTTTATATCAAATTGATATTAAAACCAGTTGGTGTTGCCACAATGTGGTTATTACGGGCGCCAGCAATTTTTTCCTGAAAACGAAAAAAAAGGAAATTGCAAACCTTCTTGGGATGAAACAACGATGTACTTAAGAGTAAAGAATAAACCAAAGCGTGTAAAAAAAAATAAAAGATGGCGGATAATTTTAGTCAATAATTTTTCTTTATTATTAAGGCCGGGGAAACCTTTCAAACGTAGGGGAAAAACCACGGATCTTTTCGTGCGAAATGTACAATTTAAGTAGATAAAAATTTTAGTAGCGGGAAAAATTAAGTAAGACCAAGATGGACCGTTAAGGTCTATTTCAAGAAAGTTAGATTAACCGATATTAAAATGATACCACACCAAATGAAAAATTCGAATAAAAATTGATTTAGAGAAATACAACCTTTTGATATATTTACCACTCCTCGTTTTTGATATCAAACCTCAAAATTTTCCTTTGCCTTCTCGAGTTTTCCAAAATTCTATTTTCCAAAATGGCGGACCAAAATTAGATTTTCTTCTTTAAAATGCTTCACCTTAAGATTCTCAGACCTTCTATTCGTGTTTAAAGCTCTATCAAGAGTGACGTTTAGGCCCACATATGTCCTAAATCGCCTACTCTTATTTTTCCAATTCGCCGCGCTTTCAGCTTTTTTGGAGTGGCGGATCTTAATCACCTCATCAACGGCCAGTCCTAATTGGCCTTGTTGAGAGCCACTTGTGATAAGATTCTCGCGGTCCTGCTTACTCGCAATTCATTTCGCCGCGCTTTCAGCCTATCTGGAGTGGCGGATCTTCATCACGTCATCAACGGCCAGTCATATTTGGCTTGGTTGAGAGCAACTTGTGAGAAGATACTCGCGGTCCTGCTTACTCGCCGATTTTTCTCTCAATTTCTTGAAAGTCGTCCCAAAATTCGCCGACTCTGGACGACTAATTTTAGGATGATTCACAATTACTACAATGAGGTACTGAACGAAACTTAAGGTCAAAACCGAATGAATTGAAATTGATTACTTAATTACGCGCAGTTCGAAAAACGAAAAACTTAGTAAAAAAAAAACAGTAGCCCGATTAACCCGGACGAGGAAGTGGCAAGAATTTAAAATATAAAAAAATAAAGGGATTCATCGTAAGGAAAAATGAGTCCCAAATAGTGTTTTCGAGTACAACACTTAAGGATCCATCTGGTCTTTTTCAAATATCTATATACAATATATATAAATAAATATATATATACTCAATCAAATTTTACGTTACAGTTTCAATTAATTTTGCAAACATTAAATCATATTCAAAATAAAAAATAAAATGTTCTTTAAAGATGAACGAAGTCGTCCAGTGTGGATGCAGTTTTGGTTTTTCAGACCGTCCGTCTGTTTTGGCATCACTCCCATTGAATTAAACTAGCGTTTGGTTCACAATCGTCTGTACCTGAAAGAAACTTTTCCAGTGATCACTTATACCAAGATTGGAAACCTTGCTGTCAAAGTGACATTTGCCTACAAGCTGAGGGGCCAGGTTAGCTAGACAGTATGCGTGTAATACAAACTTAAGGGGCCAGGTTAGCTGTAAGAGTATGCGTGTTTTTGTAATAAAGATACAGTTGCCTACATAATAAAAGCAAGTGAGCTGCAAGAGTATGTGTGCATGAAAAAAAATAACTTTTGCGGTATTTGGAGGGTAAAACGTTGGTAGGTTTCCAATCTTGTTATAAAGTGATCACTGAACTTTTCTGCACGACAATGACAAAGAGAACCATTGTCAGAAGGGCAGTGGCCGTCCCGCTCTCTCTCATTGTCGTGTTCAAAGAGGTGACATTTGTCAAATCAAAATTATTAAACAAAACAAAAGTAGAAATGGTGGATGCAAAATGCATCAAGTTTTCAATAAAATTTAAATTAAAAGTGAGAAAACTTGTTGCGTGAATTCATAACGCAACAGCATTCGTCAGACATTAATTTACAATCAATGCCAAAACAATTGGCTCGAAGCAATTATCCAGTCGGAATTAACTTTTATGATGTGATAGCATTCAAGACGATTGAATATCTTGTCTGTGGGATCGTCGATGAGGTGTTTGAGTTTGCCAACAATGTCCATGACAATGAGGTATTCCTTATTGGATTTGGCTTCTTCGAGATTCTGGAATAGATCATCAATTCGCAGGATTTCGCTCGTGACTTTGAGGTTGATTGATATATCTTTGAGTTTGTTGATGCATTGCTGGAGATCTTCATTTGCTTCACAAATAGCATTTTGAGTGCCTCCTTCGATGTTTTGTAGGAGTTATTTGACCTGCAAATATGGCGATTGTGGAAATAAAAAACACACAGCGTAAACTCGAAAATCTTCAGGACTTTTGAATTTACCTTATTGAAGAAATAAACTTACCTCTTTTATGAGTGTTCCACCCTCTTCCAAATTCAATTCGTTGCTTGATAAATCCACTAGAAATAGATTTATTTCGACATAAGTTTTGATTTCATCTCGATCAAATAAACAAATGATTTTTTTTTCTTCTTCTTTTTTTGGCTTCTGTCACTTTTGGCCCAGGAAAAAAATTTGCCCACGGTTGAGGTGAAGTTTTTTTTTTTTTTTTTTCTTTCTAAAATTTTCACGTACATCGTGATCGTGAGAGTTCACCTCAGAGGAGATTTGCGGGTGTTTTCGGAAAGGGACGAGGAAAGTCGGGACTCTAGGTAATATATGTCCTCTATGCAAAACAATGTGAAGCTCATTGTTTTGGCAGAAAAAAATTAAAATATTCGACATAAGTTTCACAGTGACAGCTAATTTATTTTTCAGAAATTTTTTCATGAAAAAAATTTTTGTTTCTCCTCTTATTTTTTTTTTCATACAGAACTGTATACTAGGCTTAATCCTTGAAAAGATATTGAAAAATAAAAAAAACAGTCTCTCTCGGCTATCTTTTTCGTTCACCTGTGCAACATCTTGATAGTGTGTGATATTGAAAAGAGAGACGGAAAATGCACGTGTGCAGATGCTGCAACGGAAAACAAGAGCAGCAAGGGAAGAGTACCGCACGAAAAGAAGAAATGAGAAAAAGACCCTGCGAAGGAAGAAAAGAGCATCCGCAGTTTCTCAGCTCAAAGATCTAGAGGAGTCTCGGGCCGAGAACAACACCCGACGTTTCTTTAAAAGGTCGAATCAATTAGCTTCTAGCTTCTGGTTTCAGAACCGGGACACAAGCTCTTCGAAACAGTGAAGGAAACCTAGTCACCGAAGCACAGGGAATTGTAGATATTTTCAAGCAGCACTTCCAACAGCTGCTGAATGCGCAAAATGTCGAGCAAGATAATGACGAAAGAGAAGCAAGACCAGTCAATGAAGACCCAGTCCCAGTCCCCAGCAGAGAAGAGGTAGAAAGAGCCATCCAAAAGCTAAAAAATAACAAGTCTGCCGGGTCGGATGGCATACCCGCCATATACCCCATCTACAAAAAAGGCGATCCGATGTTATGCAAAAACTACCGTGGCATATCCCTGCTTAATGTTGCATACAAAATCCTATCCAACGTACTGTGTGAGCGTCTTAAACCTTTCTGCAACACAATAATCGGCACGTACCAGTGTGGCTTTAGGCCAGGCAGAACAAAGATAGACCAAATATTCACACTGAGGCAGATCCTGGAAAAGACCAACGAATTTCAAGTCGAAACCCACCATGTTTTCATCGACTTTAAAGTTGCTTATGATAGCATCCACCGCCAAGAGCTTATGATGGCGATGTCTGAATTCGGGATTCTAAACAATACGCAGTGCAATGTGCAAATTTGTAACAACTAACAGCTCATCCGAGTTATTCCAAACTTGCGCAGGGTTTAGACAAGGAGATGCGTTGTCATGTGACTTCTTAAACATAGTCCTGGAGCAGATAGTGCGCAAGGCAGGTGTGAGCACGGAGGGCACTATCTTCAACAAATCCACCCAGCTCCTAGGCTATGCGGACGACATAGACATCATCGGTCGATCCAAGAGAGCTGTGCTTGAGGCCTTCACAGCGATTGAAGAACAGGCGAAACTAGTTGGTCTTGAAGTGAATGAGGACAAAACAAAGTACATGTTATCAACAAACAAAGCAACATCTGTCCACCGCCTAGGACAAAACGTCAGTGTTGGTAGCAGCAATTTCGAGGTAGTTAAGGAGTTCACCTACCTTGGAACAAACATCAATCCCACGAACGACACCTTAGTGGAGATCCGAAGAAGAATTACCCTAGCGAACCGCTGCTGCTTCGGTTTGGCCAAACAACTGGGTTCAAAACTCCTCACTCGAAAGACAAAGTGTCTGCTATACACTTTCGAAAGAAAAATTCTTCGACGGATTTTTGGTCCCGTATGCGACGATGGCGAATGGAGAAGAAGATACAACCGAGATCTGTATGAGCTGTACCAAGATGTGGATGTAGTCCAGAAGGCCAAGAAAAGACGACTACATTGGCTCGGCCACATCGAGCGAATGGACGACAACGCTCCAGCCAAGAAAGTCTTCTCATCCCAGCCCCCAGGTTCAAGACGACAAGGAAGACCGAACCTACGGTACAAGGACCAAGTGACTGCGGATGCCAGAGCGCTTGGTCTCGGTGACTGGAGAGTGCATGCGAGGAATCGTTCACGATGGAAGACTGCAGTGCCTCCCTTCATGGATTGTGAGCCGGATAAGTAAGTAAGTAAGTGCAACATTTTGTCTTTGTGGATATATAAACATAAAGCTCCACCCAGCACCTCTTCGTAAGAACGAGACTGTTAACTCATCGTTGAATACACTTGGATTCAACCGACATAAAATTTTATTTTTTTTTTCTTTACTGGAAACTTGACCAAAAAATAGTCACCATCGCTGATTGAAATATCCTCGTTGGCTTCACTCATGATTTGTTGTTCTTGCCATTCATCGAGGTTAATACTATCTGAGTCATCCAAAGATAAGAACTTCATTAAGTTTAAGGTGGTATTATTATTTGAGGATTCTGATTAAACGATTACCTGTTAATACACAGGTATACCTGTTAATTTACTTATTTCATTCATTGAAATATGTAAAGCCTTACCTTGCGGCCAGCGTCTTGGCTTCCGCTTGCGACATATGTTTGATGGACCAGTATACATTTCTTCAGTGAAATCTTCGGTGCAAGAAAATAAATCCACCACATGCTCTAAGTCTATGTGACGTTAAGGAAACTCTTCCCAATGAAAACGTTCTTCTGAACTTTGGTGTTCGGTGAGAGAAGGGGATTCTACAAGCACACTGTACTTGAACCCAGTTTCATCTTGTTGCATCTTTTAGTCACCTAAAATAACTGAGCTGTTTCTATTACATCAACAGCTCCATCAGAAAGACATTTTTGTATTGATGGAATGTTCAGTTTTCTTGCATCATGTGGATACAGAAGTAAGTACTTTTTTTGCAATACTAAGCCTTAACTCAGTCTCACATGTTTTAGAATATTATTTCAATAAGGGATTTGGAGCTTGGAGCTCCCAATCAAACCAAATCGATTTGATTGTTACAGATCGTCATAATCCTCAGACGAAAGTGAAAAAAGATGCTCAAAATGAATCATTGCAATGCAGCACCTGCTTTAAAGACACAAGCTTGCATTACAAAGGTGCGTGGTGGTTCTTTTGAAAAATAAAAGGAAACGGCAGCAGCTTTGAAAAATGAATTGCTCCGTCAATTTTGTCCACAAATAGTATAAAAAATGGTCCTATTTATTTAAAAGACATTTTTATAGTTTATGAGAAAAAAATCACATTCTGAGTCCATGTAAAAAAAAAAAAAAAATCGCGTATTTTTGTTTTTTAATAAGATGTGCAATAATTTTTTCTCACACTTTCTTTTAGTGGACTACTTTCTCACACAATTATGCAGTTATTTCCCACGGGCAGTGGGAATTTATTCCACGTTAAAAAGTGGAGCAAATTCCCACTTTGAGTTGAGTAAATTCCCATGTGGAGCAGATTCCCGAGTAGTAATTTCCCTGCACCGTAATCTTCATGTGCTTGGAAGACAGCATTAAGACGTTCGGCGATGTTGTGAAATTTGCCATAGTGATGCAAGCGCTAAGTTCAGTGTTAACCTCTTTTTCTCTTGGCTTTCTGGTTGAGGTATCTAGGGTCCGAAGGCTCTTCATATAATCCAAAACTGACTCGCTTAGGGTGATCAACTTTTCTTCAGGTTTCCTTGGATCAGTTATTTCCAGTTTACATGTAATTGTTTGCATATCGCAGGGATAAATTCCAGTGGCACGGACGCCAGATTTTAAATTTTTCTTAGCCTTATTATCCTCATGTAAGCTATTCCAGACTTTCTTCAAAAGTCTAGGAAGAACTTCTTTGGGCACTGTTTTGTTTTTTGGAATTGCCAACTTTCCTTCAAAGGTCGACAGAAGGCTACATCTAGTGGTTGTGCTACATGAGTTCAAATGGGGGGAACACAAATAAATTTAATATCATTTTCATCAGCTAGTTTTCTTCTGAGAAATGGCTCGCAAGATCATCAGTTTATTTGTATAAATCAGGGGCCGAATTACAGCATCCGTTATCGTTGCCTCTCACGTTTTCCAGTTCTATATCGACACATAAAAAGCTCACTGATGGGAGGAACTTTCTAAGAAAAAATTTAATTTTTTCTCTTTGAGCTATTTTATTATGAAATTCTAAGCCAATAATCTATTTAGGTCAAGATTTTGGGCTCCATCAATCTTCTCTTCGTCTTCTGTGAAGAGTCAAATTGTGTTTTTTTTTTTTTTCAAAATCAAAAATATTAATATTTCTGCCTTTGCTATATCGGCCAAGTTTTTTTTTTTTTTTTATTTGTCAAACCTCTCAAATTTTCTTCAAAATATTCGAGACTCGATAAAACTACTACAATGCTTACACCAAATTTTTTATGATGACTTCCTCGTTTGAACCCCAGTCCATCAAAGTCCTCATTCCCCGATTCTCAACACCACGGTACCTAGTGGCTGGTGATCGTCCAGCTGCAATTTTCTTACATACCAACATACACACTCAGGCTGGATAATTAGGACACTCGACTACCGAAATGGCTCATGATAGTGCAACTGCAGTATTCTAATATACCAACACATACACACATAAGAGAGCAATAAACTATATTTAATACTTTATCAAACAAAATCTAGCGCAAAATTTTAGAGGATGACTTTGGCCGGGTGGCCCGAAATACAGGCCAAAGCACCTTACCATTTGGCATTTATTATGAAAAAAAATTATTGTTTATTAAATAGTTACAACGGTAAAATTAATCAATTTGCAAAACAATATATATAAATATATCGGAGTTAAAGTCGTTTTGCAACAATATTTCTGCAACATGTTGAAAATATCCAACATATTGAGGTGATTTTTTTGTGAACATTTTTAAGAAAAATAAATATTGGTATATCTTTTTATCTAATTTTAATTAAATAAGGCGAGTATGATCATTTTCTAATCCATTCATTTACACAAATTTACAAAGAAGTTTGGAAAAAAATCAAACTACTCCTTCATATTTTAACAGGTATTTTTTTTAAAAAGGATCCATTCAGAGTCTAAAGTTACCCGCCCAGGCCAATGTCATCGCTCTGACGGTGTACGTTTGCGTCTCTAAAGCTGTACTAAATATATTTCCATTGTTTTTTTGAGAATAAGTCAAGAATATTGGCATTAATTCTACATACATTTAAACCTGAAACGCTTTTCAACATGCACAGCACACATCGGCTTTGGGACCCTTTTAAATGATCAATCAACCGATCAACTGCGGAAACACCACTCATTCGGGCTTTGACGTTACATGATTATTATTATTTCAATTACCAACACACACACAGGTTAATACAAACTCAACTCAATTGTATTGAATATTGCAAATGAAGAAAATGAAAAGTTGAGAAACAAGATTTCCAATAAAAATCGAAGCAATTATAATGCACAATTTTGCACGTGTTACTTGTTTTTAAATTGCATAAACATTGACCAGACGTTCCTTTCACATTGGGGCATCAAAGTGATTTATCTGGCGAAATTTTATTTAAATTCTTTAAAAGAAGGTTATTTGGGTAAAGGAGGTGACATTTTCAGGTTTTAACCAAGAAACTTTTAAGCATAAAAAATTGTAGATCACCTTAAATATAGGAGAGAATGTTTAAAAGCTCAAAGACATAGTTCTCCACAGAAAAAGTAAGCAGTTAAAATATGGTCAAATTTCATCTTAAACAAACCCAGTGCTGCCATATTGACCACGGCTGCTTTCGTTTTGTTTGGCACATTATGAAACCAATTTGTCTGGATTTCATACAATCAATTTTGATGGGTGAATCACAATATGCATATATGGCAATTTAAATTGCCAATTGTGGGAAAATGAGATTGCAGCTCGTAACTCGTAAAAAAAAAAAAACAGTAGAAAATGGCAGGAAGGCACACGTTGCTGTTGTGTTGCAAAGCCAAATGGTACGGTGGAATAAATAATTAAAATTTTAATAACGAAATAACCAATCATCGAAGCGAATCTTTATTATTTTGTTCCTAAATTTTGTTTCATATCATTAGAAACTGTTAATATTTTCTATAAGCATGCATATTATTTTTAGTGTACATACTTACTAGCTGACCCCGCGAACCTCATCTCGGATCAACTCCAGAATAGTTACGTAACACAGATATTTATCAAAATACAATGACATTTATTTGAATATAATTGACGATTATGATGATGATGACGATGATGACGATGATGATGATGATGATTATGACACACTGTGGCGTATGAGTACCTACTTTTTATCAATGGTACTGTGAGTTTTAAAATTTCATATACGATATTCGGCTGGGATAAATGTTTAATCAATTAAGTTTTCATCATCTTCTGGGTTAAGGCCCTTAATAAAGGCATTGCTTTGATTGTAAAAATGGCTCGGTAACAGTGTCGATCGATTTAAATAATCAAGGGGCACGGTAGTGCCCAGCCAAGTTCTCTAGCAACTTTGGCACTACACCCTTATTTACAGGAAACAACTCAGGGCATTTTCCACACCCCTCTAACTTCTATACCAAAGAAGCCAAAAGTTTCAAACTCACATCATTTGTTAAGCTAGTCAAGAAGAAGCACCTCAGTAAATTTCAGATATTTAGCATAAGTAGTTTCTAAGATACAATGTTCCAAAAATCACGAAAACCGTAACTGACTGACTCACTCACTCACTGACTCACTCACTGACAGATCATCAAAATTATGAAGCACTTCCCGTTGCCCTAGAAACTTGAAATTTGGCACAGTGGTAGGTCATGTGGTACATACAAAGGAAAAAATCGAAAATTTGAAAATTTTCAATCAGGGGGCGTGGTAGCCGCCTACTTTTACATTATTAATTTAAATTATATGAAGCACTTCCCGTTGCCCTAGAAACTTGAAATTTGGCACAGTGGTAGGTCATGTGGTACATACAAAGGAAAAAATCGAAAATTTGAAAATTTTCGATCAGGGGGTGTGGTAGCCGCCTACTTTTACATTATTAATTTAAATTATATGGAGCACTTAGGAGTGCAGTAGAATCAAGAAATTTAGCACAGTGATAGGTAATGAAGTACATACAAAGGAAAAAATCGAAAATTTGAAATTTTTTAGTCAGGGGGCGTGGTAGCTGCCTTCTTTTAAATTATTAATTTAAATTATATGGAGCACTTTGGAGTGCAGTAGAATCAAGAAATTTGGCATACAAGTACATCGTGCAATAGAACAAATAAAATATGAAATTTATGATTTTCAACTGAGGGGGCGTGGTACCCACCCATTTAAAAAAAAAATTTATAAAGTATATGGGGCACCTCTGATCATCGTAGAATATTGTAATTTGGCAAACTAGCAATTCTGCCAGTCAATATAAGGAAATAAAATTAATTTTTAGATTTTTCTGCTTATCAAAAAAAAAAAAAAAAAATCTTTGCAAAAAGTAATGATATCACACCAAAAACATAAATGTAAAAAAAGAGCCAAGTTCTCCCGTACAAAAATTCTGCCTAACAAATCAGCCACGAAAAGTAATGAGATCTAAAAGAACGCCAAGTTCTAAGATTCAGCAAGTACTCGTAGGTGCATTGCAAATGTTTTAAGTGGACTTACATCGAATCAACTATTAGTTTTGAAAGTAACTTGTAAACTAATGTAAATTAGTTAATTTTGTTTACTTGGCGGGTTTTCTCTTAGTAACCTACTATTAAAAAAGTTTGGAAAACTTGCTAAGTAAAAAAAATTAACTAATTTACATTAGTTTACAAGTTACTTTCAAAACTAATAGTTGATTCGATGTAAGTCCACTTAAAACATTTGCAATGCACCTACGAGTACTTGCTGAATCTTAGAACTTGGCGTTCTTTTAGATCTCATTACTTTTCGTGGCTGATTTGTTAGGCAGAATTTTTGTACGGGAGAACTTGGCTCTTTTTTTACATTTATGTTTTTGGTGTGATATCTCTTTCCTGGGCAATGACTGTTGTATTTCGTAGTTTCTACCGTCAACATTTTATTTAAAAACAACAAATTATTTATATGATTAAACCGCTAATTATTTACGTGATGAAACAACGTTTATCGGGTCAATTAGGAGGATAAAAGGCAGCCTGTAGCCGTATCCCGCTTCTAAACTACCTCCCTATCAATTTTGAGTCCATCCGTTCGTAGAAATTATTCATATGATAACACAATGTTAAACGGGTAAGTTTGTAAGATAAAAAATATCCTATAGCCATCCCCTTGTTCCAAGCTACCAACCCATCAAACTGAACCAAATGGTTCAGCTGTTCTAAGTATGGTAGTATGGTAAAAAGCATATTATATCCGTCTCCGTATTCTCCGCAACCTCCCCACCTATTTTAAGCCAAATTGGTACAGCTGTTCTTAGAAATTATTTATATGGCGAAATAACGTTTACTGGGACAGATACTACTCGAACACATACAACAAAAAAAAGTATGACGCATAAACGAGTTGCAACTCGGTTTACCCAACTTGAGTTGAACGAGTCAACTCGGTTTGCCAACTCTGTTAGCCAACTCGGTTTGACAATTCGGTTTACGAACTCGGTTAATGTTAATGGCTCAGTAGAGAGATAAGGTACGAATCTAGGCCGCTAGAGGGATTTTTCTTTCTAAATGTTACCGGATTGCCCTGAAAATCGGTCTAGAAAACCGAAAATATAAGGTTTTCAATCCGTCAAAATCTCTGCCATCCGCTGATGAAATTTGAATGTTAATGGCTCAATAGAGAGATAAGGTACAAATCTAGGCCGCTAGAGGGATATTTCTCAATGCTACCGTATTGCCCCGAAAATCGGTCTAGATCTAAAACACCTTAAAAATGGAAAAATTAGGTTTCAATCATTGCCATCCGCTGATGAAGCCCGACCACTAGGTATATACAATAAGTAAACTCAAAATTAAAAAAACATTTACAAAATTAAAACTAGAAGCAAGCTAACTCATTTTTTTTAATCAGTTGGCGAGTTGGCGAACCGAATTAGCGAATTAAGTTGGTAAACCGAGTTGGCCCATCACTGACCATGATGTCTATATATGTGTTTGCTCTTTAACATAGTATTATGCTTTCAATTTAAATACCTACTGATAATGGATTTTGTAAAACATAAAATAGAATTATGCACGAATTGGTCTACGGGATTGTTCAATTCTAACGCGGAGTGTTAAAAACGCATTAATAAAAAAAATCATACATATAGTTCATCTACAGAGTCTTTTATATACATCAAATATGTAGGTATATTATTTGGACTCTATTAATGTGCCGCGCTTGACATGAAGCACTCAAAGTGTTTTCAAAAGAGGAAAATAGCAAATTATTAATTAATCTTTGGCTTAACTCCTACGTAGTGTAGAAAAAATCTACACGCGAATCGGAAGTTACTCTCATGTTTTTTTCAAATTTTTCTTACATTGGTTCACATCCGCCAACGTCTGCCAACACTTTGAGCAGATAAATTTTTTGATCTTGAAGAAGCATGTTAGCGTCAGACATAAGATAAACAAATAAATGTTTGATGCTGATTTTTTGTTCGACGGAAAGCTGTTTTATCATTCCAATTGACCTTGAATTGTGAAAGGAAACTGAAAGTTGAAGTTTAAGATTGGAATATTATCGAACAACAACAAGAAAATTTATGTGTAAAGTTGTACGTAATTATCTTCTGCTTACGTTCCGAATTTGTCTATCGTCTTTTTCTTAGTTATAATGCGCTTTGCAAGGCATTATTTTTTTAAATTCTAAGTTTTATAGCATCAACGTTCTGAAGTCTATCTAAATGGCAATTTGCAACATTTCTTGGAACAACTTTTTAAAGCGGGACATTTTTTATAACCTTTATAACCATATGGTATTCATTGTATATTCTACTTTTTTACTTAAAATGGTGCCGCTAGAGTCCAGGTTGGATCAGGGCCTCATCCAACAAGCGACTCCAGCCGGTCCCTAGCTAGCTGCTTCCCGGTTTCGTACCCCAAATTGGTTCAGGTCCTCTACTACCTGCGTACTCCACCTGAGTCGCGGTTCCTCTTCTGCGACGTCCTTTTGGATTGGATTCGAAGACTACGGGCAGGAGCATTATTTTCCATTTGCTCTACATGACCCGCCTCCATCTATTTTTTTTTCTCGGCATATTAATTAGCTATTAGAGGTTTCGAGGGAAAAAAAATTAGATCTTACTACTATTCCATATCAGAAACAAACAATAGTGGAAAAACTATGAACACTTTAAACAAAAAACACAGTTTTCGATTTGCATTTGATTTTCCTTTCATTTGACAATTGCATTTCTGACATTCATGAATCTACAATGACGGTTTGGTTGTCAATCATCGACCAAATTTTCACGTTGCGGCAGATCCTGGAAAAGCCCACGAACTCCAAATCGACATTTGGCATTCCTGCCAAGCTCCTTATTGCTGTTCGTAATAGTTTCTGCTCTTCCCAAATTATTATTCCTGGCGTTGATAACTTAGAATTAATATGCATCAAATTAAATTTGCAAATGAAAGATGTCTTTATTTTGAATGTGTATATTCCACCGAAAAGTCCTATTTCCGTCTTTATTGAACTTTCCTCGATTCTTGACTATGTCATTAGCTTGGCAGGAGTTTATAGTGAGATAATCTTGCTAGGTGATTTTAATCTTCCCAACATTAATTGGGAACCTTCTGTTGATGATTCGCACTTTGAAGCTTCCTCTAGCTCTTCCCAATTAGAGCTCCAAATGTTAGATAACATAATCTCCGCTGACCTGCAACAAGTAAGCTCTATTCAAAATTCAATTAATCGGACACTTGATCTGGTATTCTCATCTAATGCGGCCTCTACAGTTGTGGTTAAGTCCGCCTATGCAATATCTAATATTGACGATTATCATCCCCCTTTAGATATTTTTCTTGACTTGAGTGGTCACTTACTAGAAAATAGTAACTCTCATGACTGCTCGTATAAATATGACTTTCACAGAGCTAATTTTCAACAGCTTTCGGATAATTTAATATCTTATGGTATTGATAACTTACCACTTTCCAATAACATCGACGAAATTATCTCTAGCTTCTATTCTGTACTGATGAGATGCATAAATGAAACTGTGCCAAGGAAAAGAATCATCCAAACTAACACCTCTTGTCATCCTTGGTATACAAAAGAATTAAAAAACCTCCGTAATAAAAGAAATAGGGCGTGGAAGAACTATATCAGATCTGGGACATTAGCGAACCACGTGGTTTATATATCTCTTTTCGAAGAGTTCAAAAGACTTTCGTACATTCTTTATAATGATTACATCGTTACTATGGGTGATTCCTTGAAGCAAGACGCTAAACGTTTCTGGAATTTTGTAAACTCCAAAAGAAAATGCGATGTTTACCCAGTAAATTTTACTTACAACAATTTAATTTTGAGCTCTACTACTGAGATCTGTGATGCATTTGCCAATAATTTCAGTCAATCCTTCATAGATTCTCCCATAGATGTGGATGTTGATTTTTTCAATTATTTGAAAAAAAGCAAACAAGTCACATTTAATAATGTTCCGATTGAGGTTGACCAAGTCCTAAATTTTTTGTCCCTTCTCAAAGAAGATTATTCTTCTGGTCCTGACGGTATTCCACCTATTTTATTGAAAAAATGCAAAACAGTTTTAGCCAAGCCCCTTAGTAAAATATTCGAACTATCATTGCAACTCGGTAAATTTCCATGCCTTTGGAAGATTGCTTACATCACGCCTGTGTTTAAAAAAGGAGATAAGTCGCATATTGTCAACTATAGACCAATTTCTAAGCTCTCTTGTATTCCTAAGCTGTTTGAACAAATTGTATGTGACAGTTTATCCTTTTACTGCAAAAACATCATATGCAGTGAGCAACATGGCTTTATGCAAGGAAGATCAACTGTCACAAACCTTCTTTCGTTTACGCATAAATGTTTGAACAGCTTGGAAAATGGACAGGAAATTGACTGTGTATACACTGATTTCTCAAAAGCTTTCGATCAACTATCTCATTCAATTATCAAGTTAAAATTAAATTCATTAGGCTTTCCTCCTGGGCTTGTTTCATGGATTTCTTCTTATCTTGATAATAGAACTTATCAAGTTAAGTTTAGAGATATGTTTTCGGGGACTTTTGTTGCAAAATCGGGTGTTCCTCAGGGTAGTCATTTAGGACCTCTTCTTTTTATTTTATCTATTAATGATGCTCCTTTTTGTGTAAGAAGTAGTGAAATTCTTATTTTTGCAGATGACATGAAGATCTTCAAGAAAATTACAACTATCAATGATCGCATTCTTCTGCAAAATGATATTAATAATTTTTCTGTATGGTGTTATAAGAACAGTTTAAATCTTAACCCGTCTAAATGCCAAACAATGACATTCTCTAAGAAACGAGCAACTTCGACTTATGAGTATTTTATATCTCAGCAAATTCTATCTCGTGTTTTTAAAGTAAGGGACCTTGGAGTTCTTTTTACACCAAATCTTGATTTTACTGAGCACATTAACAATATTGTTAATAAAGCTTATTCTATGCTTGGGTTCATTAAGCGTTGGTCCAAAGAATTTCTTGATCCTAATGTGACCCTTTCTCTTTATAATTGCCTAGTTCGTCCTCACCTTGAATATGCTTCGCAGATTTGGACTCCATTTTATGAGGTTCATATTGACAGGTTAGAATCGGTGCAGCGTAATTTTACTCGTTTCGCATTAAAAGGTATTCAATGGCATGATCCTCTTAATATTCCATCTTATGAGGATCGAGTATCGCTCCTCGAAATGCAAACGTTGTCTCAAAGAAGGACTAACAATGATATTGTTTTCCTTCATCAACTTATTACTGGCGTTACAGATGCACCAGACCTTCTTAGTGCTATACTTTTTAACTATCGGGGAGGAGGCTATCACCACAGACAAGTAATTATACAGATGTCTCATCCATATGGAAAAATGTGTCCTATGAAATCGAAATTCGCTAAAAAAGCTTTTTTTCAAAGCTTGCATGAAAATCTTTCTTCTTCTTTTGTTTATGAACACGGAAAGACATCTGCGTGTTTTTTTCGTTTTTTTTTCTTTATTCTTTCTCAACCCTTATAATTGCCGCACACGAAATCGAATAATATGTCTTTCTGTTGATCTCCTTTTTGATGAGGCAAGAAAAAAATAAGAAAAAAAAATGCATCTACCTGCCTAAGTGCCTATACATACATACGTAAGATAGAGGAAAAAAAAAGAAAAAAAATAATTGAAGCGATAACAGAATTGGTAGAGTAAAAACAATTTAAATTTGTCTGATATTTCAAGAATGCTTATGATATTTTTTTCTAAAATGTTGACCTATGGACATTGGACATACATATATTTCGAATTCAAAATGTAGGTGGTCTGATTGAATTCCACTTTGAGAATTTGAGGTTTGAACGAATTGGCGTGGGTCGTTGTATTTTTAATGTCAAAATTAAGGCTAGCCACCATACAATTTTTTTGGCCAAAAGCCAAGTTTCAATTTTCTCAAAACCGGCTCCTACGATTTTTTTTAAACTTCCTCGAATTGTTTTTTTGAAAACACTGAGTATTTTGTTAAGAAAAAATATTTTTTGTTTTTTTTTTTCGTTATAAGATTTTCTCGAAAAATAAAAGTCCGATCAGTGAACTTAGTTTTTTGGGAGTACTTATGTATATATTGCAAAAATAATATTTTGTATTAAGAAAAAAAATCAAAAATTTGTTAAAAAAAACCGCTCCAAGGATTTTAAGAAAAAAAAATTGGAAAATCAACAATTTCTTAAGAAATCTTATGACATCATTTTTTTCAGATTGAATCTATTTTTGAAGTACATATTTCAATTTAAGTTTTTATTTATGAATTTAAATTACATGTTCTTATTTCTTAATGTTTTTATGAATTATAATTTGGAATACATTAATAATATTATTTCCGGAAATTTATTGGAACTTGAAATATCAGCTATTTTCCAATTTTCTTTGACAAAGAAAAAATAATCTTCTGTTGGCCTTTCTTTATATTTTGTTTAATTTATGGACTACTATGGCCCATTTTTCTTGTGGATTTCTAACCCATTCCGGTGGGTTTAAAATCCATAGTGGATTTGTGGACTCTTAACCGACCTAAAGAATTAATTAGAAATAATATGTATGTACCTACATAATTATGTACTTACATTTGGTGATATGCCGTAGTTTTTATTTCAATAAATATAAGCAATTATTGTTATGCTGTAAACTGTCAAACTACAATTTCAAATGAAAAGATAATTAAAATAGCATTGAAAAAACTAAAAAACACAAAAACGCACTTTGCTTTTTAACAACCTGCTCTCACCTTTCTCAACTTGAGAGCCCCGCGCTTCTCTTATTTTATATTAAAAAATCACAATATAATCTTAAATCTACTTCAACTTACAATAAATAAAAAGAATGTTAAAATCACTCTGTATTAAATAGAAATAAGAATAAAATATGTGCACCACTGGGGTCGTACGAACTTGCTCCTGTATTTCAAAATATATAACTCATAAAAAACATTAAAAAAATAAATAAATAAAAATCAAAAATAAAAATTTAAATTTAAACATGTACCTACCTCAAAAATAGATTCAATCTGAAAAAAAATTGATTCATAAGATCATAAAATTTCTTAAGAAATTTTTTTATTTTCAATTTTTTCTTTTCAAATCGTTTTTTTTTTTAATTAATTTTTTGTATATACAATTTTTCGACAATGTCTTAAAATTAATCTGGATAAGCAAGTTTATATAAATATACATTTTGTAAGTAAATTTCGATTTTTAATATTGATGCATTTTCGAAATACAGAATTTTGAAAAAAAAAGTTTAAAAATATTTTTTTTTAAATACAAAAATATTTTAGAAATTTTTTGAAAACAAAATATTATTTGGGCAATATATATGTACTTTTGGAAAAAAAATACGTTGATCGGACTTTAATTTTTTGAGAAAATCTTATATCAGAACAAAAACATAAAATGTACAAAAAGACCCAAGTTCTCTAACGTGCGAACAACACTGTGTAAAAGGTCAGCCACCAAAAGTAATGAGATCTAAAAAAACGACAAGTTCTTACATGTAAAAGTGTTGTATTGAATACTTTAAACTATAGAAGATTATACAACAATATTAAAAGAAAATAGAAAATAGTTTGGATGGAAATTTACAATTTCACTTGGCAAGTTTTCGTTTGATTCGTGATAACTAACATATCATTTTAAAACTTGAACAGTGAATGTTGTTAACTCATTTAGACCCCAAAGTTTTATTGTGAAACCACAAAAGAAAGTTACCCATGGATGGGAGTGTTATGAACTTTAACAAGTCAGAATTCCAAATTTCAACATCCTATGACTCTTTTAAGAAAGTGGGCGGCAACCACGCCCCTTTAATGAAACTGCAAATTAATACTTATATTTTCTCTTGTATTAGACCGAAACTCTATCTTAAGAATTTCGAATTTAAACGTTTTCGACCATTTTGATAAAGTGGGCGGTTACCACGCCCCTAAATGGAAATAGATTTTTTTTCTCAATTTTTTCATGTCATTCAACCAAAGCCTTACAAAAATTCTGAATTTCAACATCCTAAGACCGTTTTAAGATAGTGGGCGGAAACCACGCCCCTAAATGAAATTTAAATATTTTACTTATATTTTTCCTTATATTCAACCAAAAAACTATTCGAATTCCGAAGTTGAATATAATACGAAAATTTTAAGAAAGTGGGTGGATACCACGCCCCCTGAATGAGCAAATTGAAATTTCCGATTTTTTCCTTTGTATAAACCCGAAAACCTACCATTGTACCAAATTTCAAGATTCTGCTATTGTTAGAAGTGCTTCATTATTTTGATGATCAGTCAGTCAGTCAATTACGGTTTTTGAAATTTTTACTGTTCAATATTTCAGGAAGTAGTGGTTCATCAAAATTGTTTATTTAACAGGGCCTTTGTCTCTATGAAGGTAATGCGTAGTCCAAATTTGAAGCTTGT
This sequence comes from Sphaerophoria taeniata, assembly GCA_943590905.1. NCBI lineage: Eukaryota > Metazoa > Arthropoda > Insecta > Diptera > Syrphidae > Sphaerophoria > Sphaerophoria taeniata. Next base: position 124,720,529 of record OX016540.1, read on the forward strand.
AACTCTATGGGTTCAAAAGTTATGGGGGGGGGGGTGAAAATGTGCTTAAGTTCGATCCTGTAAAAAGGGGTAGTCCTAGAACTTGGCTGGGCCCTTTGAACAAAAAAAAAACGGTCCTATGAAATGTACCGTTTTGGAGCCATACAAAAATATTATTATTTTGACATAACATACAATATACATCAGTGTTTAAAAAATAAAATTTCCAGGAAGTTTAAAGAAAATCGCAGCAGCTGTTTTTGAGAAAATTGAAACTTTTGGGTTTTGGCCAAAAAAATTGTATGGTGGCTACCTTACATTTTGATTTAAAAAAAAAACAAAAAAACAACCCACGCGTATTCGCCCAAACCTCTAATTTTCAAGTTTGAAGTCAATCGGACCAGTTGTTAAGGCGCTGTAGGTGCGTTTACAGACAGACAGGCAAACGGACGGAATCGATATACCCAGTTTTTTCGACTTCTCTATCATCGTAATGTCATATCTCATTAAAATCTCAACTTTTTTTTTTGTACGAATTCAATACTTCTTTCCTTCTTCATACATACTTCTATATGTCGCAACTCGCAAGTAAGAACGCACTCGATTAGATTTTTGTAATAGGCTTTTTATAATTAATTTACAACACGATCCAAGATTTTAGCACTAGCACCACTCGAAAAATAATTTTTTGTATGAGTAATCCTTGCATCTGCATCTGTATATAAGCAATAGGAAAAATATCGAACACAGATGCAAAAATAAACAAAGGCAAAACAGATACATACATTTGTATCTACATTACTCATTATAAATTATAATATTCTCATCGCATCGGCCAGACCTCGGGAATCGGGATTCCCGAGTCGGGAAAGGAACAGGGAACAAACAAATTTGAGAGAAAGAGGAAACAGAGAACATTTCAATAAAGTCAAAAGAGCTTTATAAGCTTTCGTAAGAACAGGCATGGAGCTTTTCTATGAACAGGCAAAGAACTTTTTTGCCTGTTCATAGTCGATCGTCAATGAAAAAAATATGAGCCACTTTTTACTATGGGGATGAGACATCTGTATAATTACTTGTCTGTGCTATCACCTTCGTAGCATTGATCTTCTCAATGTCCCAAGACATAGGACCAATTATGGAATGCACGAACCCTTGACACGGATGAGTAGGCTTTTGAATTGTAATTCAGATCTCATTGACCTGCACTTTAATAAAAATAAACTTAAGACCATACTTAAAACCAGTGTGGTACGCCAATAAATGTTTTTAGTTTGTCTAATTTTGTATTAGTTTCATTTATTTGTATCAGTATATGTAATGTTTTTTGCGAACTTGACAAGTGTCTTCCACACACTTATTTACTTTTTTATTATTATTATTATTTTTTTTTTCTCAAATTTTCGACTTTAAAATTTTTGTTTTCTAAAATTTTGTACTTTAAAAAAAAAAAAGCTCGTTCGCTTGTGCGTTGTGCAAAATGACGATGGAGAACTCACGCTGCTCCATCAAGGTTGGCAACGAGCTTACGGAATCTTTCGACGTCAAAAAAGGATTCAGACAAGGCGATGCACTGTCGTGCTATTTCTTTGACATCGTTCTTGAGAAGATAGTGCAAAACTCCACCGTCAACACCAGAGGCACTATCTTCCAAAAATCTGTTCAACTTCTCGCGTACGCCGATGATATTGATATCATGAGAAGAACACAGCGTGATGTCAATGGCGCCTTTTTGAGAACTGAGACAGAAGCGGCAAAAATGGGTTTAGCGGTAAACAAGGGAAAAACAAAGTATATGCTGTCTTCGAGGAAGGACACCCAACACCGACGCGACGGCTCGGACAGAACGTCACAATAGACACATACAACTTCGAGAAAGTAGAGGAGTTTGTCTATCCAGGCTCCGCTATTAACACGGGCAATAACACCAGCGCCGAAATCAGACGAAGAATAACTCTTGCTAATCACTTTTTCTTTGGGCTAAGAAAGCAATTGAGTGGAAAAGCCCTCTCTCGAGCAACTAAGGTAAAACTGGACAACACCCTCATCATCCCAGTCCTGCTGTATGGTGCAGAAGCATGGATCTTGACAAAACCGGTTGAATGTGCTTTAGGTTGTTTCCAGAGGAAAGTTCTTCGGGTCATCTTTGGCCCCGTGTGGATTGAAGGGAAATGGCGAAGAAAATACAATAGCGAACTTTACGGGTTGTACAATGACATGGACCTAGCCAAAAGAGTCAAGGTCCAGAGACTCAGATGGCTCGGTCATTTAGAGCGCATGGACACCAATGCTCCGGCCCGGAAAGCCTTCGACACTATTCCCGAGGGACGCATAAGGAGAGGAAGACCGCGACTCAGGTGGTGCACATAAGTGGAAGAGAACCTCAATCAACTTCGAGTGCAAAACTGGAGACAGCTAGCTAAGGCTGGCGGAAACTGTTGATTGAGGCCCATGTCCACACCGGACTGTAGCGTCACCTTAAGTAAAGCAAGTAATATCTCAGGAAGTAGTGGTTCTTTGTCTCCATGAAGTTAATACGTTATTCAAATTTGAAGTTTCTAACTCTATGACTACAAAAGTTATTGGGGGTTAAAAATGTGTTTGAGTTCGATCCTGTAAAAAGGGAGTAGTGCTAGAACTTGGCTGGGCATTACCGTGGCCTTTGATCAAGTGTTATTTTCCATCACGATCCGTTCTCAACAATATATTAACCCGCCTCTATACAATTCTTTTCTAAAAACAAAATCACCAGTCCAACTAATCTTTCTAGCAGTACCTAGTAACTACACTAGTCAAAACAAATAAAGGAACACTTGAAAAAACTCGAAAATTGAGTGGTTTTTTATAAAGCTGTATCTCAGTAGAAAAAAGTCTGATTGAAGTGAAATAAAAAGTTTTTCAAAGGTTATCATTTTTTCTTTTCAAATTATATTGAGTTAAGAAAATACCGTTAGTCGTTTTCGCTTGAGCGTAAAAAATGTTCACTCAATTTCAAAATCGAAAAAAAAAACTTTGATTTGTCATAAAATGAGCGGAATTTTTTTTCAATCCAACCAATCCAAGATTCAATTTGAGAATTTTGTTGGCTATAATTCACTGTTAAGCTCAGATCGCTACGATTTTTTTTCTACTCAAAATATGGGTTTACATGTAAAAACACAATTTTGACTTTGGACCCTAATACCTCTGCTAAATATTGACTTACAAAAAAAATAAAGGCAGATTTGAAAAACTTATTAAATTTTCTACACAAAAACATTTTGAAAAAATAAAAATACTGCTTTTTTCAATTTTTTCTATCAATTTCAAAAAAGGTCCAAAATACGCATTTTTCAACTTTTTCATAAAAACTACCGTTATTTTGTGGTTTTCAGTGATACGACTAATCTGAGGCTTAATTATTAAAGCTCATAAAATTTCCTTGATCTTGATCTTTTGAATTTGTTTATTTTTTTATTTTTTTCATTATCATTATGACTTTGTGAAATTCGGACGATTTTCCTTGATTTTGGTGAAAATTCATTCGAATTTCACAAAGTCATAATGATAAATAAAAAAATAAACAAATTCAAAAGAACAGAAAAATAAAAAAAAAACTTTTTATTTCACTTCAATCCGACTTTTTTCTACTGAGATACAGCTATATAAAAAACCACTAAATTTTTGAGTTTTTTCAAGTGTTACTTTAATTTTTTTGACTAGTGTATTTTTTTTGTGTATTTAGGTGTATCAACTACTAAGGTTAACCGTCACTGGCGCAAAAATAAGATTTATTGTCAAATTGCAGAATCATAAAATATGTTTATGCTTCCATATTTTCTGTAAAATAATAATTTATGAAATAAAACCTCAATAACCTTGAAACATTATCTAAAAAAAAAAAGAAAAAAACTAAAACACAATGTATTTGCCATTGCACTTTTCTTACCTTAAACTACACTACTACACTTCCAAGCTCAATCTACACTAATTTCAAGTTTCAAGTAAAATAGACTGTCTTGCCCTCTTGTTGTTTTAATGAAAAGACAATTATCTCTCATGGACAACAGCTGTTGCTCCAGTTTGCGGTTTGGGAAAGTGTTCCACAACGACTGCAAATTTGCACAATAAGTGTGTGAAATTATTTTCCTCCACACTGAATGAAGTGAGTGATCTCACCTTTCAGAATTATTTTTGTCGTTCATAAAAGCAGACATTGATTGAAATCCAAGTCGACTTTAAAGTTTATGATTGCAGGAAATAATTCATTGCCTCGGTAGACGAAAAACATACCTAGAAGACGTATATAAGGAATCAACAAACCGTGTCCTGAAGACATGCGTGAGAATTGCAAATAAATGTTCCCACGAATTTCTACACTCGTTGGCTGAAAGTAGGCACATAGGGATGGGAGGATCGTGGGTTGCTTGCCACTGTGGTTTTTCTGTAAAATGAAATAACTTTTAACATTGGCTTCTTCTACGGTGTCTTTGTATTGAAAGTTCTTAGTAATAAACGAAGATAAATCCATAAGACTATAGGGTCTATGAGATGTTGCATAGACTTAAATGTTATGGTGTTAATAAGTGATACCTTTGCAAATGATGATCATTGGTTCTAGCTATCCGATATCTAACAGCTCTATTGATTTCTACAGTGGCTTGGTTGAAAAACACTTTTTTCATGACATATTAATACTCTTGGAAGTTTTGTAAATTCTTTGCAAGAGGCAGTATCCGTGACAGATGAAATAAAAACTTTTTTCTCGAAGGCTAAGAGTTCAGAGTGCCTTTGGCTAAGCACTTGCGTCTCGCATCTGTAAGTACTCGTAAGACTTAGACTACTGTCTTATATAGCAGCTGTTTCGAAGTAATGGTACAATTTTTGGATTTTAAGAGTCTTGAAAGGTTGAAGGAGGTCAAACTCGTGCTATAATTTTATTAGTTTCAAACTCTAAATTAATCAAATAATTTTTCGAAGGAAAGGATATCAATCATCTTGAGTACGTGTTCGATTTCATGCCCGAGTCGAGAAGCACTTTTCCGCTGCAAATGATGCTTTTGGAAATTTATTGTTGTAATTTATGCTCAACCACTTTTAAATTCTAAAAAGTAAAAATGCAACTTACTGTCTTAAATTTATTGTAAATTTGTCGTGAAGCAAACAAATAAAAAAAAAAACATTTAAAAAGTCCTTGGTATTGCCAACTTGATGCCAAAGGTAACATTACCACCTCAGATTATCTAAACTGGAAACCAAACCCGAAAACTGAGTAGGTATGCGATAATTTGTCGCTGATAAGTACCTAGCCCGTATAGGTATCAAAACTGAGTACGCAGATAATATAGTCATGATTTTGTAGAAGACAAGTGTGAGCATTTCAAATATTGACAAACTTTTTTAGAAAATATGTACAACTAGCTGGTACCCGCGGCTTTGCCATCTTTAAGTTAAAGTTAACTTACTATTTTAATATGGTTTTGTACAGGATATAAGGTGAAACAATGAAAAAATTCTGGGCATTGGACACCCGCGAACACGCATCGCATAGGTATAGCTGTCCATGGGAGAAGCACAGCTTTGAATTGAATTTTTATAAGCTTGCAGTAAAATGCAAATTTCTTTGAAAAATTCATTGCGGATTGAGCGGATAAAGAGTCCCTACTGGGACCTTGATTTAAGGTCTTGAAGTTCTTCGTGCTCTCGCAGAGTTTTCCGAGTTCCCAATCCAAAATTTTCCATTTTTACTATTTGAAAATCAGTGCACCTACATTTTCATGCAATTTTTCCTTTCAAAACCAATGAGTTTACCGAGTTTTTCATCAAGGACTTTTTATTTTCCATTCGAAACCCCATTTTGTAGTTTTCCAGTTGTCCATTTGAAAACCAATGCCCTTTTCCCACTCTTCCATGAGGTTTTTTAATACACTGAATACAACAGTATTAACCATGAAAATTTCACAAATATCTGTTGGGCCATTTTCGGAGTCCATTTTATAATACAAACATACGAGGGGCAAGTAAAAAATAAGGTTCCCAACGCTGTACACTCGCCGCGCGAGATTACTAGGAGAAATCCGGCAACACCGCCTTCATTGTTGATCCCCCCCCCCCCCACTCCATTCCAACTACCTGGAAGATCACTGCGAAGCTTAGTGCCAGTCTAACAGCCATGCGCGATGGAGCCCGCAATCGCCGTCACCGCCAGGTGTGAAATCCGTTCAGTGATTCGATTTTTAAACGCGAAGAAGCTTACACCTATTGAAATTCATAGACAGTTGGAAGAAGTTTATGGCAAAGCTTGCATCAGCGTCCAGCACGTCCGCAAATGGTGCAGGGAGTTCTCCGAAGGACGCACAGATGTTCACGACGAGCAAAGGAGCGGGAGGCCATCGCTTGATCATGCCCCCTACAGCCCTGATCTTGCTCCCAGCGACTTCCACTTGTTCCCGAAATTGAAGCAACACTTGGGTGGACAACGCTTCAGTACAGATGAAGAGGTGAAGGAAGCGGTCACCAAGTACATCGGCGGCCTAGCGGCGGAGTTCTTCGAAGCGGGTTTTCAGAAGTGGATAACTCGTATGAAAAAATACGTTGAAAGATCTGGCGACTATGTAGAAAAATAGTTTGAAATACAAGCTTTCAGATGGTATACATATTTATTGCAATAAAAAATGCCTTACACCTGAAAAAAATGTGGGAACCTTATTTTTTACTTGCCCCTCGTACATCCATTTTTATAGATAGAAGACAATATGTATTTGAAATTTCCATACAAACAGCAGAAAAAAAAGCAATTTCTTATTTTTACACGAATTCTTATATATTTTGTAAGTAAATGGTTTAATTTGCGAAGATCTGTCAAACATCCATGAGAATAATTTATTGCAGCCTTAGTTTAAGAAAAGGAGTTGGTTTTCGGAAATTTTTCAACCTAGCACTACTTAACTTCCCTACATACTCTTTCGATCTAAATAAGTTAGAAGCAATTGTCGCAGAACCTCCTCTAGCCATATGCAGTTTGTCACGTCCTTGCACACTTATCTTAGACAAAACACACAACTCTACGACACATCTGCGTATTCAGTTTTGTTTTAGGCGCTTTGTCAGTTCTTCTGCACACTTATAACATTCGAACCAAACATTAGGGGTTGGGGATCTTGCTGCTTCGAACCTGAATAGAGATGAATCCAGAGTTGGGCAAAATTTATTCGAATAAATAATAATTTTATTCGCTATTCACGAATAATGAATAATTTCATTTATTCGAAGAAAATTTATTCGAATGACGAATAAATTATTTTATTCGTTATTCGAATAACGAATAAACGAATCACGAATAAAATAAACACAAGAAGTTTGGTAGAACAGTTAATATTTTAATTTTTTTTTATTAAAAGTTATTTACATAGTTATTGGTTAAAGCTGCTAAGATTGGACTTCATCACTACTCTTTGTTCAAACATATTGTGGACAGTTTGTGTTCTTTTATTCGCAAATAAATTATTCGTGAATAAATTAGTGGCGAATAATTTTTTATTCGAATAACAATTTATTCGAATAATGCCCAACTCTGGATGAATCCATATGTGTGACGACGACGCGAAGCACACACATACGATGGCTGTGAGTTTTTTAACAGTTCGTTTCCATTTTAAGGCTCAATTATAATGCAATTTTGCTCACGCAAGCACGCTTAGGTGAACCAGCGAATAAACAAGAAGCCTATGGGCAAACCATAATGTAATTAAGCTACGTTCGTTAACTTTTCGTTCAAATTTAACTAGTGCGGTTTCATTGCTTAAGTGAATTTAACAATTTGAAAAAGAGAAGGCCAATACTACTTCTTTTGCTAACATAAGGAAATTTTCGTCCGCTTTTTTTGACATTAGCTTAAGTTCACTTAAGCAATTATAGGTGGGCCTTTACAATTACCTACATATTTTTTTGTTCGTACTTGCCAACTTATGAAAATAAACAGTACCTACATACGTTCAAACCACAATCGGATTATGTTTTATATCTTATGGAAGCTTAATTTTCGGTGGTGACTGGTGGGTCATTAAAAAAAGAGTAGCTATTTTCCTATGTTAACGCTGTGATGAGCTTAAAATAATTGCAGGAAGTCTGAAATTTCATTTGCTTGGTATTGTATTAAAGTATTGTCATGAACTCATGATCATTATAATTTTTTCTGAAAAAAAAAATCCGATTTACTCAGATGGGCTTCACTTACTGTCAATGGCACATGATGATGACAGCACCACACATAGTGCCGCTCAAATGTGTTAGAAAAAGGTTTTTTGCGGTTTTCCTCTAAAAAATTAATGTAATGATTTATAGGAATGCATTTACGCGACGTGACGCCTCGCTGTGGAGATAGAAGTATGTACAATCGAATTGTAAGTCTTTATTATAATACAGCTTTATTCATGATGGTTGTGACTTTTGTTTGCTTGTGAATTGCAATTGCTGTCTTTGAATGATCGACACAACACCATTAGCCTGCATCGTACACAGGAAATAGTAGGTTATTGAAATTCTTTTGGTTTACAAATGCAAGGTAGGTATTATTTCTACGGCATTATTTTTATTCAAAACTAGCTGACCCGGTAGACTTCGTACTACCTCAATGGATAAATGAAAGATCTAACCTTTTGTATAAAATAAACTTAAAACAAACAAAAGTAATCCGTAATTAATAAAAAAATGCTCGCTACGAAAGAAGTTTTATTATTATTATTTTCGATTAGTTACATCTTACATATTATTAATCCGTTAATCAATTTAAAGCTTTCTGATATACTATTTTTTTTTTTTTGTTATGTGGTGCGTATATAAGCAACGATGACGGTTTTCCCACACGCAAACACGCGTAAGGGACGCGGTGGGACCAACTGTGGCAATTTTAATTTGCCTCCAGCTCAACATAATCCAGTAGATTCACCACAGTATTTCAATGCCAGGCAATATGAACAAATTACTGTCATTTCTCCAATATTTACCGATTTGTCGGCTCAGTAATCTTATGCTGGATCATAATGGAATGCAGCTCGTTCCCGAATCACAGCAGCACTGCGTCTGCGGAATCGCTAAATTACATTATGTCGTGCTCGCTGTTGTTGAGATTGACGTTGCATTCTAAGCCTATCTACTGCATTGCTATTTACTACAGAACGCAACTGTGACATTGCTATACGACTGTTTTGTTGGTCAGTCTCTCTTTGGTCATCAGTGCGGTTAACCCGTGAGCTAGTTCTTCGCACATTTGACTAATTGTGACAGGCTACATCAGGTCGTCTTCTCCTCGTCAACTATCACAGAAGAACAACAACAAAAATAACAAAGGAAGTTAACCGAAGTTAAGAAATATGTACCTGCATATGCTTTATGTGACGTATTTTGGAGACGGTTAAGCTGGTTAAATAAAGTGTCAATTTTCAATTTCTTCAAATTCAATTTTCAATTTCATACGTATATATGGGAAAATGATTTTTTCCTTGCAAAGTATGGGAAAAGTTTTCAATTTCATACGTATATATGGGAAAATGATTTTTTCCTTGCAAAGTATGGGAAAAGGAATTTTGCTTATAACCTGTGTGTTTGTGCATTTTTTGAAAATTTCTAACCGTTTACACCTTACCTGAACTACTACCATTATTTCAAGACCACAATTAGCCAAATCGGTTGAGCCGTTGCCGAGTTTAAGCGGGACTAACGAACAGCTATTCATTTTTATATATATATAGATAAATTAGTGGACAAAGCGTGTTTTTGTTTTCTTTGTTTATTTTGCTTATTTAATTTATAAAATTTACTCTGAAATTCAAACAATATGCAATAAGATTAAGATAAAATATCCAAATAATAGATAGTGCTATTAATCTGTCGAAAGATTTTACAAAATTCTTAACGAACGTAATGTAAGCATGGCTTTGCCGTCTGACTGATTACATATATTTGTGTAAGGTGGTTTGCATAAGGTGGTACAAAAGGCTAGGATGTATAGGTTGGATCTAGACAAGAAAAATATCGTATGAAAGGGGGGTTCTATTTCCATCCGTTTAGGCGGGAAAGGCAATTTTCAAAAACAAAACACTTAAAACAGAAAAAAATATAAACAAAATAAAGAATACTTACCGCTATAGCATCTTTAAAAGTCAAAAATCTATTCTTTAATATAATGTTTGTTACGGAATATACTCTTTTGATTTTCTAGGGTTGATTAAAAAAATTTAGGCCACGAAAAAGGTGTTGTCTTAAGGCTTTTTTATGTAAATAATTGAATTGAATTGAATTGAAATTTTTCGGTTCAGAGTAAACCATATTCAGATCATATTCCTTTAACATTAAACTTTTCCCCACCTCTATCAATAACTTCTAGATAAAGTAGGCAACTTGGCACTTGATAGGAAATTATTTTGGTCCTCCAATATGGCCTCTAGGTACACTGAAGTACTAATGCGTCTATCTAACTGTGAATACATTCAAACAAACGAATCTATTGAAGTGAAAGTTAGTAAATTAATTAATAAAATAAAAACAGCTGCTAGTGCGTTTACAAAAAGAAAAAAAAAATTGTGAAAATTATGGAGGTCTTTCCCTACTGAACACACTTTACAAAGTATTCACGGGGCTAATCTTAAATACGATAAACGGCTGGATTGACGATGATGACATTCTTTGTGAATACCAATCTGGCTTTCGAACTGGATACTCAACGATCGACAACATTTTTAATTTAACAAGCATCGTCCATTTAAATCGAAAAAGAAAGAAGATTACATATCCTTTTTTTGTTGATGCTTTCGATCTGATACCACGTAATCCGCTTTTCTATAAGCTGTCTTGTCTAGGTTTTTCAACAAAATAGTAAAAATTTTGCAACTACTAATAATAAAGAAACAATTTGCCAGGTTTGGGATGGAATCTTTCTTTCTGACTTTTTTGAAGTAAAAGTAGGTGTAAAACAAGGATGTTTACTTAGCCCGATCTTATTTAGCCTCTACCCGAATGACTTGCATTAACATTTACCTGGAGGTGTTCGTGTAGCTGATGCAGTTGTGAAAGTGCGCTTTTACGCCGATGACCTCGTT